>JAMZEH010000035.1:4445000-5002500 GCA_024699665.1 Ostrea denselamellosa | reverse complement strand
TTTTTTTTAGGTTTTCGTGTATGAAATGCCTTCAAACTTCAGTATGTTGCTTTGAACTGAAATTCAATATAAAATGTCATGAAGATTCATCCCAATAATATTACCACCATGGATTCTCAAATCGCGTCTGGACTCTTTGCCACCTTTACATGGCGTATATGTAACTTAAACCTTGGTGGAGAAGAACGTTACAGTGAGGGTATTATCATACAGGTCACTGGTCTATAGTTTGGCTTTTTTTTAAGGAGGAACAACATATCGTCATTATGGCTGACTTCATTTTGAATGAAATGAGATTATCAGCAATTCTTGTATATTCCTTTTAAATCTAATTACCTAGCTGGATAGGTCAGGAGGTTAATTAACGTATCGACTGCTGATCTGTAGATTGTGGGTTCGAGTCTAGCAGGATTTTAATTTTCTTCACAGTACTTAAATATTCTTCACGTAACATCCATATAGATTTCTTTTAGTCCTCCTTAAAATTAAGCATTTTAATGCGCACGCATCAAGTTTATAAATATGAAAATGACATTTTGAAATCATATTGAGGCTATACTGAACTTTGTCTTCCATGATTTGAGTGACTTCAGCTGTTTTTCTCCATAACGAATATCATAAACCTGAAGTCGTAACGTCAGAGTCGAGAGCAAATACTGTAATTCATATACCCATGTTTGATTGGAGTCAAATCAAAATATTGCCTATAAAGTATGTTGTTATCCGTGGCTTCGAAAAACTTAGAACCTCTGCAATATCCACTTCAAAAGGCAAGGTGTGTTTTAATTTTAACCCCATTACGATGTTGTGACCACAAGTGATTGTCTCATGAAAAAGTAACGAATAGCAACCAATCTCATAAATACCACAAAATTGAGACTAGGGCAAACACGATCCTTGGACACACCAGAGGTGTCAGCATTTCGCAAATTCTATGGTCGTTATTACATGTATGATCTTATTTGCAAATGCAACCCGTCATTAGGTAGAATCCTGTCTTAAGTGTTTCATACCAATTGTAAGAATTGATATTTACAAAAGATTACTCCATTTGATTGATCAAGATGTAGGGATATTGGCGGGTATGACCAGTCAACAGGGGACGCTTACTCATTTTCAGCATCTGATCTCAATTCTGATATGTCCAGGGTCCGTGTTTGCCCAAATCTTGATTTTGTTTTCTTTATAGGATTTACGAAATTAATCACTGTTCGTTATCTTCACCCTTTTCGTATAATAATAATAATAATAATAATATCTCAATATTTTATCTAGTAAATTAATCTGTTTGAAACATCAAACTCTTCATTGAACATATGAGACTTGGATGAACATTTTAGATTTTGATTAATATACGTTATATATTGTTTAACATCCTGCTCGACAATTTTTCACTCGTATGGAGACGTCACCATTGTCGGTGAAGGGCTGCAAAAATTTGGCCTATGTTCGTTGCTTACTGCCGTTGAGCAGGGAGGGATCTTTATTGTGCCACACCTGCTGTGACACGGGGCCTCGGGTTTTGCGGTATTATCCGAAGGACCGCCCCATTTAGTCGCCTTTTACGACAAGCAAGAGATACTGAGGACCTATCTAGTTTGAGATGAAATTTTGCAATGGCTTTATCATATTACATACACGATATCATCATTGTGTAATGCAAAATTGTGTAAATGTTCCGTGTACGAGGGCTGATTGGTATGTTGTGAGCCCCATATGTTGTGAGCCCCATATGTAAGGGTTTGAATTTTGGCATATATATTGCATTATATTTCAACATAATCCCCTTCAGTATATATATATATATATATATATATATATATATATATATATATACGTTAGCCAGAGATATTTAAGGGCCTCAATGCCACTTTTAAAGAAGCCCTTTTCGTGACCGTTCAGAAAGTCCTCCATTGCATGTATGACGTCAACATCTGCTGAAAGTGGGTACTAGAAATGACCATTTTCAGTTTTGGAAATATACTGACGGACTTTAAAAACGCAACACACTTTTAAAAAAAAAAATTATTTATTGAAAGCATGCTGCAAGCAGGCGTTAGTCAGCGTAAGGTTACAAGGCGTTTTAATGTCCATCCTTGTACAGTTAGCCGGTTGTTGTCACGATTCCATCAGACAAGATCCCTAAATGATCGCCCAAGACCTGGTCAACCGTTTGTGACAAACGTTCATACGGCAACGTCATCAGCGCAATAGGTTTACGGCCGCTGCGACTACGGCGAGAGAAATCATTGGGCGTCATGGAAGGCCTATTCATACTAGAACCGTTTCCAGAATTTTGAAGAGCCATGGGATCCGGTGCAGAAGACCTTATAAGGGGCTAGAACTTAAACCGCATCACCGACGGTACAGATTGCAATGGGCAAGGCAGCATCTGACTCAATGTCCAAATTGGTCACATGTTGTGTTCTCAGATGAGTCCAGATTTAACGTTAGCAACGCAGACGACAGATGTCGAGTTTACCGTCGTTTACATGAACGTTTTGCAGACAATTGTGTCCTGGAGCACGACAGGTTTGGAGGAAGAGGCTTCATGGTCTGGAGTTCGATTAACTACAATTTTCGGTCAAAACTGGTCGTTTTAAATGGAATCCTCACTGCTAGGAGGTATGTGGACGAAATTCTGCAGCCTGTTTTAGCACCATTAATGCAGCAACATAGACAAGGAAATGGGTTGATTTTGCAACAGGACAATGAGCGCGCACATACGGCAAGATTGACACAAAACGTTTTTCAAACGAACGCCACTGACGTCCTTGATTAGCCCGCTATGTCCCCAGACTTGAATCCAATCGAGTATTTGTGGGACGAGCTGGGGAGACGTGTGCGCAGCCGCCAGCCTAAGCCTCGAAATTCGCATGAATTAAGGAGATTCCTGTTGGCAGAATGGCAGAATATTCCTCAGAGGACCATCCGAATTGTTTGTCAATCAATGTCACGTCGCCTTCGCGCCGTCACCACTGCTAATGGAAGTCATACCTGGTACTTGTGAACAAAACCACATTTTTGACGCACTCCTCATTGACATTCATTTCAACTGTAGCTTCTTTGTAAAGAAAATGATGTTCAAAATCAAAGAATAGTGTTCAGTTAACATGGTTTATATAATACCACTATGAATTTGTTTATTATATATATGAACAATTTTATGATATATAAAATTATCAAGATAAAGTCTGATGCAGTGAAATCAGACGAATAACGCGGATGCTCAATTAATTTAAAGCCACAATCGTTAATGGCAGCCAAGCCAATGGCAGACTCGTGAACAGGCACATTGTCCTGTTGGAACAACACACCTTTACTGAGCTTTCCACGGCCCTTGAGTTTAATATTTCACGTAACTACCTCCGAAGTGATTAATAGTAGGTACCATTGGTTGTCTGTCCTTATTCGAGATAATCTAGCATCAGAATACCATCATCATCCCCGAAAACCAAGGCTATAACCCTTCCAACTGATGGGACTGATGAAACAATCTTTGCTTTCTTTAGCGGAGGTGAACCAGGGTGCTTCCATTGTTTAGACTGTTGTTTGTAATCTGGGGTGAAATTATGGACCCACGTTTCATCTATAATAATAAATCTCTACAGAACGTTGGCAGGTTTAGATTAGCAAGTGACAAAGTGAACCTGGTGTGCTTCTGATCAACTGTCAGAAGTCTTGGTACCCAACGGGCTGAAAGCTTTCTCATTGCAAGATTCTCTGTCAGAATGGAATGTACTCTTTCCTGTGTAATGCCAACTGTACTGGCTATATATCTTTCTGCAACTCGCCCGCCTGTCCTAATAATACCATGGACTTTATTGACTATTTCTGGGTTTGCAATAGTGATACCATTCTAGGACACCATTCTTAAGGCTCTACTTGCTGCGTTTAAATTCCACCACCCACCTTTTTACTGTAGCATATGAAGGGACATCTTTCCCTAGTGTTGCTACCATATTAGTACGGATATCCTTAGGTGCTAAACCTTCCTTATGCAAATATTGGATCACTGCCTTTCACCGATTTATCCACTTTGCAAAAGCCACTTGGCTTGTTTACTTCAGAGTGCTTCCTCGTTGCTATAATATGACCAAATGACACCAGTCGTCAGTTACATGGAAATAAATAGTCAAGGAGCATTAGGACTGAAAAAAGGACATTGGTGATTACCTACTTCAATACAAGGCTCACAACATATCAATCATCCCTTGTATATGCATATCTCTTCAAACAAACAAATAGTAATTATAATTCATATCGCACTTCGTCCTGGTATAATATATTTATTGAGGGAGTGAATAAAATCTTTTTTATCATAAAGCTATTAATTTGTAAGTAAAAATGTTAGCACACTTTGGGTCTAAAAATGCAAGCGCGGTATTTTTCACCTAACTATTGCCAATAAGTACCAATATACGTTCAATGAGCCTATAATCCCCTCACTGTCCATAGAGATAGATCAGGTAAATTACTGCTTATATAACTTTGCAACAACAGTATATAACAAGAACCTCTTATTTTGGACGTAACTTAGGAAATTATATGGGTGTTATAGAAACCATGAAAATACATTGCTTGTCTCTTGCTTTTGTTTAAATTAAAGAAATTCAATTTAATCATCTTTATAAACCAATTAATAATAGAACCAAATGTCACATGGAATCACCACTAACGTTTATTCGTCTCTATTCTCTCGACATAAAGAAATACCCCTGTATCTGCTATCCTAGTAAGGATGTGGCAACTTCATGAAGATCTTTCAAATCTGAAAAGTAGTCAGTAATAGATCAAAAGTATTTGTCATCAAAAAAGAGAGTTATGCATCACATATATCGATGACGGTCGACATACTTACAAACACATTTGTATGCTACCATTATGTACATATTGCAACAGACTATATGTTCATGAGGACATCGCCCTTCTATTACTGTTTTATAGTATTCCGTCACGTAGGTCACCACTGGTCTACAGTATAAAAAGAGGTATATATTACAGTCCATGGAACTACTTAGTAGTTTTTGTTTTAAGAAAATATCTGGGCTAGATAAATCTTGAGATATAAGTAATCAAAATTTTGACTTAAGTACATTCTCAGTTTCTGGTCTGGTACGCACTAAATACATACTTGTCATTAACAAGATGATGTCTGGCAACAGACCGAGTTTTAGTCACCAGTGGCAAGGGAGTGTTTCTGCAGCACAAGTGGTCTCTACAAAGATGAACAAATTTGTGCGAGACAAAAAGGTTTCAACAATAGTTATCTTTTAAAATGTCATAATTTGGTTCTTACCCTGTTAATGTAGCACGCACCAGTCTTTGTAATGGTGGCGGTAGTTCGTCTTCGTTTGCCTTGGCCAATGTTGATTTCTCGTCCTCATTTAGAGTCACCTCCGCTCGGACTTTTCTGATGATTGGTTTCAGCCGATGATCCTGGCACCATCCGACGGTGCATAAAAATAAAAATGAAACTAAAAGCAAAATTGTATTCATGTTGATTGTCGCCATATAGAACTCCTTCTACAGATAAGACAAACCGATGGTCAATGTAGTGCGTAATGATAAATCCTAACGATAAATTCTATCTCTTGTCGATTTTTGTTTCTTGGTTTGAAGATATTCTGTAGATCACATCCTTTCATGCATCAGAATAGGGATGTCTCTTTGTCTGCAACTTTAACAATAGTCGTAACATTTTGACTATATTAGACGTTGGAGTAAATTGATAAGACAGGGTCAGCGCTTTGTGCTCGAATGTCTCAACAGTTAGGGGCATTGTGTTTATGACTCGAATCAGCACGAAATGATTTAATTATGAGATATATTCATATTCAGTGATTGGTCATCCCAAAAATTATTTTGTTAAACACCACTCTCACTCCAGGCACAAATACTCTGAAGTTGATATTAAAAAGATGCTAGAGTTCCTCATTGACAATATTTTCGTAGTATTTGGTGATCAGGTCTTCCAACAGTCTGTTGGAATAACCATGGGCACAAATTGTGATCCTTTGTTAGCTGACCTATTTTTATATTCTTACGAAGCAGAATTCATTCAAAAGAATTTACACGAGAAGAAAAAATCTAGCTGTGGCCTTCAATTTGACATTTAGATATATAGACGACGTTTTGTCTATTACAATAATCCTTTTCATTCATATGTCGATTCAATATATCCCAGTTAGCTTGAAATAAACAACACAGGGTCTTCCACATCTGCTTCGTACTTAGATATTTTACTGAAAATAGATGCCGGCGGCAAACTAACAACTCAACTTTATGACAAACGGAATTATTTTAATTTCTCCATCGTCAACTTTCCTTATTTATGTGGCAATATTCCATCAACACCTACGTCCCTGTGATTTATATTTTCTATAGGAATTACGAGATTGAATTCTGTTAGTTATCTTAGCCTTTTCATATAATGATATATAATAAGTAAATGCATCAAAAAGGTAGAAAATATGCAATTTTGTTGAAAAACAAACGATTTTCAAAAATTTCAGTAAATATGACCAAAATCCTCTGGCGGATTTGAACTTGGCGTCTGCTGTTCACCAGGCATATGCTTTAACCACTGAGGTATGATGACAGACAACCAAATCGATCGATACAAACAATCTCACATAACATTGAAATTGCCATATTTTGACATTATGTAGTGAAGTAGTGAGCAACCTTAAACTATACATACATACATACATACATATATATTTGACAATTGGGTTTCTGCATTAACGTATTAAAACCATTCACAATAGCTTAAATTGCGGTATTGCTTAGACAATTTATATATGCAATGTAAGGAAGTCACGTTACTGACATGGCCCGATAATTCATCCGATCTGTTCTGACAAAAGAAATTAACTCTAAGATGTCAGTTAAAACCAGTGCCTTCTGGAGGTGAAATAACTCATTCTTGGTACAATATGGACAGGAACTTCCTTAAATGTCTTTATTATCAACCTAGGTCCAGATGCATTAAAGAGCTAACAAAATCTATATGCGAGGAATTAAGATAACTAGTTGAATCGTTTGTAGACCCGAGTTTTGAATATCGTTCCATTTAAGTGCTGTCAATACCGAGATTTTATGTGTTCATTGTCGACACCAAAGAACCAACAACAACAAAACGTGATCGAGTTTGTAATCATTCATGCAATTCGTCAAATATATGTTATACTAAACAGAGTTGATAAATGGTATGTCATTAAAATAAATCACATACTGTAAACATGAATATGTTCGCGTTTTATTATTTACGCGTATGTCCTCTGCAAGTCATACGCGCGTAGATTTAATATTATCAAGTAATTGCGTAACTATGGGAAAAGTATGTGTGGGATATAATTTACACGAAAATCTAGTAACGGCGTACTAGTGCACATAACCACAACGCGTCAAGTTCCACGTTTGCAGTACAAAATAAGTGAAACATCACTCGCCATCTTGTTTTCGTTCACAATATTCTGCGAGGTGGTTAAAGGTTTTGAATCTGAACTTGCTGTGTAAGCTGGTCAAGCACAGAATTCAGGGCCTAGTCTATTGTATGGTTACCACCAAAATACAATCACACCGCCGGGTGTAATAAGAGCCTAAATAAACTTTCTTTGTCTTTGTCCGAAATCATAATCGTTTTACTTATACAGTAAATGTTTCATCAAACTTTACATATATTCTGCGTATGATCCAAGATTTTGGACAATCATTAATCAAGGTTATTTGCAGATTAAGGTCAGTCAGAAAATGTCACTCAGAATAACACCGTCCATTACAGCTCAAGTTTTTGTTTGTTTTGTTGTTTTGTTTGTTTGTTTTACGTCCCGTCGAAAATTTTTCACTCATATTGAGACGTCACCAGCTGTCGGTGAAGTACCACAAATTTAGACCTATGTTTAGCGCTCAGGGCCGTAGCATATGCTCCAATGTTGTCGTCCTAAGAAAAGTCTTGGGATCCCAAATTCTACAAAAGTTCTCTAGAATTTTTAAGAATCCACATTTGATTCACACCACTTCTGCTATATGTAGTGGCACAGTACGTTTGAGATTTCTCCTTCACAACAGTTAATATATTCTTGAGGAAAACAGAGTAAAGTTTTATTCGATTATGATGTGGATATAATTGCCTGTTGACGTAAGATAAAAGTGAGTCAAATGTGACATCGTGTATACTAGGTCTTTTATATGACATTGTGTTTTGTTTACAATTTATTAAAACATTTCTTTTGACAATATTTTGTATTTCCTACATTTGCATATCTATTGAGAAGCTGCTGTTGATGCGTTTTATTGTGTTCATTATTGACTGTGGGTCCATTCCCACTTGGGCATTCAAAGTTCCACCAAATGCACCTCCTACACAGAAGAGCTCCTATTTCGTAATTGGCTATTGACGTAACCCTTCATCTTTCTGTCAAGTCTCTGTAAATATTATCTGTGTGTTTTAAATTGTAAAATGCGCTTATGCACCAAACTTCAGATGAAGGCGTATAGCAACATTCCCAAAGCATCTTCTCAAATGTTCCCTACACTATACATCTACTGCAGTATCATTATAATGAAAATAACATCTACTGCAGTATCATTATAATGAAAATAACATCTACTACAGTATGGTTATAATGAAAATAACATCTACTGCAATATCATTATAATGAAAATAACATCTACTACAGTATGGTTATAATGAAAATAACATCTACTGCAGTATGGTTATATTGAAATTAACATCTACTGCAGTATCGTTATAATGAAAATAACATCTACTGCAATATAGTTATAATGAAAATAACATCTACTGCAGTATCGTTATAATGAAAATAACATCTACTGCAATATAGTTATAATGAAAATAACATCTACTGCAGTATGGTTATAAGGAAAATAACATCTACTACAGTATCGTTATATTGAAATTAACATCTACTGCAGTATAGTTATTTAAGAAATAAGATATCAGTTTTTGAGTGCTATTGGGATATGACATGAAGTTGGTCACTCGAAGGGCGTTATTGTAGATTTAATATCGCGTACCAACTTCATGTCATATCCCAATAACACTCAAAAATTTATATCTTATTTCTTATATTTCTGTTTCGATTCGTGTTGTTCTCATCAAGCTTCCATACTTGTGTAGGCAGTTCGATCGTACAACACAAAAAATATAGTTCGTTAAAGTTTGATCAAATAAACAATTGGGAACAATATCTAGGAGAATATAAAATATAAATATTATGTCAGAAGGATTAAAAAAGATGAAGCAAGTGTAAAATAAGGATAATTAAAAGCGTCAAGTTAACTCAATTGAAAACAAGAAGCGCGGAGTAAACTACATCCGGTCAATCGGTGATGGAGAAAAGGTGGCAACCTCCTACCTAACGCGATTGCTGAACACAGATTCTGATGATCTAAGAGAAATGGGGAAGGATAAATGGATCAAGATGATGTTAAGTTTTAGATCAGGTTTTTGGAAGGGAAAAACGGCATGTTCATTGTTAGGACTCGTGGTTGTAGCATTATATCGACAGATTTAGACGAAGTACAGATACGCTGTATTTTATTTTAATTTTTTTACTTCTAGGGTGTGTAAGAGAAGATAAACAGAAACTGAAAGAGACATTTTGTTCAATCGAGAAATTTCTGTTGTAGGATTTAAATGATGACTTGAACATTGTTTCAAGCTCGAAACCAGCCTCGCTCATGGCGGTGATGGCTATTGCCTGGAAACAACAGGTTACCATCATCATAAAGTGAATCTAATATTAGATTGCCATAATGTAAATATAAAAGACATCGTATAAATTCGCCATACGTCAGACGTTTTAGTTGCAGATGACATTTTTAAATTATAAAACAACTGAACGGAATGTTGAATGTTTCTGTTTTATTCATTAATGAAATTCCTGTCTGTTTACAAAGTAAACTCTTTTGTAAATATTCTGATGCGGTTTATTTATTTTGTTTCTGTTATGATTTCAAGACAGGTGAAAGTACCTAGTACAATATAGACTGAAATACTTATGAAGCGATGATTGTATTCATACGCAAGAAAAAAAATGTCTATATCATTTAGAAAATATCACGAAAACCCTTTACTATAAAATTTTCCAACCATATCCACAACTCTCATTATATGTATCTCAAGTCCTTAATCTCAATTAATCAAAGTAAACAGATATTTTATCACATGTAAGCTGTGTTCAAGCATGTTTAACATTCGAGCAAGATCACATGACGTTCTATGTCCTTAAGCGTATCATGGATTGTGGGGAGTAAGTACTGGTTCAAGGGTGACATTGATCAAAATAAAATATGTCGGTTCTCAGGACAATTTTGTACGTGAACTGAGAATGGCCTTCATGACCCACTTTCCGATTTATCTCTTTCTGTATTTCACCTAAACACTGTCTTGGATGACGATTGATCTGTCATCACCAGCTTAGTAATCTAGGTTTAATATACATCAAATATTATAAGAAATCGTCAGTATTGACACACACATACATACACACACACACACACACATACACACACACACACACACACACACACACACACACACACACACGTGTGTGTGTGTGTGTGTGTGTGTGTGTGTGTGTGTGTGTGTGTGTGTGTGTGTGTGTGTGTGTGTGTGTGTGTGTGTGTGTGTGTGTGTGTGCACTAGGTTCCAGCAACACCCAATACGAAATAGAGCATGCAAGGTAAAAAAAAAATAATATCCAAAGTCGCGAACAATTACATTTTTATTCCTCAAAGCAAACGAACAGACGTTATATGAAAAGCCAGCACTAAATCTACACACGTATTTACTGCAAATAACACGCTTCTAGCTTTTGGTCTTATTGTTCGCCATGTTTTTGCTTTTCTACGCTTTGGAACATTTTTTTTCCAAGTTTGTGGTTGAACTAGTCGGTAGTAGTTTTATTCATGTATTTATCTATGAATGTTCATGACAATGTTGTTGATCTGTTGATCCCCTTTTATTTGTGAACCTTTATTTCGTCATTTGTGAACTTTATATAAATGACATATTTCGTTCTCATTTGGTGTTCTCTGTTTTGTCATTTTAAGCAAAAAACAAGCTTCGGTGAGCTTTTTTTCTAGTAAGGTCAACAATATAAGACATAAAACACGTTATTGTTTTTGGCTTGCTTATCAATATGTTTCTTTTAAATGAAGTCGGATATGAGTCACTGTCGAAATATCTTGCCCATACCGTGGAGCTATGAGGTGTCAGGTCGTGGTAACACTCGAAACAACCATTCTTCATCTCTTAAAATCTTAAATAACTCTTGTAAAACTGGACCAACCAAGATCAAAGTCAATCTTTGTACTTCTTAATTAGAAAGCTAGTCAGCAAGTATCATATCAATATTTAAAAGAATACAGGAAAAAGCACGCGAAAAGACCAAATTGAAAGTAAGGATCGTAACTTTTCTAAAAGTAGGTCAACCATGTCGAACTCGATCTGTTGAATGTACTTGTTTATTAGAATACTGTCGTTGCAATAATAACATATCACTTCACTTGATTGGGCGTGCTAATGTTTGGGTGAGACTTATCATAGATTTCAATGAAACAGTTTTTACTTTTGTTCTCAGTGACCAATCACATTGAAAGACTATATCGAAGGTTTCATATCAGTTCCTCAAACAACAAGAAAAAGGTGCGGAAAATGAAGTGCGACAGTCGTAGAGTGTATATTCAGTTTCGATATTGATTGATTGATTGATTGTTTTCCGCCACACTCAACAATTTTTCAGTTATCTGGTAGTGTCCAGTTTTTGTAGGTGGAGGAGAGAACCCAGATACAACGTACCCGGGAAGAGACCACCGACCTTCCGAAAGTATCAGTTTCGATAAGAAACTAATAAACAGAATTCCAGGTCACAACATATGTTACTACTCAGACCATAAAACTAATAGTAGATTATCTCAAATGGTCATAATTCTCGTTTCTATGTCATTAAATGAAACAAAGAGTCAATTAGAAAATAATACAAAAAGAATGATAAGCATTGAATATTGTTATTACGAACTTTGATCTTTATACAGGGTTTCATTTCTGAAATAATTAAGATTGAATAACAAATGTAACTAAATTAATTAGAAACCTCCCTGTCAGTAACCTTGACCTTTTACTCAGAACCTCTAGAAGTCATGTGAACTTCGTTGTAAGTAAGGCATGCCCACTACCATGTGATAAGACTTGGATAAACACGTATACAAATGTCGAACTCACCCTTACTGTGAGTTAGGTATAACCTTGAAACTCGTAGAACATAAGGTCTCTTTACTAAGTATTATCACTGCCAGTTGAATTAGATGTTGCTTAAAACTAGTGTATAATGGTTTGAGACAATAAACACGATAAAACGCCATTATACAGACTGTGGTACACTTCAGTGGTGGATTCAAGGGGGGCTCACACCGCGCCACCCCACCCCTAAATTTTTCAAATTTAACGTAATTCATGGTCTATTGTTTAGAGATATAAAAAACAAAAATAATCAATGAAAGAAGCAACATAATTTTTCACTATCAAGAGAAATCACTGACAAGATTTTTGATTTATTGTTACTTTCATTGGAAGAACTATGTTTATACTACAAACCCTTAAAATTTGTGTCATTTCATTAAAAATGGCTGAAAATAGTAAAATGACTACCTAGGAGACCTATTTTAAGGGCTGTAAAATAGATAAAATCCAGGAACCTCCGGGGGACTCTACCCCTTGCGTCCCACCACCTTAAGACGGCGCCCAGACCCCCTGCCTCATGAAGTTGCGCCCCCCCTTTCAACGTCAACTCCTGGATCCGCTCCTGCACTTGGCACGTGCCAATCAGCTGTATTTAGTCGGGAAATATTAAAGTTGAGTATTTTTTCTGTATTATGGTACTGGCTAATGCTATTAAAAAAGTTCGTGGAAATCATCAGGAAATTTGTGATATTATTAGTAACATGATATTATTAGTAACATGATATTATTAGTAACATTATTTGCAGTTGACGTTAAGAGAATCCGTCTTTAATACGAGTGTGGAGTAGGAAAAGTCCACTGAGGGGACACGATTAGCAGTCAATGACGAGTCTTTTAGACAGCGAATATTTTTCCAGAGGTAGAATTTCCCTAACCCACACGAGTAAATGATGAAGGATTGTTTTTCTCACATTTCACCCACAGTTTGATGCATAAATTCAAGGGCGTTTTTGAAAATACAAAATTATCAAAATCTAAACTTCATTGCAAAAACTAAAAACTAATTAGTAAGGCAGAAAGAACAAATCCGAAAATGGTTTACTCTATTAAAAAAAAAGAAAAATGTATACTATACACACACACACACACACACATATATATATATATATATATATATATATAATATACATTTTTCTTCACGCGCCAACAGAGGTGAGAGGCTTTGTGATTTTGAGCCTGATGTTCTAACGACTCGGCCACGGAGGTCCCTCTAATATATATATATAGATAGATATATATATATATATATATATATATATATATATATATATATATATATATATATATATATATACACTATCCATTGCAGAATAATTACAATATCACAACGCAATCCTTACAGTAATTTGAAAAAAAGGTTGAAAGAAAGAGTTCTTGAAGCGAAGTCGCTGTCTTCATGAAGAAGTTAGTCCATGCAGTACTTAAAAGACAGTCAATGTCTTCATTAAGTGCATCTTAAGTCAATGTCTTCATTAAGTGCATCTTAAGTCAATGTCTTCATTAAGTGCATCTTAAGTCAATGTCTTCATTAAGTGCATCTTAAGTCAATGTCTTCATTAAGAGCATCTTCAGTCAATGTCTTCATAGAGTATCTACCTTTCTGACTTCGAAGTCATTGAAACACATTTCGTAAACAGGAATATTTATATACATGTATTACGAAATCTAAACTAAAGTTTCTGTTTATTATATTTATTACAAATAATTATTTAACCAAGAAGTCCCGCTTGCATGAGATCAATCAGGTCCTGCTTGTAGGCGGACGCTTCAGCAATTACTACAACAAAAAGAAATATAGCAGTGAATCATCGTGTTGGTAACATAAACATATTTAATTCTAATGTTCTCGGAAGTGTACGACCTATCTCTGACCATTCAATCTGTATCTACGCACTTCTATAACGGAACCTTTAGTTGAAAAATGATGTGTAAATTTTCACAAAAGAGGCTTCTCACAGGATATCCCTCAAAAAAGATAAAACATTTTGATCTATCCAAAAATGTATGCAGTTTACCAAGTCAAACGCAAGGCATTTAACATAGGCATTGACTACATCTACCTTCGACAAACACTCAGTGTTAGAAGTGAAAGGGTCTTTGGGCGTGACATTAAAAACGGAAGTCACGTGGCATGGTAATACGATAAAGAACCTTCATTACATTGGTCCAGGGTCCATAGATCAAAATTTGTGGCGCATCACCTAAAGTTGGTCAGCTTTGTGTTACTTCGCCTAAAGTTGAGTCTACGACCATAAATTGAGAATACACTTGGTCACATATACCCTTGCCTTGTTAAAATCATACGAATACTTTGTCATTTTGATTCCTTTCTAAAAATATCTCACAATTAATTTCATTGACTTATAAATCAATAAGATCGATTTCAAAATTTACGTAAATATATTCTCAGTTTATGGTAGGGAGCCTGTATACGTGAGTGGGATTTAAACAACAGATTTAGTTGGCATTGATCAGCGTCAATAAAGACACGTACGCATGCAATTTCCGGTAATGTTTACGTAGTGGTTACAGCAGACGATGTTGGAGCTGGGACACTGCTGAATCAAGGGCACCTCATCATACGTCAGATGGGTGATCACTTTTTCTCTGTAATAAATAAATTCTGATTCATGAATATAGGTCATTTTCCCCACCATCACAATACTATTTTTATAGCAGTGGTATGAATTTAAACATAAATGTAAATATACATCATAACATATATGACAGACTTTGAAAACGTAACACATGGGGTTTTTTTTATTCATTGAAAACGTTACATATCAAACTTTTCTTGCAAAATTTACCCACCATACATCATATTGATTTTTAAAACCCATCTCTCGATTTTCCTGTGTTCATTGTTTGCGCGTTGTGAGTAGCATCACACGAAAATTTCAGGGCTTGTTTTAAACACGTGGAAAGGTAATAGAGGAGTTGCGATTAACCACAAATTTCGGTAAGAACTGGTCGTTTTAAATGGAACCCCCACTGCTAGGAGGTATGTGGACGAAATTCTGCAGCCTTTTTAGCACCATTAATGCAGCAACATTGGGAAGGACATTAGGTAAATTTCCAGCAGGACAATGAGCGGCAAGATTGACACAAAACATTTTTCCAGACTTGAACCCGATCGAGCATTTCTGGGACGAGCTGGGGGAGACGTGTGTGTAGCCGCCAGTCTTAGCCTCAGAATCCGCAAGAATGAGGGAGAACCTTGTTGGAAGAATGGCAGAATATTCCTCAGAGGACCATCCGAAATGTTTGTCAATCAATGTCACGTCGCCTTCGCGCCATCATCACTGCTAATGGAAGTCATTCCCGGTACTTGTGAACAAAACCCCATTTTTGACGCACCCCTCATTGGCATTCATTTCAACTGTAGCCTCTTTGTGAATAACATGATGTTCAAAATCAAAAAGTAGTGTTCGGTTAACATGGTTTATAATATACTACTATGAATTTGTTTATTAGATATATGAACAAATTTATAATATATAAAACTATCAAGTGTTGCGTTTTTTAAGTCCGTCAGTGTATGAATCAGAATTTAAAGTAATTATACGAATTTAAAATTAAACTATGGTATGAATAGCCAGAAACTCATTATACCATTCAGCCACAGCATTTTCATTCTTGCGTCTTAAGATTTGAGTCACTCTGCTAACACTTACTCGTATCTTAACTCGTTTTGATGGCATTTTCCGGTGTTCAAAAATCCACAAGAATTTTCTCCAACCTGCACAACCTTTCCTACTTTGATGATTTCACTGACGACCTTTGACACTGTTTTGTAACCAATTGGAGAACTTGTATCAGTGGAGCAGCAGAAATGCCTACAATTTGACATTTTCATCAACGTTTTTAAAATACAGTATTTATATGCAAGGATACTGCTTGTGATTGTTGCGTGCGTTTTGGAGCTATGATAATTCACATTGTGTTTAATAAGTAAATATGCAATGAATATTGTACAAGTTAATATGATTTTGATTATATGATCATGTGCTATCATACAAACGTATCCCGTGGAGGTCCGGGTTAGAATAGGTCCTCAGTACTCCTTTCGTGCCGTAAGAGGCGACTAAATGAGGAGGTTCTTAGGATTAGACCGTAAAAACCGAGGCCCCTTGTCACAACAAGCGAGGCACGATAAAGATCCGTAAGCGCCGCGCTTATGCCTATATTTTGCAGCCCTTCACCGGCAATGGTCTCGCCTCCATACCAGTGAAAGATTCTCTAGAGGAACGTTAAACAATATACAATTAATCAACCATACAAATTACAATATGTGTACTCCGAAAATTACAAATTTCTTATCACATACATGTACAATTGTAAATGTAATCAAAATCACTGTTATTACAACAAATGTGAAAATAAGGATACATATACATACGTGTATGATTGCTTGTAGTTGTTGTTTAATGTGAAAGTTTCTAAAGCCATTTTACAAAAAAGATGCAAATGTATGACAAATGATAAGAGGAAATAACGTACGATAAAATACCTTATAGAATTTGTTAAAGAAGTGTAATATTACTTAACAATTTACATGTCAGTTGTAAAGCAAAATCATTCATAATCTTTTTTCTTTTTTTTCTTTCTTTTTTTTTTTTTTTTTTTTTTTTTGAAATACTTACGAATTGTCTCCTGTTTTAGGTCTTCTTCTGAGAGCAACCTGTAACCTAAAGGGAAGATCACTAAATCTGGCGTTGGCGAGAACTGCAAGTTGTTCGGACGTGAAAGGGTTTTGGATGAGATGGGAGGATAGAAGATAGCAGGAGCCTAGGATTACCAGGGACAGGGCGACGATACCTTGTGCCATGACTGCAAGCGAGATTTTACCATCAAACGTCAGAAATGCCAGATAAGAAGTCCTCAGAAGATCTTATCGAAAACCGCGTCTTCAAGACCGCCCAAAAGATGGCCGACTGGTCGCTTCGTACAACAGAGCCATGCATTTTCTGTACTTAAAGACTGTGTTTTTCTTCATATTTTTCGTGGTACTGTCTGCTTTTACTTTATATGTACGATACCGTGACAAAAACTCGGAGCAACTCCAGACGAGAGACCATGCCGTATCATCAGATATAGAAAGCCAGGTATATGTAAAGTTTTACCGTTTATTGCCTTGTCGACACTCCCTTAATATTCGTATCCAATAAATAGAATTACTTTTGGCCTTGTCGATATTTCCTTAATATTCGTATCCAAAAATAGAATCAGTTGTTGCCTTGATGATACTGCTATAATATTTATATTTAATGAATAGAATCATTTCTTGTCTTGTTAATACTTCCTTAATATTCCTATTCAATGAATAGAATAATTTTTGGCCTTTTTTATACCTCCTTGATATCTGTATCCAATAGATATTTGATACTTCCTGAATATCCGTATCCATTAGGTATTCGGTACTTCCTCAATATCCGTATCCAGTAGATAGAAGCATTTCTTGTCTTGTTGATACTTCCTTAATATGCCTATTCAATAAATAGCATAATTTGTGCCTTCTTGATACTTCCTTAATATCCGTACCCAAAGATAGAATCATTTGTTGTCGATACTTCCTTAATATCCGTAAACATTAGATTCTTGTTGATACTTCCTTAATATTCGTATTCAATAAATAGAATCATTTCTTGTCTTATTGATACTTCCTTAATATCCGTATCTAGCATATACTTGTCGATACTTCCTTAATATCTGTATCCAATATATACTTGTCGATACTTCCTTAATATCCGTATCCAATAGATACAAACATTTGTTGTTTTGTTGATACTTCCTTAATATTCGTATTCAATAAATAGAATCATTTCTTGTCTTATTGATACTTCCTTAATATCCGTATCCAATATATACTTGTCGATACTTCCTTAATATCCGTATCCAATATATACTTGTCGATACTTCCTTAATATCTGTATCCAATATATACTTGTCGATACTTCCTTAATATCCGTATCCAACAAATACAAACATATGTTGACTTGTTGATACTTCCTTACATGCAATACCCGTATCTAATAAATAAAATATAATACTAAATATACAGTTCGGTCCCGTTAACAAGCGGACTACTACTACAGTAACAAAGGATGACAGTGATCGTCTAGACTGATTTTATTCTTGATTCACTGGTAGCAATATTTATCTCCATAGGTCAAATTATCCAAATGTCCACTTTGTCATTGTATTTTCCCTATTCAAAGGATATCAAAAGTGTTTGTGAGGACGGGACAGTGGCACTGAACGTTCTCTATCAGCCGTTAGATCTGAACTCGTTAGGAGACGAGGCCTCTGGAAGCAACTTAGTAAAGGTAAGTCCTGATCTCCAATGAAAATTCAGCAATTGTTTTCTGTAGCAACACCTTTGATCTATACTATAAAATCAGATACTATATTTGTGTTAATGTTTTTATTATTTATCTTCACTGAGTAAATATTTTAGCATAACAAACGTTAAATTCTACATGCTTGCTTTCCTGTTTCGAAATCCGTAATCCTCTGATGTACTATGATAATTACTTTTCTCTGGGTAGTCATATCGAATAGCGAAGTAAACAATGTGTAAATCGTAATCATAAATCCCCAAGACATATACAAGTTCGAGTGTAGGGCAACACGGACCTCCGACAAAGCGAAGGTAGGATCAGGTGCCATGGAGGAGTAAGCATCCTCTGCTGACCGGTCACACCCGCCGTGAGCCCTTAGTCGAAATTAGGTAAACGGGATTATCCGTAGTCAAAGTTAGTATGAAAAATAACAGTCTAACAAAGGGTAAATAAAAGAAATAAAAGAAATAAGAAATAAATTGAAAATACATAACGCTTCATACCTGCGTACCTTATGACGCGCTTTATTCTCAAGTGAAAAATCGTAAATCTGAGATCGCTAGTGTGTCATAGGTAACGCGCGTCATAAAAAATATGTTGGCGTGAAGCGTTGCAATTCATACTCTCATAACCGGTCGCGGTACTTCAGTGGCTAGAGCAGTCATTTCTTAACCGGCAGGTCGTGAGTTAGAGCCCCGCTCGTGCCGTAGCCGCGTCAGACCTCTGATGTAAACATAGGTAATGATTGCTCCTTCGTTAAACGCTCGGCATTTAGACGTGAAAATACCGATTCTTTCGTATATGGCCTTAAAAACGGAGGTCCCGTGTCACGGTAGACGTTGGAACGTTAAATAACCCTCACTGCTACGGTCCTGAGCACTAAGCATAGGTCTACATTGGTGGTACTGCACCTACAGCTGATGACGTTTCAATATGAGTGAAAAATTCTCGACGGGACGTAAATCAATCAATAATGTCATATATTTCCAAAACTGAAATTTATTTCTTAGATTTACATTATACTTTAATTTCTGTCGAAATGTCCAACAAGACGTATTATATTTATCAAGATTCATACGCACATTGTTTACAATTGCTTTGCATTCATGAGGAAATATCCATCTTTACAATTGGTAACGATATCAAAGGCTATAATACAGGGAATGTTAATATATATATGAACATCAGAGGAAAGGCTTGAAACAATGACTGATATGTGTACTGTGCTTCACCTGTTGCTTTTGTTACAAAGAGTGAAGAAGAGTATATCAATGCACTCTTAAACTGGACAAAACCCAGTCAAAATCATACCTGCATCGGCGAGTCTCGCTTCATGGAGTTTTGGGTTCCGGGTAAAAAGGTTGGTGATGTCTGGAAGTTGTATGAAGGTGAAACTGGTGAACTGTCCCACAATCGCCACACACCTCCAGTCTATTCCGGCATACAGAGAGTAATCTCTGATCTTCTCCAAAGTTTCCATACTAACCCTTTCCTGCAGACAAGATTTGAACCGAGAGGGGGGTACGCTACATTACACGCCGCTGCTGGGGATATAGTAAACATTCTCTTCAGGTAATATTTTTCCTGGTTAAATGTGAGTAAAGTTTTCTGTCACGTGAGCCAATAAAGTTTCTCAACAAAATGATATCTAACAAAACATTCGTGCCATGTTTTATATGATTATTTATTAGGTTTCATGCTGAATTCCAATTGAACAAAGAGCCGTTGTTACCGTTCTGGTTCACGCCAGCATATTTCACGGGAAATTTAATTCTAAATACACAAACCAACCAAATGATGTACTTCCACCTCTATGTTCCAAACACCAAGGAGTTGAATGTCGGTAAGGTCAGAGTACCATCGTATCTAAATGTACATAAACACTCTGCGTACGACCATCGGCCGGTTGCTGACTAATAAGTTGATACTACTGGGTTTCAACAGTCTCGTTGAAAGTCGGCATTTCAAAAATTATACGGTTATATAACAATCTAATTTACAAATACAACCTGTCAATGTGTTGAATGGTATTTGTCATGTGACCGGTCAACATTAGATGCTTACTCCGGGCACCTGTGGTATGCCCAGGGCTTTGTGTCTGTCATCTTAATTTTGTATTCTTTATAAGAAATATAATATTGATCAGCCATCTTCACTTTTATGTAACTGATTTACTATGGCAAATGCTTTAAAACTTAAAACTTGATTTACTATGGCAAAAACTTTGAAACTTTGATTTACTATTTACTATGCCTAAAGCTTTGAAACTTGATTTACTATGGCGAAAACTTTGATTTACTATGGCAAAAACTTTGAAATGTCCTTTGCTACAAAATGGCAAAAACTTGAAAACTGATTTACTGCTGCAAAATCTTAGAAACTATCATTTGCTGTGATAAAAGCTTTGAAAATTTTTACTATGGTGAAAAATTTTACTATGGGGAACGTTTGAGTTGTTTGGCAAGTTTTATATCAACTAACAACTCAACATTATGACAAACGGGATTATTTCAATTTCTCCATCGTTAACTTCCCTTATTTATGTGGCAATATCTCATCATCACCTGCATATGGTGTTTATATCTCCCAACTGATTCGATACACAAAAGCTTGTTCTGCTTATGATCAGTTTTTAAATCGAGGCGGGCTATTGACAAAGAAGTTGATGTTACAGGGGTTTGTACAATTTGTCTAAAGTCAGCATTTCGCAAAGTTTATGATCGCTATAACGATCTAGTTTGCCAGTACAACTTACCATTAAGTCAAATGCGGTCTGATGTGTTTCATACAAATTGTTAGGCCGTTCTTGACACACTGATTCTGACTATGGATTACTCCGTTTACCTGATCGGAATGTAGGGCTCACGGTGGGTGTGACCGGTCGACAGGGAATGCTTACTCCTCCTAGGCACCTGATCCCACCTCTGGTATGACCAGGGGTCCGTGTTTGCCCATCTCTCTGATTTGTATTTTCTATAGGAATTACGAGGTTGAATCCATTTAGTTATCTTAGCCTTTTCATTACGGACGAACGATCAATAAATTGAATCTCGTATATAATGTACGAATACACAGACGTGTATTTCATTAAATATATATCATATAAGTTAATTTAACAGATTCTCATAAATAGATTTTGTGTATTTATTCTAAGCAAAACCACGCTGGAGATAAGTATTATAACAGCTCTTCAATATTCAATTAACACCAAGTGTAAATTACGTTTATTTGCCACACACAATTATTTCATTTTTTTCTGTTCGATTTGTTTTCTCGAACCAATGGAGAGAGTGTTTCTTGTAAACTATTGAAGGATTTTTTTTTTGCTAATGGTATAGTGAAAAGTAGAGATATATCGTATTTAAAACTACAGTTGAAATGTGTCTTCAGGAAGTTTTAAAAGTTATCAAAGATGGTTGATGACTCCTGTATTATATTTATATCATTAATTCACTCCCATGTAACTCAAAAGATTTAGAATGGTATGGGAGTGACCGGCCTACAGATAATTTAATGGTCGACATTGGTTACCTTCCTGTAATGGAGCTGAAATCACAACCTTTCTCTGATGAAGTTAATTTCATGTGGTCACGTGAAACGCCCGTAAAAGAAGCGCAAGGTCAACTGGAAAAAGCATTCTTTCCATTTAAACAGGTACGCCCTTTTCCCTTTATATAAAATGTAAATACAAGAAATATAATGTATAGAAAATATGATATGCTGTGAAATATTCTACCAAGACGTCGTGGTGGATTGATTGGATATTGTTTAACGTTCCGCCCGCTCGCAAAACTTTTCTCATATGGAGACGTCATCATTGCCGACAGCTGCAAAATTTTGGCCTTTGCTCGGCGCTTATGGCCTTTGAACGGAGAGGGATTTTTATCATGCCATACCTGCTGTGACACGTGGCCTCAGTGTTTATATATATATATATATATATATATATATATATATATATATATATGTGTGTGTGTATATATACCATTTTCAATGACCGTGTAGCGGTGTGACAGCGTGATTAGAATTAGAATATCATCATCAGTGAAAGCAATAGTTTATGTTTATTTTAACGACATGACAGTTATATAGACATGAAACTAAATGAAATAAAAATGCAAAATATGCACGAGGTCTTAATTGAGTCCTCACTCTCGTTCACAAAAACATTATTATTGCCCAATATTACACTCGATAATTTCAATATGTAGACGTTATGTTTGTTCCTAGCTTTTGTAGTTTAGTTTTAGTACTAGTTTGGATTTTCATTTATTCATCTAGTTTTTAATTTTATGTAAATATTCTTTCGTCACGAAAAATGGACTGGTCGTCCCGAAAAATTTGACAGTTCATCTATTAACAATAAATAAAAGACACTACATTGTCTTCTACATCTGCTTCGTACTTACATATTTATTGAACATAGATATTAACGGCAAACTAACAACTCAGCTTTATGACAAACGCGATGATTTCGGCTTCTCTATCGTCAATTTCCCCATATTTATGTAGCAATATTTCATTATCACATGCATATGGTGTTTATATTTTTTAACTGATTCGATACACAAGAGTTTGTTCTGCGTATGATCAGTTTTAAATATGTTATAGGGGTATGCACACTCTCATTTAAAGTCAGCATTTCTCAAATTATGTGGTCGTTTAACGATCTAGTTTTCCAATACAACCTATCATTGGGTCAAATGCTGTCAGTTTCATATCAATCGTTATGCCGTCCTTGGCACGCTGACTCTGACTACCGATTGCTCCGTTTACCGGATCAAAATATAGGGATCACGGCGGATGTGACCAGTGGACAGTGGATGCTTATTCCTCAAAGGCACCTGATCCCACCTCTGGTATATCCAGGGGTCCGTGTTTGCCAAACTGTCTATTTTGTATTCCTTGTGGGAATTATGAGATCGATCACTTTTCGTTATCTTCACCTTTTCATATTGTTCTTGTCGTTTGTCATTATAAGTGCTTTAAAATTTATTTGACCTCGTATCTACATTCCGATCCGGCACTTTTAATGTTGTGCGTTGTTAGTTGGTTGTTTATTTTTTGACGTCCCGCTCGAAAATTGTTCACTTGTATGGAAAGATCACTATTGCCGGTGAAGGGTTGCAAAATCTAGGCCTGTGTTCGGCGCTTATGGCCTTTGCGCAGGGAGGATCTTTGTCGTGCAACACCATCTGTGATATGGGGCCTCAAAGATTGCGGTTTCATCTGAAGGACCGCCCCATTTAGCGGCCTCGTATGAAAAGCAAGGGGTACTGAGGATCTATTCTAAGAGGGATCGCTTTTTAAGTGATTATTTATACATTGCATAGTGCAAGGTTTCTACTTGTTAGGTGGAATACTTACCTTTTGAAGAAGCAATCAAGATGGCAAAGGAAGAAACTAAATTGATACACCATATCGTATTATGGGGAGCACTCGATGATCAGTCATGCTGAGGTTTGGAATTTTTTACATTTACATCCAGTAGTGTGCACGTATCTGAAATCTTAATTAAATGTGCTATTAGCGATTCTTAAAAATAAAATTTCGCATTTATTTCAGGATCGGGGCGGACTCTACGCGATGGTCCTCTCGCGAGTCCGCCCATTATGAAATTTCTGAATAATAATTTCATCTCCTCTTGGTCCCTCGTCGCGAGACTGAAGAAGCTGGTACACTCCACAGATAGCATTGTCGCCAAATTGGCTTCGGAAACACTGGATGCCTATTCGTAAGCTCCACGGGAAACTACATTACCTGTAATGCAACAGATATGCACATCCAGATTTGTAGTATTTCGAGTATGTGCTTCATTAGAAGTTAATCCATCGTGGGTATTTGTCGTAAATGTACGGTAAGGTTCGTCATCTGTGTTTCAGATTTCCTGTGGAGATCATTGTTTATGACCAACGACAGAACATTGTGCATTATGAAAATCTGAACACTTTGTTCGACGAGGAAGTACCAGAAACACCAGATTTTGGAGGGTAACACTTGCTTGTTTAGTTCTAATGTTTATGTTGGTATTTTGAAAATATACAGTGCGCGAGTCATCTTCACTAACCAAGCAATCCGACCCGATATTCTCATCTTCACTTATGGTATAATTATTTGGAATCTAGCGTCCTTGGCAAACTGAATTTTAATAGACAAGGACAGAAGCCTCCGTTTCAATTTTTCACTCATATGGAGAGGTCACCATTGCTGATGAAGGGCTGTAAAATGTAGGCCTATGATCGGCGCTCGGGGCCTTTGAGCAGAAAGAGATCTTTCTCGTTCCACACCTGCTATGACAGAGAGCTTTGGTTTTTGCGGTCTCATCCCACGGACCGCCCCATGTAGTTGCCTCTTACGATAAGTATGTGGTACTGATCGCCCTTTATAACCCGGACCAAACAAGAGTCTGGTCTTAGTACTCACAACAGGAAAACCTACATAGGTTCGTGACTTATCTTCCAAAATATATTTCCATCGGTAATATCTGGTAGCTCTCTTGTGGGTGTCGGAAAGATTGCCAATTTGAAATGTTTTATAAACTATTATATGCATACATGGCGGAGCCATTAACCAGGTTTTAGTACATGCATTCTCAATGGTTAACAAGCATTCTGAAGGTAATATGACCCTACCAACGTCCCCTATTTATTTGAGGAATGTCATTATATGCAGACCATGTATATTAGGACGAGCAGGCGGATTGTAATATTAGGAAATATAATAATTTCGATCTCTTATGAATAGATACGGCGAATCTGACAGACTCGATTACTAATATTAATGATGTGTCTTCAATCATTTAGATCCCACACAATAAAAAATACAGAGAACTAGACAGAATGCTAAGTAATTCATTCAACAATGAGACTAAGTTTAATTTTTTGTTAAAATAATTCACCTCAAACAAAAGTAAATCTTAATAAGTATCTACTCAATCAATAACCTTGTAAAAATTCAACTTAGATTAATAAGTTGAGGTATTGTAGTCAAGGCCGAAAAACTGCACTGGGTATTTCTCGTAAAAATCAGTCCACTGTAACGAACCGTAAATATGATCTGTAAACATATAATTATGGCATAAAATCTCAGCTTCCTAAATGAAATCAAGGAGGAAAAAGTAAGAAAACAAAAACGGAAGAACTTCCTTCAACTATAAAACAATGTTTGACAATTTGTGTTAGATTAGTCAACCGTAACAAAAGTAAAACTTCATTGGTATGAACGATGTCCCATAAACTTCGTAAACATTGTGATAAAACGTAAACGTCATCCATAAACATAGTCAACCAAATGCCACATTGCAGCTTTCTTAAACAAAGTAGAATGCAAAACGTCCTGAAAACCAAGAGGGACAGACGGGCGGACAGACGAAAAAGAAACCGATAGTCACTTTCAATTTCACCGGTAGGGGATCATTGAAAATATTATGCAAATGGGAGTGATTCAGTTCTCCGATAATGCACGGTAAATACGAAAACTCTGGGGAAAATTACATGTACCTATGGGTATAATGAGAGAAGTGGATCGCATCCCTTGTTATTTGCTAGCAAAGATGAAGCAGCAAATCGGAACCTTTCGCATAGCAAGCGAATATAGAAATATAATTTTTACGATTTTTAGCTCAAAAATATAGAACTATGGGAATATATTCGGCATGTCTAAAATTGAATGTACAGGTATATAATACTTTCATTGTTTTTGTAGATTTGATGTTCTGTGCTTGTAGGTACGGAGATATTCTGTCGTATCGATACGCTAATATGTTGAGGAGAGCAATGGCAAGCGCTGGTAGGGACGTTACAGAACTTTAAAGAAGGGAACGCGGTACAGTGCCGAAGATGTAGTCTCCACGGACTGTTCGAATATGTCATAAATCTAACATAAAAGTTGTCATGAAGAGCAAAACGAGCCATTTGCTCCGAGTAACCGAAGTTAGAATTGCTTTCCTGAATGACACCGTACATCAAAAGACTATGATCGATGTGCAGTTGACGTAGGACACCCCAATTCCTTTCCGGTTACGACACACGCATGTTTTCTATTTTTATTTTATTATTCAGTAAACTAATAAACACTAATTATTGATTGTTTTGTGTCTGAGTTTTGTATAAATTTTAGAAATACTAAACATCGGTGTGTCAACAAGCCAAGCACGTGTGATATTTAGGATCGATCTCTATGATCACAGTGTTGGTTATGTGGGTCATCTACCACTAAAAGTCATAGGGTAATTTTTTCAGCTTTATTTAGCTTTCAAACAACTTTGAGAAATTCTGAATTACAGCCCGTGTCAAAATGACAATCTATACCAGTATATTTATTATGCGTGCTTCAACACGCTAAACAGGAAGAAGAAATTGACCAGGACCTCAAAAAAATATTCAGGAACTTAAAATCAAAAAGTCAACCATATGGCAAGGTTTGCGTCATAAACACGCTTTACAGTATGAATATGCGAGGTGCAAAATTAACTACGTTGATATTTCCTGTTCAGTTAGCGATATTCTCGTCCCTGTTTTATATTTTCTATAGCGCGTAATTGGTCTGCTGTTAATTTTACTTCACAGATTCCTCAGGTGATTTCGACATACTTGTTTACATTTATAAAGAACTATATAATGAAAGCTATTACCCGATTGGCTAGATTATGAAGTTCAAATGCAGAACCTTCGCTAGGTGTCGCCACTGCGGGATTCCTCAGGTGATTTCGACATACTTGTTTACATTTATAAAGAACTATATAATGAAAGCTATTACCCGATTGGCTAGATTATAAAGTTCAAATGCAGAACCTTCGCTAGGTGTCGCCACTGCGGGCCACAGTTTTCGTGGCGTAATCTGCCAAGGGTTTGTGGTGAGCGGAATGGACCGAAAACCTTTGGCTTGCAAAGATTATCCCACTTCTGACACCAAGATTTTTATAAAATAGTGCCGGACTATTAACACGAAGAAAGAAATAACTTGAGATGATGGTTTATTTTGGTGATTTGATTAAACTTAAGACTAACAAATTATAATCAACAGTTCAATTCAAAATACTTGGCTGTAGTCCTCTGTTATAAATCCAATAAGTCCTAAACAAAAATACATAGCCTTCCCCAATCAACATAATTACCCGAATTATCTGAATAAATATCTAAATATTTAAATATAATAGATAAATCAATTTTAGATAAAGAATTTTGATAAAGATATACCCAAACACAGACTTGCGTCTTATCTAAGAAAATGAAAAACCTGAAGTCCCCGATGAACAACGGAACCCGCTATATATGCTAACGGGAAACAGATTCTATGATGATATAACGGAATCCAATGAAAAATATCAAATGTCCAAAGAAAACGGATAAACTATAACGGAAAATAGTTCTACATTAGTAAAACTACAATTACTGAATTAAATATATAAATGCAATAGAAGTTTAAGTCATTTACAATCATGAAAGTAAATTATTAGCCTTGAAACAAAAAATTCTGAATAACTGAAGAGTTTGAAAGGCGAAAGAATCTGGCTTGGTGGATCCATAAAAGAAGCTGGAATTATACCCATAATGCACCGCCAAAGAGAAAAATGTAAACAAGACGACCAGTAAGAAAAAAAGTACAATTTTCAACCAATAAAACCCGTTTTAAGAATACGTTACAAATATAATACTAAACTGTACATATCATAGACATATTCTGTAGCTTAAGACAGATTGATATGCATTTATAAGTGATTTACAATTGTTAACAGGTTTTATTTAAAAAATAGATTACCATGCGTTGATATATTTAACTCGTCTAGGACGGGAATATAACTATAGCTGTTTCTGGTACAGTTGTAATATTTACGACATATTATCATTAATTATCATTTATAATGAATAAATAATCTTATAAAATGGTTCTTATTTACAAGTGGTTAAGTTAGGGGTCGTATCAAAAGTCAAAACATTACCCTTTCCTAACATTGTCATATATTGTCCTTTCTATACTTATTTGCTAAATGTCTCTCAAACAGTGATTTCTTTTTCCTCTTTGTTTCTATTCATCACGTGCGTTGTTTCCTTTCTTGCATTGTCCACCATTGGTTTCCTTTCTACAGCAATTTAACTCCCCAGCAACACCTTTGTATGAATAGGTCCTCAGCTTGATCCCTGTTTCATGTTGTCATCATGAGACGTTGAAATCTATTCTCAAGCCTAGAATTAATCAAGTTCATCACGATCATTTGATGTCAAATGTCTCCATAGACATGTGCACAGTAATAAATTTCTCTGTTATAGTATAGATGGCAAGTTTCATTGTCATGTGCGTGCATTCTAAATTCACCCTTACTTAGATCCGTCACTACTTCATTTGTATTATGGCCCTGTGGGGATCCGGGTTGTTAGAATAGATCCTCAGTGCCCCTTGCTTGTAGTAAGAGGCAACTAAATGGGGCGGTCCTTCGGATGAGACGGCAAAAACCGAGGTCCCGTGTCACAGCAGGTGTGGCACTAAAAAAATCCCTCCCTGCTCAAAGGCCGAGCATAGGCCAAAATTTTGCAGCCCTTCACCGGCATGGTGACGTCTCCATATGAGTGAAAAATTCTCGAGCGGGACGTTAAACAATATATAATCAATCAATCATTTGTATTATGACGTCAAAATGTAGACCGTGGCATCAGGCATCTATCGTCTTGCCACGGTACTACATTTCGTTAGATATAAGGCCCAATGCGGCGCACTGCATTTCGTATAGGACCATAGGTTCACAAGCCTAAGAGGAAAGTGAGATAATCTACATAAATTCGTAACCAGAGAGATATGTGACTTTGCCATTTTCGACAAGGGACTTCTGAGATTGTGACACCAAATTTTCTAGACGAAGGCAGCTTCACCTTGGACTTTTTGCGCGCTTTAGTTGCAGAACCAGTCATTGCTTGCTTTATAGAATTCGAAATTGAAAACGAGGCAAACAAGGACAAAGTGGGATCAGGTCCTTGGAGGAGTAGGCATCCCTGGTCACACCCGCCGTGTGTATATAACTCATGCATTGAATAAATATGTCTTTGAATTAGAGGTAAGTTTCATTTATCAAGTTAATAGAACTCGGTTGAGCTTTGTGGCCCATTGACGTATTGTTGACGATTATGAATTTTTTAAAGATATTTAGCACACACAAACAACATTTTTTTTTTATGTTTTGATGACATTTATCATAAAGAGCATTGTAATTGGAGTTTATGAAATTGAATGTCAATTAGTGAAATGAGATTGTTTACAGACATTTTCTGAATTATATTCTTACAATTGGGCTCTTAATCAGTCAATAGATCGGTGTGTTTTGTTACAATCGGATAAAATATATTATTTGTTTACTAATTTTGAACCGCCCGCGTGGCGCAGTGGTTAGAGCGTGGGGCTCAAAGATCTGATGATCCTTGAGTCGGGGGTTCGAATCCCACTGTGGGACGTGGGTGCCGGTCTTTCGGATGAGACCGTATAAACCGAGGTCCCGTGTCGCAGTAGGTGTGGCACGATAAATATCCCTCCCTGCTCAAAGGCCCTGAGTGCCGAGCATAGCCTAAATTTGCAGCCCTGTCACCGGTAATGGTGACAGCCGCCGGATAGCTGAAAAATTGCTCAGGCGGCTATAAACAAACAAACAAACAAACAAACAAATACTAATTTTGTATTATCTAACATTACATACCGATTCCTCCACTGATAAAGAGGGACCATATTGTTTCCTTTTCAAAATTCAGAACAAAAATTTGAAAAATATTTTGTGTTTAAACAACTCTTACAGATGAGGAACTTAAACAAACGACTTGCTAATCCCAGTAATGTGGTCTAAAAGATAACACCTACATAACAGGTAGTTGAATTTATGATGTGCACAAAAGATGAATTCAATACATAAATACAGTTATCAAAAAGTAGCGCTTTCTGATAGTAATACTGTTCGCAGTGGCAGAAAACTAGGGAAAACATTCGTACTATTGTTGTTCTAGAGATATATGGTTATAACGCCTATCTAGTGTTTCTATGGAGACAAAGCAGTCAAATTACAAATTAAACAATTCTAGATTTAATGCCTGAGAATAGGTATAGTCATAACAGACTCAACTGTTGTTGTAATTGTTGTTGTTATTTTTAGTGATAATGTACATGTGTAAATATTTTATGTATAAATGTCTTATGATTTTCTATCCTCTCATTTAATCTGTCTGTAAATATGTTTTTTATACAGGACCACGATGTGAACTAGTATGTAATACTAATTGTGCTATCCTGTCTAAATAAAGAATTTATTATATATTATTATTATATAACTGAGACAGGAAGACCAGAGAAATTTATTTCTAAAAATGGCTTTGTCTTATACATGTATTTTTATTTACGTACCTCTCTCTCTCTCTCTCTCTCTCTCTCTCTCTCTCTCTCTCTCTCTCTCTCTCTTACAATATATATATATATATATATATATATATGAGCCGTCCCATGCAAAAAGGGCCCTTATGGTAAAAAATTTCAAAAATCATTTTTTGATGGATTATGATAGGTAATGATATAAAAAAGCAACATATGAAGTTTGGTTCAAATATTCAGCATATTTACTGAAATATAGACTATCAAAGATAAGGAACATATTTAAATGACGTTACAAAAATAACGTTATAAATATGACGTTATCACACACAGTTTAATCATTCTTCAGGAAATTCCAGACATGTTGTGTCTTTAAAACATTCCCGGACATGAGGCCTGATGTGCCTGTAGAGGTATTCTTGCCTCTCTTGACTTAACCCGCCAGGCAATATCGCTGGTGGTAGATTCACATTGATATAGTCATCTTTGGTTAAAACGAGAGGGACCTTGTCGCCATCTGCATCTGTGCTGCATAAGACAAGTCCAGGCTGCAACGCAGAAAAAGAGAAATGATGAAACTTTCTTATTCCTCTAAATGGCTTAAATGTGGTACTTATAAAACCTTTCCACTCATAGTACTTCACATTTCCGTCCTTGATGATTACAACCTCATTACTTTTGGAGGACGTAGAAACTAAGTCGCCAATATGCTGAAGGGTGTCGCAATCCGATCTGAAAAAAGAAGACACAATGCATCGTAATTCTTTTAACAAATATGTTCCGTTATAGAAATTATCTACTGTACAAGATAATAGTCATTTTTTTTAAATATCAATGGATATTAACACAATTTCACCTCCTGTATTTCTTTTTAATCTGGGCAAATCCTGCATCCACTTGGCATTTTGTATGACCTGGAATCTGCATATGAAGCTCAATTGCTCGATGTAGACCAACCATGACCCGCCACAGCAAATATCCAATCAGATACCTGTTTTTGTTTTGCCCTGAAGTGAGTAATAGAATATTACTAAAAAGAATATATACTTGTACATAAGAACAGCATTTATCGGACGTGTTGCGTATGAAACATAATTTATGATAAAATATGCTCACCTGGACAGTTATCACAGTGAAGAACAGCACATTTCTCTCCCAGACTATAATTCTGGAAATGGTGATGAAGTATGCTGATGACTGTGTTTGGTCCATGGGCATTCTTTCCATCTTTCCCAATGATCTGGTCTTCATCAATTAAGTAATTTCGTTGGACTCCTGTTCCCTCCATACAAACTCCAAAGATCTGAATTTTCCGTGGTGTCTCAAAGAATAAAGACCCAACTTGTCTGGAATGATGAGGGATAGACACACATTGTGCGAAGTCGAAGGTGTAATGGGTCTTAAGGAAATCTGTGGAACAAGGTTCAAAAGGTGGTTCAGGAAGCTGAATGGACTGGTATTCTTCCCTGGCTTCTTTTATGGACTGAATGTAGAGGTGGTGCTCTCTCTCAGCTTTTTCGATATGATCCGTAAAATTCCTTGTTGGAGTAAGCTTTTCATTTTCAGACCTTGTATTCAAAATGTGCTCTCTGTGGCGCTCACAAGTATTACAGACATCAGATCTGGGATTGGCAATCTGGATGTTGGGAAGACAGGCGGACCAAATTGAATAGAAGGACGACAACTTGACAGCACGGATTTGGATTTCATGACAAGCTTCAACATATAACAGATGAATTTCACTCTTTGGTGTTGAGCAGGGTAGAAAAATGGGTGGCTCGGAATCGCGACCTTTTGGAGCAGCTGGCATAGGAAGTCCATAATCTTCAGAATATCGGTTGATAAACTGCACCACAAACTTAATTTCTTCAAAGGACAGGGCGTTGTGTGGTTTCTTCCCCATGTTTCCATGTGTTCGTGGCCTGATTCCGTTGGTCTTCATGTGTTTAACAAGATTTTTCAAATGTTTTTCACCAATGTCATGTAAAAATAAAAACGCATCTTTACATACTTCACGATCATCAAAGTTGTATTCGTATTGCTGTCGCTTTACATCGTGTCTTGAAGACCCATAACCAGAGCTTTTGCTTTTTAGCTTCCCCATAATATACATATCCTTTTCGTCTTTAGAAAGTTCTCTCATGGAATAAATATGCTGACTGATTTCTTCAAAAGTGATCTTTGAGATACATTCCATCTTACAGGAACAACCTTTGCTGATTTTTTCACGAATTGTTAAGTCAAACTTGTTATTTCCAAGATCCTCCTCCTCTGTATTTTGGTTTTCATTCTGTCCATTATCAAACTGCAATGTTTGAATTCTATTGGCTAAAATGTTTTCGTTTGATTCCTCATTTTCTAATGCAGATGAAACGTCACTATCGCTTGTATATTCATCATCTGATTCGATATTTTGTGAAGGGGGAAAATATTCCCTATGCCACTCATCAATAATCTGTAACAAAATGTCGCTGCTAAATTCTACATACTAGCACACATATACATCCACCAAGTGAATGCTTAAATATCAAATCAAATAAATGAACTTCTATTTAACAAAAAATCAATGTAGTACCATATTTATCTTTTGTTCCAAAACAAGATTATTACCACCACCACCCTTTTCCCCAGTAACTTTAACCGTGTAAGATATTCAATAAATAGAGATCCTGAACACACATGCTTTTTTATTTTTAAATTTATTAGTAGATTTTGTTCACCATTTTAAATACATAACTGAATCAGGTGGAAAACATAATATGCATACTTGTGAATAAAGATTCTTTATTTTTGCAATAAAGTTAATATAAACTTGTATTGTGATGTCATTAATCTTTTTATATTCATAGGGGGTGTCGCAAATTCTACTTGTATGTTAGCAATATCTGAGGAATAAAAATCTAAATTGATTTTTTTTTTTTTAAATTCCATTTCGATTTCTTTATTTTTTGTATTTATTATTTACATTTTATTAATCAATCATTTTTATCTGTTTATTTTATTATTATTTTTTTTCACTCTTCTTTTGTATTTTATCATTTTTTATTCAATCATTTTTATCTGTTTATTTTTTTTTTCACTTTCTGATGTGTGTGTTTAATAATACAAAAGTAAACATTAAACTTAATTCATATTCTTTAATTTTCAAACTAAATACATATTTATAAGTTAGATGCATTGTTTGATCAGCCACCGATGAATCCACCCATTAGGCATGAAAACAGCGGGACGTAACTCTGATATTCACGCATCGACCTATAAATAGCAGCGATAATAACCAGCAAATTTTGACAATGTTATATGAAGATTAGAAATGCAAACAATATTACCCTATTTGCTGTAGGTAAAACTATTCACCTATCTTTTCAAATTTTGTTAAAACAAATTATTAGGATTACTCATAGGATATGCACATTGTAGATTGAAGAGCGTAGAACTGAGCGATACGAATGTAAACAAACGAGCTGTTCATACGTATGTCATATTGATATTGCTACAAACTTGTCAATACGTGTTTGCATGAAAATCAATAACGGATACAACCTTTCACTTATGATAAATCTCTCAATTGTATAACTTAAATTTCATGAAGTTCTTTTTTATGGCATACGTCACATAACTAGTGGATAGCATCTAGGCGGATCCAAAATCTATCCAATAGGCTTAGATCTAAATCTCGGTTTTTAAGTGTTCAAATTAGAACAAAAACAATTGAACTCACCTCTAAAAAGTCCATATTTTCTTCTTCTCAATTTCATATATCTTTCTGTGTTGTTTTACATGTTTCAGGTTTCAAAATTCGTGTAAATATCAGCAACGTTACAAACACATGTAACAGACGCAACTTGCAAATGATGACGTTAACTTTACCAGCGTTTTTTTCATTATGACGTCGAAATACTTAAGGGCCCTTTTCGCATGGGACGGCTCATATATATATATATATATATACATTATTTCAACAATTTTCTTTTATCTTTGTAGCCTTCTACGGTCAATATATCTATATTTTAAAAAAAGTTACAAAAAAAATTGCGAAATAAGAAAAATTGTATGTTTATCTTATTTTTCTTTCCCGAGAATCGTTGTTAACTGAGGCCCTAATTACACAAAGGAATTGCTGGGGAGTGAAAGTGCTGTAGAAAAGAAAATATTAATTGGCAATGATTGATTGTTTGTTTGTTTTACTTCCCGTTGAGAATTCACTCACGTTGAGACGTCAACAAATGTTGGTCAATGTTTAGCTCTCAGGGCCGTAGCAGTGAGGGTTCATTAACGTGCCAACGCATGCCATGATCTACGCTTTAAGGTTATATCCAAACGATCAGTGATTCTCACTACTAAATTCTGAACGTCTGGCGAAGGAGCAATTACTACACATTTTTCGTCTAAGGTTTAACGCGGTCATGGCACGATCGGAACTCGAACGCACGACCTCTTGGTTACGAAGAAAACGCTCTAACCACTGACCTACCAATACCGAAAAACAATTCAAAACAATACAGGAAATCAAAACCATTGAAGTATCGCGACTGAACTCGCATCTGAGGAAAGGGGAGTAATTCAAAAATAAATTTGTCTCTACGGATAAAGAACGACAACTCTTTTTAAAAAGCTAATCTATAACACCCACTAGCATTTTAGTCTTTTTCTAACACGTGAATGAGCGCACAGAAATACAATACATTCTACATTTTATGTGCGAAAATTCCAAAGCTTTTCAAATAGTTTACAAATGACAAATTGCGATACTTCATACAGCTGAGAAACAATTTTTATTTTATTTTTTTTGTTTTACTAGATTTCATTTTTAATTTAATTCCTAAAGTTACCAAAAAGGGGTTTTGCATCTTATTAGCTGATTAGTGATCTAATACAGTGGTATATGTCTGAGTATAGCCATTTGATATTGACATAAATCATACCATTGGATGATCTCCCTCGCATCATGCTTACCTGTTAGAGATCACATTAGCCACTCATTCTCGGATTTTGTTATCACTGAGGAATCAAATGTTACACATTTCCCAGACCCATACAGCACCATCTACTTCGGCGTACGCCCATCTTAATTCTCGTCGCCATTAAAAACGTTGTTGCCGATTTCGATTGATTGATTGATTGATTATTTATTGCTTTCCGCCACACTCAACAATTTTTCAGTTATCTGGTGGCGTCCAGTTTTTGTTGGTGGAGGAGAGAACCCAGATACAATGTATCTGGGAAGAGACCACCGACCTTCCGCAAGTAAACTGGCAAACTTGCTCACATAACGCCGCGGCCGAGATTCGAACACGCGCCGACAGAGGTGAGAGGCTTTGTGATTTTGAGCCCGATGCTCTAACCACTCGGCCACGGAGGCCCCTGCCGATTTCGACAAGTAGATTTTCTTTCACGGCATTTTTGTTTGTTTGTTTGTTTGTTTGTTGTTGTTTTTTTTGTTGTTGTTGTTTTGTTTTGTTTTTGGTTTTTGTTATTGTTTCTCTCTCTCTCTCTCTCTCTCTCTCTCTCTCTCTCTCTCTCTCTCTCTCTCTCTCTCTCTCTCTCTCTCTCTCTCTCTCTCTCTCTCCCCCCCCCACATTATGGATAAAAATAAAGACAAAAACATTTGTCTAAGAGTTTAAAGAGTTTGGGGAAGCGATTTCGCCCCCAGATGGAGGCGAATGACAGCAGAGTTTCACAATTCACAGGCATAAGGCACACAGAAATTCCAAAGGATGCAGAAAAACGGAAAGTAATTTTGGAAGAAAATAAAAATCATTCCTAGCCATAAATGCAATAGAAATGGTAGATCCCAGAGACTCGAGTATGGCTTTCTATTCAATAATTTTCATTGTGACTACGGATTGCTCCGTTTACCTGATCGGAATTTAGGGCTCACAGTCGGTGTGACCGGTCGAAAGGGGATGCTTACTCCTCCTAAGCACCTGATCCCACCTCTGGTATATCCAGGGATTCAGCCACTAAATATAGGGGACTGGGTCTTTTTTTTTATAGATCTTTCAGATGCTTATTTTCATATTCCTATCCATTTAGAAACCAGAAAATATCTCAACTGTAGAGGGGAAAGTTTTTCAATACCGAGCGCTTCCCTTCGGAATTTCTGTTCTCATCGCTTGTTTACAAAAATAGTGTCAATTCGTTGAAGATTACATCCTCATGCCTATTTAGACGACTGGCTGATCAAAAATAAAAATCATCGTCAACTAACGGTAGAAAAAAATTCATTTTGGACCAGATTCTATGTTTGGGTCTTGTGGTAAATTGGGGAAAGTCATATCTACAGTTAACTTTTCTGGGTGCTTTTATAGATTTGAAAGAAGGATTGACTTTTATTTTCAATTCAGAACATTATCATGCTTTGAGAGAATTGATTTATCTGTGCCAAAAATCAGGAAAGATTCCACTAAGAATACTTCCAAGACTTTTGGGAATAATGAATTCCTGCATAGATCTGGTACATTGGGCAAGATTACGCATGAAGTCTGTTCAACTGCAATTCCTGTTTCACTGGAAAATAATGGAGAATATTTCCTAGAGATATCCCTAATAGATCATGTGAAGTCATACTTAAACTGGTGCCAAAACCAGAATTTTTTTTCAAAGGGTTACCTCTGAAAGACAAATCGATATCTCAAATCTTGGTAACGGATGCCTTCATGACAGGTTGGGGAGCACATCTAGGTCAGATGCAAGTACCGAGTGTTTGGTCAAGCGGTCAAAATCATCAACACATAAATTACTTAGAAATTATGGCAGTTTTTCTAGCAGTAACGCATTTCAAGAAAATAACGAAGGACCAAAAAGGGTTGATCAAGATCGACAACACCACTGTGAAGACATGTCAGCAAGTAAGTAAAACAAACAATCAACGTATCCAAACAATAGGAGAAAAATGGATGCAAAACGCACGGACCAAACGCAGCGACGACTATGTTGCAGTATTATCTGAATGCAAACAACTTCGGTGAAACAGCCTGGCATTTGAATGCCCATAATATCGATGACAAATATATACAGTTCACCACCTTGTTTCATGATGCAGTAAAGGACTTCAATAAATAAATTTACAATTGATGATACCTGGTCATATGAAATGCTTGAGTAATTCCTGCTTTGGAATGCTTGAACAGTGTATGGCAGGTCGGAATTTAAAACTATGGCAAGTTATAACAAAAAAAGGATATGAATTGGAGGGAGACACACCGGTTGCAATGGTTCAGATGGGATCCTACTTCATTACTTACTACAAACTTGTGAAGGGAATCAGGAAGTTTCACCATTTCAAAATACCGTCAATAAAACAGGTGTCGTCTTAGTCCATCAAACTCTTGGATTTGACTTCTTCAAGACTGGATAGACATTGTTGAAATCTCTGTTGAAATCAGCATTCAGAGCCCATTGTTCAAGCTTGACTTCCCGTAGACAGGCATTATTTCCTATCCAAGGAGACTGGACTATTCGTAAAAGCGCTATACAAGACTTGACCTGTCCAGCTTCAGATGAAGTAAATTTTCAATATATTATCTGATGTTTATGACGCATTGTTTATTTCTAAATTGTTTTATTTACTACACCATTAGTAACGTATATGTGATGGTTTTCAGAATATCTTGGAAACATTATTTGTCGACATGCGCATCTGATGCATCAAAATTTGTACCGTATATGTTTTATTTTATAACGATGCATGATGTCATTAAAAAAAACAACGTTTGAAACATTGAACTAAAAAAATCTTCGCTATTATTTCAGACGAAAAAAGTGTAGATTGCAATGATCAATCTCATAAATTCTATAAAGAATACAACATTAGGGCAATCACGGACCCCTGGACACATCAGGGGTGGGATCAGGTGCTAGGGGAAGTAAGCATCCCCTTTTCATTGGTCACTCCCGCCATGAGCCCATGAGTTATAATAGAATGTTAAGATTTTAAAAATCTTTTAAAATTATTATACGATCGACTTTGATCCGACGAGGCTCACATGCTAATCATGATTTTATGTCGTACTTCAATAACCTTGGCTTACACATTCCATTACAACGAGTCATGTGCCAATGCAATGGAAAATTATCTATCACCTCTGTAATGCCAAGACTTGGACATTAAACAGCTGTGGGAATTCTCTTTTGCCCAACCTTCATTTTCGAAAAAACGAAGAAGATTCTTAGACAATGAATACACTTCATTCCGTTTTGCTAATTCTTCTTTTTGGTTTAGCACGATCTGATGATCTTGATTTTCTAAATGAAAAACAAAAACGAAATCTCGGAACCATGAAAAATTCTGATTTACCTGAAAACATTCGACGCGTTTTGCGTGATGTTGTTCTTCATGGAAACGCTACGTAAGTATATTCCAGTTTGAAATCGGCTTTATCTTAGCACAACGATTTGATTAATAATTGGAATAGATGTGTGCATTGTTTAGACAGCTTAGAAACAAACATCAAAAACTGCAGTGACATGATGAGGCAAAAAAAATGCGATAATTGAATATTAACTCCATAATTAGACATTACGTAAGTGAAGAGACATACACTGTTCCACGTGACGAATCATAAACTCCGTGACGAGACATAAACTCCGTGACGAGACATAAACTCGGTGATGAGATCGTAATTCCATGATAAAATCATGACGAGACGTAACTCCGTAATAAGACATAATCCTATCAGACAAATAAACTTATCAGATATATACTCTGTGATGAGACAGAAATTCGATGGACACACGTTAACTCCATGACAGAAACTTCTCCTGTAATACCACTTATAATTATCTGATGGAAATGGTACATCACTTCAGGGCACACTGGTGCTGTAATGTCGCCACATCACGGACGATCATAGAAACCCATTCCCAGCTTCTCTACGTCAGCCAGGTCAGAGATCGTGTAACGTCCACAAGCTGTGGGTTCCTCTGGCTCAGTCGATGTTCCAGACACAATTACTACTACATGTAAGTATGACTGGTCGAGGTGTGGCGGTAGTAAGAGCGTTTGCTTCGTGAGCGGAAGGTCTGGACTTCAACCCTAGCTCGTTCCTATTACAGGCCGCGTCAAACCCAAGACGTAAAAGGAGATATTGACTGGTACTTCGCCAAATGCTCTGTGTTTAGAATCAAGAAATGCGGGTCTTTCAAATGAGAACTCAGAAAGCAAGGGCGTGGCAGGCATTGTAATAGTAAACCCCGTTCCTACGGTTCTAAGCGCCATGTCTAGTTTAAATATGTGGTACTTCATCTACAGCTTGTAGCGTCTCTGTATGAGTGAAATTCTCAAAGAGAATGTAAAACAACAAATGATATATAAGTACTAGAGACAGTTAAGCATGAACAGAAACCATTAGGGGTTTTTTGGGGGGTTTTTTTTTGGGGGGGGGGGGGGGTTGTTTGGTTTTTTTTCTGTGAATAAGTAGCGGATATCATTCCTGCTGTAAAGTGTGTGCATTATTATAATTAAATACACAGGGACTGTACATGATCAATTCCAGAGTTTGAGGGGTTTAGTTTGTATGAAAAGGCTAAGGTAACGAACAGTACTCAAGCTAGTAATTCCTATAGAAATACAAGTCAGAGAGATGAGCAAACACGGAAACCTGGACACACCAGTGGTGGGATCAGGTGCCTTGGAAGAGTAAGCATCCCCTGTCGACCGATCACACCAGCCATGAACCTTATATCTCGATCAGGTAAATGGGATAATCCGCAATCAGAATCAGTGCGCCAAGAACGGCCTAACAATTGGTATGAAACAATTCAGAAGCATTTGACCTAATGGAAGGTTGGCAAACTAGATCGTCACAACAATCATAGAATTTGCGAAATGCTGACTTTCCACGGGACAGTAGAAATCCTTGTAGCATCAAGGTAATTTGTCGATAGCCTGCCTCCATTTAAAACTGACCATATGCATCATCTTCCGTATTGAAATAAATATCATATGCAGGTGATAATGGAATATTGCTACATTGATAACATCGTCAAGTTCCCTTATCTATACAGCAATATTTCATTATCACCTGCATATGGTGTTTAAATATCTCTCAAATGATTCGATACACAAGAGCTTATTCTGCATATGAACAAGACGACACGGGTGAGCGCTGTAAGTTTATTTTTTATCCAATGACATATAAATTTGTGTTAACATTTACATGTATAAAGATGACTGCAAATGAATTGAATTCAAATCAAATTCATCCTTTCCATTAATTGTTATCCATTCATGTTTATGTATGCATTTAAGGTAATATTTGATTTATATTAATACATAAGCAAAGCATGTTACTTTCAAATAGAGCTAAGAATACAGCGTAGGCCTACGCATCGTAATGAGAATACATCTACTTCTAACAGATCATCACCAATGTATAAGACTATATACAACAGCAAGACCATCAAGACGTCCTGTCCCAATGATAATCTCGTGTGTTGCAAAGGATACGCTTTGGTGGCCAAACAATGCTTGCGTAAGATCTCTTAAAATGCCATCCAAATTTAGAATTTAGTAATTCATATCGTGTGTATATATATATATATATATATATATATATATATATATATATATATATATATGGTAAATATGGTAAATATAATACATATTTTTTTAAAAATGACACTGCAGCTCATTTTGCTCTAAAATCGTAAAATGACAATTTACCCAGAGCTTTCTCTAATTTTGTTGCATAGATGAATGTATAATCTTTGCACAAATAACACATTTCTAAGGTTGAAAATTCTCGTTTAAATGCGAAAATTAATAGTTTGTGAAGGCCCTTTATCAACAACATCGTGACTTTCACTTTCGGTCTTTGGAAGCATGCGCATGAACGGTAAACAGTCTAGTCAGAGGACGCCTACAATGGCTAAATCCATAATATTGACAGGTTATGCGAAAAAAGGGTTAAAATAAAACGAGATACAACATATACGTACACTAGAATTTACATGGGGATATCATTATGACCCTCTAGCTACGAGACACACACGCAGGGCTTTAAAAGTAAGTGCTATTTTTATCAAACACGTTACGTGCTTAAAAAAAACCAAAAAAAAAACCAAAAAAAAACATCATTTTGTTAATAGGGACATGAAAGGTTTTCTTTTATATTAATGATTATAATTACTTACTTATAAGAAACAGAAAATAATCCCCTACTCGAGAAGCGAGTGTGGAACCCTAAAGGGATATTTAAATAAGTTTTTTATACAACACGTGTTTGTTTGTTTGTTTGTTTTACGTCCCGTCGAGAATCTTTCACTCATATTGAGACGTCATCAGCTGTAGGTGAAGTACCACAAATTTAGACCTATGCTTAGAGCTCAGGGCCGTAGCAGTGTGGGTTCTTTAACGTGCCAACGCCTACCATGACACGGGACCTCCGTTTTTAAGGTCATATCCGAAAGACCAATGATTCTCACTTTAAAATGCCGAGCATTTGGTGAAGGAGTAATCATTACCTATTTTTACGTCTTAGGTTTGACGCGGCAATGGCACTAGCAGGGCTCGAACTCACGACCTCCCGGTTACGAAGCGAACGCTCTAACCACTGAGCTACCGCGACCGGTTTTCACAACACGTGTATTGTCATACTGAATCACGTGATGTAAAATGTCCAAGTCAGAATGGAGAAACCGTTGAATTCCGGATTATCTTAAAGTTATGTTCAGAGCAAATTAATACATCATTAATGCAGAGGCCTCCGTGGCCGAGTGGTTAGAGAATCGGACTCAAAATCACAAAGCCTCTCACACTCTGTCGGCGCGTGTTCGAATCTCGACCGCGGCGTTATGTAAGCAAGTTTGCCAGTTTACTTGCGGAAGGTCGGTGGTCTCTTCTCAGGTACATTGTATCTGGATTCTCTCCTCCACCAACAAAAACTGGACGCCACCAGATAACTGAAAAATTGTTGAGTGTGGCGGAAAGCAATAAATAATCAATCAATCAATACATTATTAATGTTCAAAATTGTCAGTATTATTAGGATTTTTATTATTTTATTGATACGTGTTTTAAAAATACTTCATTAAAATGTGGTAAATGAGCTGTAGTGCCTCTTCAATGGTTGAATATATTAAGATATGAATTGCAACTCTTCATGAAGTACAATTATACAGGCGGTTCATATCCTCGTGTTAAATTGTGAACTCAGCTCCATGCAGAAACTTCCTACAATTTCATTTGTTTATATTGTTGAAAGTTACAAGTGAAACGAGACTTGCATCAATAATCAAAGAATTGAGAAACGTCATTTCTATAATGGTATATAAATTATCAAGAGGACGTGGGTGCCGGTCTTTCGGATGAGACCGTATAAACCGAGGTCCCGTGTCGCAGTAGGTGTGGCACGATAAAGATCCCTCCCTGCTCAAAGGCCCTGAGTGCCGAGCATAGGCCTAAATTTGCAGCCCTGTCACCGGTAATGGTGACAGCCGCCGGATAGCTGAAAAATTGCTCAGGCGGCTATAAACAAACAAACAAACAAACAAAAAAATAAATTATCAAGATATTTATATTCGTTCATTTTATTTTATTTACTCGTAAATGATATGCATGTATTCTATAGGTTACAATCTGTTAATTACTATTTATACGCGAGGAAATTATTTTCATGTAATTTCGTGAGAAGCGTCAATCGCGAAATAGAATTATTCGCTTTTATTTTTATGTGCTAAAATACATGTAAAAACTCTTGATCAATAGAGCATTTGTGAATTTATGTTCTCGCGAATTGAACTGTACGAGTCATTTCGCGATATTAAGTACTCGCGTAAAATATGGAATCTACAGTATCTAGTTAATGGTAAAAATTGCCAGCATGTCGGAAGCTACACTGAATTTTATACAAGTGTCTATCTGTAATAAGAAATATTCGTAATAAGAAAAATCGGAAACAAGTTTTGTATATTTTGAATAAAATTCTACACTATGCACTAAAATGATTTTAACACCCCGCCCTTCCCTAATTTTACATTACATTATTTCTTTGGATTTTAACAAAATCCCATGGGATTTCTCCTTTTGAATTTTAAAATTTCAATTTCTATGGAATTTTATGAATTTCTGTGAGTTTTTGCTAAATTCCTACAGGAAATTATTTCTTCTATGAATTTCTCACCAATCTCCTGTGACAAAAGCAGTTGCAGCTGTTGGTTCATTGTATGGCACATTTGATTGCCCTGAGAGGTAAAGGAATGGTAGGTGCCGATTTGTCACTTGGGACTGGTGGAGCGCGAAATTAACATAAACTCATATCATTGAAGATATATTTAATTTTTTGAAGATATCATCAATAATTGAATTAATGCGCAATTCAATTGAGGAAAGCAGTAATTGATCTGTTGCAAGCATAATTTCAATTGAAGAAAGCAAAAATTTATTTGATGCGTGATCAATTCAGATATTGTTCTCATCAATTCAGTTGATGAGCGCATCAATCTGGTAGTATTATTGCGCACAAAATTTAATTTGGAACTTGGTATAAATGATTTGATTTAATTCAAGTGAAGATATCTTTAATCTTTTACAACGATTTCGTATAAGGAATTTTAAATGCGCTTTTAAAGAGAGCAACAATTAAATTAAAGAGATCATTAATTTAATTACGGATGTGTTGAAAATAGCTCTAATTATATAGTTGTTCTCTTTAAAAGAATTATACGATTGTTGAACGCATTGATATATATCTAATATATATATATATATATATATATATATATATATATATATATATATATATGTGTGTGTGTGTGTGTGTGTGTGTGTGTGTGTGTGTGTGTGTGTATTGAATGTCTTTTTCAGTAGTCTCTATCAAAAACAGTTAAAAAGCATGCACAAGTGGACATATATTTTTTTAAAATTATCTCCACTTTTCATTTTCAGCACTTTCCGAAATTCCGGCAATAAAAGACGACCTGATCAATCTCCATCATTCTGGTTTGCTGGGCTAACATGGACATATGATGAAATAAAATATTTTTCGACGAATTTTTCCATGTGTTTGAAAGCCAGAAAAATATACTATTGATATTGTCTATTTGTTTGCATGGAGTGTAGATTTATCAGTAAAATATGATACAGGGGTTTCCTTTCGGCTAGTTATATGTACGTTGACATGATGTATACATATACAGCAAATAAAATCCCTATATAATATGCGCAGAACATCACGTAATTTCTACTTTTAAAACACCAGTGGTGGTAGCTCAGTGGTATAGCGTTCACTTCGTAACCGGGAGGTCGCGAGTTCGAGCCCCGTTAGTGCCACAGCCGCATCAAACCTAAGACGTAAAAATAGGCGGTGATTGCTCCTTCGCTACACGCTCGGCTTTTAAAAGTGAGAATCACGGACCTTAAAATACTAAGGTACCATGTCACCCTCACTGCACCGCGGCCCTGAGCGCAAAACATAAGCAGGAATTATGACTTCTTTGGAGATAAAGATTCTGTGCCTAAATTCTAATGGAACCACAACCAGCTTTGGTCGTGGTCTTTTACAAATACAACATGCAGCATGTCCTCTTGATGTGCAAGGAAAAGGAAGAGCTATAGACGGTGGACTCATTTGTTACAGCTGTTGGTGGTGCCGGATCACCTTGATAAATTGTCGTGCTTGCCATGCTGTGATCTTCACGTTTTATGTGACGTGCACACATGCACCTACACCTGTTGCAAAGGAAATCATCATCACCTGGTGTTCTCCCAGAGAGATGATGGCGAGATTATGGCTCTGTATTTTCTTGCAGTACTGTATCTGTCTTTCTGTTGTACCACATGTGGATAATTACAACAGTTGTAAGATTTCCTACCAGGCATCTGAAACATCAAATAAAATCTGTTTCATTTTAGATATGTTTTTCTCCATTCTACTTTAAAAAGAGGTGGAGGGTTGCCACCCTTTTTATGTGACCAAATCAATATTTTTTTTTTGTTATTATTGATTTCATTATGAATGAAAAATACCTAGAATAACCTCTAGTAATAGTGTAAAAGGTCTCAAAACCCTGGAGCTTCTAAGAGCTTGCTCCAGATTCATTGAGGGCCCTAATGATTATTACCAATTCAATTAATTACTCCAGGTTATTTAATTCATTAATTAATAATTACCTTTTTCGGTCAGATTTATTAAATTGTCTACCAACTCGGGAAAGAGGGGCATCATGTATTTGAATTATTGATTGCCGGATCCTGTAAATGTTTTACCAAGCCCCTATTTTTGCCCCTCACCAAAATATTAACTGCTATGATGCGGAAACTATAAGCGTACTGTGCCACTACATATGCCAGAAGTGGTGTAAATCAAGTGTGGATTCTTAAAAATTCTAAAGACCTTTTAGTGAATTCGACATCACAAAACTTTCTCAAATCAACAACATTAAAACGTATGACTTTACAACACTTTACATACCATACCTCACGATAAATTAAAGACTAGACTTTTTGACATCACAGACAGTTGCGTCGTCAACAAAACTGATGAAAGGAAATATTCATGTCTAGTGATCAGTCATCAAAAAAAAATATTTTACTAAACACCATTCTGATTCCACGTACAAGTACTCTGAAATTGGTATTTTAAAGATGCTAGAGTTTCTCATTAATATATCTAATGACGAAGTAAACAATGTGCAAATCGTAATCATAAATCCCCAAGATATATACAAGTTCGAGTGTAGGGCAACACCGACCTCCGACAAAGTGAAGGTAGGATCAGGTGCCATGGAGGAGTAAGCATCCTCTGCTGACCGGTCACACCCGCCGTGAGCCCTTAATCGAAAATAGGTATACGGGATTACCCGTAACAATACCTTCCTCCAACAGTATGTTGGAATTCCCATGGGCACGAATTGTGCTCCTTTGTTAGCTGACCAGTTTTTATATTCTTATGAAGCTGAATTCATTCAAAAGCTTCTACATGAAAAAAAATTTCTTGCTTTGGTCTTCAATTCGCCATTAAGATATATCGACGACGTTTTATCTATTAACAATGATCATTTCCATTCTTATGTCGATTCGATATATCCCAGTGATCTTGAAATAAAAAACAACACAGAGTCTCTTATATATGCTTCGTACTTATATATTTTACTGAAAATAAATGCTGGCGGCAAACTAACAACTCAACATTATGACAAACGGGATGATGACAATATCTTCATCGTCAACTTCCCTGATCTATATGGCAATATTCCATCATCACCTGCATATGACGATAATATCTCCCAACTGATTCAATACGCAATATGATCATTTTTAAATCGAGGCAGGCTACTGACAAACAAGGTAATGTTACATGGGTTTTTACAGTCTCGTATAAAGTCAGCAGTTCGCAAGGTCGTTATAACCATCTAGTTTGTCAGTACAACTTTTCATTAGGTGAAATGTTTTCTGACGTGGTTCATACTAAATATTGTGCGTTCTTGGCACATTGATTCCGACTGCGGATTATTCTGTTTTCCTGATCGGGATGTAGGGTTGACGACGGGTGTGGCCGGTTGACAGTGAATGCATACTCCTCCTAGGCACTTGATCCCACCTCTGGTATGTCAAGGTGTACGTGTTTGCCCATCTCTCCAATTTGTATTTTTATAGGAATTACGAGATTGAATACTGTTAGTTATGTTAGCCTTTTCATGAAAAAGAACAATTCAGATTTAGCCCATCGTCTAAATTAATCTAAAATTGAATATTTTCCTTCTTTTTGACATACATACTTATGAAATATTATCATGACTTTCATAATCAAATCATTTCGTGACGATTTAAGAAACTCTTTCAAGGTGTAATGAGCCACCTTAAGTCTCAAAGTAATGTCATCAACATTGCCTTCGTTCTGAGAAGTGCTCAGGATATTTACTTTGTATTAGTTCTCGTTACTCACGTTTACGACTGTTTTTCCTTTTCGACAATTTTCCGACTTCTTTCGTCCTTGGTCAGGGGTAACGACCACACCATAGTGTTCACACCTTTGTGAACATCTCACCTTTCTCTATTGTAATGTTTTAATTTGTACTATTCCAGCTATATATTTTTTTCTCAAAGTGACTTTGACACTGTTTAAGTGGCCTTCGAAATGAACAGGACATCGCCAAAAGGTATGACAAATTTCTATATCAAGTATAACTGTTTCATGATTCCAAATCCAGACACATTGTCTGTACATTAATTACTTAATATTGCCGATAGAATGTGTATCACAATCATACAATACAAATTGTAGAGTACCTAGTAGTTGTCGCAAAATTGAACAAACCAATCTCAAGATACTAAGAGCACATATTCATGGAATAGAAATTTTTACAACTTGGAGAACAGAGAGAGAGAAAAAAACTAAACAAAGAATGCCTACAGGTAAGTGGATATATAGAATCCAATATACTTCCAAACTTCGCTTACGGGAAATTTTCTGTAAACCAACTTTTATTCCTTTTAGTGAATTTTTTTTTTTTTTTTTTTTTTTGTAGATTTGCGAGAACAATGTCGCAAATATTTCTCGCCGCAAACTGGACCTTTAATATATCTTTTATTTGTTTAAGATTTTCTTGGTCGCGAAAATTAGCGACTACAAACCATTTTATCATTGAAAATCTCGAAATAAAGTCGTCGCGAATAAAAGTTGGTTTACAGCAGTTAAACAAGGAGAAATGTTTGTCCGTGTGATCGCTCTTTAATAGAAAAACATTGAAACGTCTCCGAAGTCCAAACAATGTCTTCTGTAAATTCTTCATATATATTATGAAGATTAGATTCTTGATACATGTAATTACGTCTTGCTTTCACTGGAAAGTCTCAAAATTAAAACAGTTGTCATGATTGTAATGTTTTTTACATTGTATTTTATTATGACAATCATATGAACTAAAACAGTTATCACAAATTATATTATGCTTGTAGTGAAAATACTTTCCCACTGAATAATATTCATCATTTGTTTTTTAGTTCAACTTACAAGCCATATTCTTTTAACATTTCACTATCAGTACGTTTTGGTCAATGTTACTCTCCTCGTCATGTTACTTGAACGACAATCAACAGGAAGACGACACTTTACGGCAATGGCTTATTGATGTCAATTCTTCATGCCACTCACCAGCAACTTATCCTTTCCTTGACATCTATAACCACTTTCTACATGCATATGCTGTCGCGAAATATGTCCATCACACGTTCTGAATAGAATAAAATAAAAATACACAAGGTGAATAAAAGACGTCACACTCACTCGAGTCGCATTAACTCCTATTACAGTCCTGAACTCAGGGTGTGAACGAATCTACATTATACGATGAAGCTTGTATATTGATTTGAAGAACTGTCTATATGCTATTTGTGTGTGTGTGTGTGTGTGTGTGTGTGTGTGTGTGTGTGTGTGTAAAATATAGGTGTTAACAGCAAAACTAACAACTCAACTTTATGACAAACGTGATGATTTTAGCTTCTCTACTGTTAAATTCCTATATTTATGTATTAGTATTCCATCATGTTTATGGCTCTCAACTGATTCGATACGCAAGAGCTTGTTCTGCGTATGATCAGGTTTTAATCGAGGCAGGCTACTAACAAAACAAGATGTTACACGGGTTTCAACACTCTCGTTTAACGTCAGCACTTCTCAAATTCCATGATCGTTAAAACGACCTCGTTTGCGAGTTTAATCTGTCATTAGGTCAAATGCTATCTGACATATTTCATAGTTGTTAGGCCGTTCTTTACATACTGATTTTGTCTTATTCATATATGTTTCTGTAAAACTACTAATCCTAGTGATGGATTAATTCCAACTCGTGGGTCAAAGGTTGAACGAACCTGAATTTGCGCTATTTGAAGAGACTTGAGTACGCCTTTAACAAAATTAAATTTGTGGTTTTTAAAAAGAGGGTTTTTTTTTTAAATGTATGTCTGTGTTAAAATTCAGGAACTCTCTTACACAGTTAAGAGCAATAAGCGGTGGATGGGACGAGTGGCCATCACTGCAAGAGTGATTGTACACAGGAAGTTCTATCACACGAATTCCACTGATACACAAACCAAGAAAAAATATCCTGGATGAAATGCTTATAACATCACGTAATTTCGTTGTTCGCACCTACCATATTCAGAATATTGTTTGTTAATATTACATTCTTTTTATGTTGTCATTTTAGCAAAGCATCCAATCGACGCACGCATTTAAATGCAGATAAATTACACAATATGAAAAGAACAAATTAAAGGCTGTATTTTGACACTACTGTAGTATACACACTTTCATTTATATAGAATCCCGAAGGGATACGGATTAGAATACTTGCTTTTCGTAAGAGGCCAAGCGACTAAATGGAGCGGACCTTAAAAGCCAATGTCCTGTATCACAGCACGTGTGATATGTTAAAGATCCCTCCCTGCTCCAAGGCCGTAAGTCCTAAGCATAGGCCTAAATTTTGTAGCTAGTCCTTCACTGATGTATCGACGAAAAGTGACCTCCTAGAATATTGACTGGGGTCATTTTTCTACCTTGAAATTTGACCACCTAGTCAATATTCAACTCTACGTAGAAATTTGACCCCCTGGTCAATATTCTACGTAGAATTTTTTTTCTTTTTCTTTTTTTAGAAATTATGGCCTTGGGGTCACTTTTCTCCGTGTGGATTGTAGAAAAATGACCTTGAAGAATAATGACCCTGTGTCATTTTTTGATACAATAAAATGGTTTTGGTAGGAATATTCTTGTTAGGCAAATACATAGGGGTAAAATCACGCAGCCTTATGATATCAAGTGTTCATTTCTAAAAGCTTTAAAATTTAAATAACAAAATTAAAAGGTTCTACTATACCTTACATGAATATTCCTATTTTTGTTGTTGTTGTTTTGTTTTTTTGTTTTTTGGGGGGTTTTTTTTCTTTGGTTTTTTGTTTGTTTGTTTTTGTTTGTTTTTTTTTTTGTTTTTTTGTTTTTTTTGTTGTTTTTTTTTTTGCTTTGTTTTGTTTTTGAAGTTTTTATTTTTGTATTGTTTTTGAGTATTTTGTTTTGATTTTTTATTGGGTTTTTTTTTTTTCGTTTTAATTTATGTTTTATTTATCTATTTTTGTTTTTTATTTTTTTTAAATTATTAAAATTTTTTGTTTGGCTGTTTTGGTTTGGTTAGGTTTGGTTTTTCTTGTTTGTTTGTTTTGTTTGATTTGGTTTTTCTATTATTTGTTTGGTGGGATTTTTTTTTTGATTTTTTTTATTGCTTTGTTTTGTTTTGTTTTTGTTGTTTTTATTTTCGTTTTGTTTTTTGGTATTTTGTTTTAATTTTTTTTTGGGGGGGGGGGGTTTCGGGTTTTTTTTTTTTTCATGTTTTATTTTATTTATTTTTTTTTCATTTTTTTAAAATTATTATTTAATTTGTTTGTTTTTGGATTTTCTGGTTTTGTTTTGTTTTGTTTTTGTTGTTTGTTTGGTTGGTTTGGTTTTGTTGTTTTATTATTTGTTTGGTGGGATTTTTCTTTTTTCTTTCTTTTTTTATTTTTTTTTTTTTTTTATTTTTGTGTTTTTTATTTTTTTTTAATTCTTTTTTTTGGGTTTTTTTTTTATTGAATTGTTATGACTTCAAGTTACACCACCCCCCCCCCCCCCCCTCCTGATTATCAGCTATAATTTATAATTTTTCGCCTGGATATTTCTAAGTTTATCAAATGTAGGCAACATAAAGGCAAAGAAAGGCAGAGAAAGAAACGCGAATAATTATTGTCATCTCCTATTAACATGCATTATTTTTTTCCAGTTTTAGTTAGTGCATTCTAAAAAAAAAAATAATAATATTTCAAGCGTTTTCAGCAAGAATTCGATGAATAAAAAAATGTCTATATGTCTGTGTAGTGATCAATAGCTGTTTTGATTTCCCGACGATAACATGCATGACAGACTTTTTCACACGACAACGAAGACGTCTTGGCCCCGCCTACTACGTTCTGATTGGACCATAGTCAGTCAAAACAATTTACTGAAACTTTTCCCTCGGATAATGCACGCTCCACACTTCAGGGTATATTACTGGGAAGTTTGTGGCCGAGTGATTGTAGGACAAAAAGACAGACGAGATTAAAACAATACATCCCCGAGCTTCGATTATGGTGTTATAAAAATACTAATAGTGTCCTACTATTGTAATAGAAATATTGACAATATGCTCCCCTTCCTTGGTCATTATAGATACAGGTATAATCTGCATTACAGTGCACTACGTAAATGAACTCCTTATAAGGAGGATTTTCGATGAAAGAAAAAAAAAACGTTTTTTTTTCACTTTTATCCTAAAAACCCTTTCACACTTTTAAACTTCGTATCACACAGCAAGAACGCTTAATATGTGTGTATAGGAAAGACGTACCTGGCCAAAAGGGAAAGAACAACATTCCTGGCCCCCTCTTCCAAATGCTGATATTACATGTAAGTCATAGGGTATACCTAATCATAACAGGAAATAATATTTTTTCTGGTTATCCCAGTAATTTGGTTGCCTAGCAACACATCAAACATAACCATAATTTGAATTTCAGGTCTATTTCATCAACATTTATTCATTGAAATCATAAAAAGTTTCCATATGCATTAGCCACAACACAATAAAAATTAATTAGCTGAAAACTTCGAAAGGGTTCAAAAACGTTAACCTTTCTTATAACTTCTGAAGAAAAAACATTTGAGACTTTATTTTGATTTTTTGCACATTATTTACCCAGAATAAAGTTAAAGAGGATTACAATTATGGAAACTATACATGTTTTTATTTATACAGGTTTCTCTTTCTGACAATCGCTAAGAAAATGATCTTGATATAATAAATAATGACAACTGTGGAAACTTATTTGATAAAATGTGGAAAAAAAACGGAAATCTAAGACTGCGTGTATTCTTGCTCGATAGAACCTCATTATGGCCTTGTTATTAGTTTTCCTTTAAATGGGATAAAAATCTCGTATCATTGATGTAAGGTATAGTATAACCTTTTAATTTTGTTATTTGAACTTTAAAGCTTTTGGAAATGAACACTTGATATCATAAGGCTGCGTGATTTTACCACCATCTACTTTCCTAACAAGAATATTCCTACCAAAACCAATTTTTTGTATCAAAAATTGGGTCATTATTCTTCGGGGTCATTTTTCTACAATCCACACGGAGAAAAGTGACCCCAAGGCCATAATTTCCACAAAAAAGTGGGTCAATTTTTACGTAGAATATTGACCAGGGGGTCAAATTTCTACGTAAAAAAAATTACCTCTGGTCAATGTTCTACGTGTATCACTTTTCGTCGTTACACCGGCACTGATGACATTTTCATGAGTGTAAAATTTTCGAGTGGGATTTTAAACAAAATACAACCAAGCAGCCTTTTACACAGATCTCTACAATATAGTTTTTGTATGCATATTCAATAAAGTTGTTTGTTTTTGTTTTATTCATAGAATACTGTAGCATTGATATCTGTACTAGAATCTAACATAAACGTTGAGTATATATACCAGGGGCGTTGGCAAAGGGGCGACATGAGCGGCCGTTGCCACCCCAATAATTTTGCAAGTTATATAAAGAAAAATATTTTTTTTAAAAAAGGAAACTTTGTAAGGACCATATCTGCTCATTGGAGCGGCGAATATTACGGCAATCGGTGGTCATTAGAGCGGCAAAGAGTGCAAAATGGGGTGAGGTGCCTGTACTTGGCGTGTGTAAGCAATGATTTAAAATAGGGTATTAGGAAAACTTCATTAATTGGTCGATCAAAGTTTGGAAGCTTTAATGATTCAACATTGTACACTTCAATTATTGAAAAATATTACAATGTATTATAAAGAAGATATAGACTTTGTGTTAAAGTTCTACAGTGAGGATTTGGACAACACGCCCCTTTCATCGCCAATGGAGACTTTCACATCGCTCGCGAGAAACAACTTTTAAAATTAATTCATCAATGTGTCTATTTCATATTAGGTGAAGTTAGTATCTCTAGCTTCTAGATGCCTGTACTCTGAGACTTATTTCAGCGATGCCTGTCATTAATGCCACAAGTGAGCGGACATTCTTTACACTGCGCCAAGTAAAACTTATCTGCGTGCGACGATGAACCAGGAAAGGCTAAATCTTTTGCTGTTTCTGCACACGCACATAGAACCTTCGGAAGCATTGGACATTTCAGCAATCGCCGACGAGTTTGTGTCAGTGCTAGATGGAGGGGGACTTATTTTTGGACGCTTAAAGCAATGAATACAAAATGAAAAAAAAAGAGTTTTATTTCTTTAAGTTGCATCTAACTTGCTTAATATTGCTTATTATATGCTTGAATTAAAGACAAGTGTAACAACTTTGTAACGGCAATATCTGCTCTTTGTTTTTATTAGGTGATGTCGTAAGATAATGACAGAATAGGAAATATATCTAGAATGTAGCGGATATTTGAATTTAAGTCAAAATAAGTTAGTTGGACCCCACCCCCTTTTGGGGATACAGTTCGCCTCCCCAATGTAAAATACTTGCCGACGCGCCTGCATACCAATAGGGTTTTTTGTCAGCATTTAAATGCGCGCGTCGACAGTCCTTGACACCAACAACAAAATAAGGTCGATTTTCGCCGCAAAGGTAGATCTGCGGAACTTTTGCAACCATTGCATGTTGGTGGGGAAAAAATAACGTGAATTACTTGGTGTGGGTTGTTTATACATCATTGCATTTGATGTGTGAATGGATATATTTACCTTTTTGTTCGGAAACTTTTTCCATGCTTAAGATGGTACCAGTATATTACAAATGCAATGATCGCCATTGCATTTACAGACAAGGATATCACAAGCAGAGCAAGCATCAAGGTATGTGGTTTTTCTGGAAATTGCAAAAAGTCAGGTGTTGACTAGATAAATGCATACCCTTTAATGATTGGTTTATTTAATGCATTGATGATATTGACCTGGTCTGCACATTTACCTGCTTTCAGAACTGTGTCATCGCATCGTGTTTCATTACCCTCTGCAAAGCGGGTATCTAAAAGATATAAATAGATTGCCGAGTTCATGGGTACGTTTGATCAAACTGATTAGAAAATCGCTACATAAAGAATAACTTGGAAGAGAGAAAAAAAAGGCAAAATGTGATAAAGTCTTTTCCCCATCTACAATCATTCGTTCCACAAATGTATGAAAAGTTTCTAGATTTATTTGTAGTGACCTACCTGATATTGTAGTTAAACAGAACCAAAAGCATTCCATCGGGATTCTTTGTCCTTTACATATATCCTCACTGCAGTATAGACATCTTTCATCTTCGGAACAAAACTGTTCTAAGGAGCAAGAAATTGGGCCACAATTTTGTGGATAAAATTCCTTTACTTTTGAAGTATCTATACAAGATATGAACGAATCACCTATGGTGATCAGACCAAGAAGGAAAAGAAAGAAAAGGTTCAACCTCCTCATACTAAACCATTCATTCTGATATATCCATTAGAAATGCAAGAAGTCGTTTAGTGACATCTATTTTATAGAGGGAATGAAGATTTTCCAAAATCTAAATATAGACGGATTGATTCAGTTTGGAGATTGTCGTAAATATTATGATTGTTGTTATACGATACTTTCAGCAACATCAAAATGTGTTGTTGAATATATTGTAGGTCAAATAAGAATACCCTTAAGTGTTACAAAAACCATATCATATACCAATTTCTATGACAAGTATAATTTTTATACCCAGGAAAAATGGTTTGTTGTTCAGTCTTAAAGTTACTTCTACTATCATCTTTACGTTCTACAACACGGGGATCTACCTCAAGTTATAAATAGATTGTTGCGTGCATATGTACGCTTGATTTAGTAGTAAAGTCACCTGTTCAAAATTGCAACCGATCATCCAAATAGAAAATATTTTTTTCTTGTGAATTTTCGCCTAACTTTTCTTTTCTGTTTTTATAATTTTGTTATTAAGAGAAACCCATTGGAAATAAGCAAAGTCTGTGCTTTCATGGGTTATCCTTAGGTGATCACCAAGTACAGGATTCTGGATAATCTATGTATTTATTTAATTCAAACTTCTAATATTGTACTGCATATTTTCTAACATCACGCTGGATATGGATACATATATATTACATTGCTTCTTGTCAGTTCATTAGTAATTTAAACCACTTTGTGTCATACATTGATTTTAACCTGAATGAATCTACTACTACTGCTAACGTGACAAGGTGCATTTTATCGGAATCTCTTTTGAAACACAATTTATTTTATTTAAATTGTAAATATATATTGGCACTGCATGATGTATGTGTTAATTGAAGTGTTTGGGATGAAAAGTAATAACAAGAATGATCAGTCTCATAAATCTCATCACGGATGCGTGCAGGTATATCCTATGCTTATCATGTTTGGTTGCTATCTGTCTATGATACAATTTTATAAACATCAGCTGTCTGTACATTGAGTGAACTGTGACCTGACCTGACCTGACCTGACCTGCATTTACTTTATGTAGAACTTAACGTTTACGATTATTATTTCTTTGTAAAAACATTAAGCTTTTGAACTGTATGGTTCTTGATAATAAACAAAACAATATAACACAAAACAATACAATACAAAACAATATAATACAAAACAATACAATATAATACAAAACAATATAATATAATACAAAACAATATAATATAATACAAAACAATACAATATAATACAATTTGCCTGAATGTTTTATGGTCTTCAGTCATCAACTGTCGAGTGACGTCATATCGTGGGTCTACTTAATCACGTGTTTCATCTCCAGGTCATGTGATACACCATGCTGTCAGCTCACCCTCTCTAATCCAAAAAGAGCTGTTGTGGTTTTATCATTTTTATTTAGAAAATAGATAATATATGTAGTTTTACGTTAAAGGATGCTACAATATACGAAAGAATTAGTTTAATAACAGATGTTTAAGAAGGGTTTGGATCAGTTTCTGTAGCGTGGTATCCCCTCAGTATCTCATCAATGCTTCTTTTCCTGAAAGAAAATAAAACCGTTTCATTTTTACACCTTCATATGTATAAGTCAGATCACATATAATACAAGAATAATTTGATGAAAATTTGGATTTTTTTCCATAATACATCCATTCAAACTTTGCTTACCGGCATGTGCGAAGACAGTCATCAATATACATATTCCTGTGTTCATATTTCTTTGCTGATAGTTTACATATTATATATACAGTTACAATGACTATCAACACGCCAACCGTGACACCAAGCAGGATTATCAGTACCGTGTCATCGCAAACTAAAACAGAATGAATTATACAGATACGTAATCTTATATTTCTTAAAAGAGGAGAATGTTTGATTCTCAATTTAAACATATCTGATGTATCCAAACCTTTTGATTGACTGGTTGGCCTTTCTTCCGGGTCAGATCTAGTACGGGTAGAATTTTTGGGATCTAAATCTAGATCAAATAAAGACCAACATTTTAGAATTCTTTAAAAGCTAGCAGTGAAGAAAAATATAATAGACCTGAATTAACAAATCATTTTCCTTTCCTTTCTAACAGCAAGACATGAAAATGGAGGGTGTGTGACATAACTATTGAGGATACTAGTTACATAGCCTAAATGTAGAGATTAATAGTTACATAACCCACATGTGCCCCGTGGGGATTTGTTGTACGTTTGGGGTAGACAAAGAGCACCACCCGACTCCGGGGGCAATCATATTTTAGATTCGGGCAGGCAAAATTGCAAGACTTTTTCCCATTGCAAGTGAATTACAATTATAAGATAATGATATCAAGTGACAGCGTCGATCGTGGATAACCTGAAAGTATGTCAGCAATATCCCGGCCATTTTAATATATGCTTCCATCCCTGTAATCCCCGTGGGGATCCGGGTTGTTAGAATAGGTCGTCAGTACCCCTTGCATGTCGTAAGAGGCGACTAAATGGGGTGGTCCTTCGGATGAGACCGCAAACACCGAGGTCCCATGTCACAGCAGGTGTGGCATGTAAAAGATCCCTCCCTGCTCAAAGGCCATAAGCGCCGAGCATAGGCCTAAATTTGCAGCCCTTCATCGGCAATGGTGACGTCTCCGTATGAGTGAAAGATTCTCGAGCGGGATGTTAAACAATATTTAATCAATCAATCCATCCCTGTGGTGAAAAGTACAGCGAAATTAAAAATGCTTGAAAAGTGTCGAATCTACATTGACGCAATGTCAAGGTGAAAGCGCAGTACTTTAATGAATTGACACATGGACAAGTTTGGTACATTTAGCGGGAAAAGAAAAGACACTGGATGTGAAGTGACAACGATCTACAAAGCACGCAATGTATGATAAAACGAAGAGGATCGAGGGAAATCTCAATTCATGGGAGGAAACTTGGTCGTGGCTTTGTTATGATGAGGAAACAGAAATAGATATGAATGAAATTAATCAAATAAACTAAATCAAGATTAAGAAATTTCAAATAATTTTATATATGTCTTAATTTAAGGTAAGGCAAGTGAATTTTGTGGTAGGACAAGAAAATTTGTCGTTTCTATTCCGTCCTTGGACAATATGTATACTTACATGTACCGAAGTTTATATTGTAAATTTCACATTGAAATCCACACATTACAGGGGGGCTGCTCGTTTTACAAATGTCTGTAGAACAATATAAGCATATTTTGTCATCACTGCAGTACTGTGTTATTCCGTCACAATAAGAATTTCCGCACGGGACCTTGAATTTCACTTTGTCGATGTCGATTAGTTTTTCACAACTAATGCTTGGAATTGAAATTAACGTGAACAGAATACTCGTCGACATAAGAGAGAATTTGGGGGTTCCTTCCATCCCGATACAATGACTCGCTTCAGTTATTTCTGGTTTTTTAAATAACTATTCAATGTTCGTTCAGCGCGCGAATTCGCGGAATATTTCCCCTTCTATGTAATGATATATACTACTCAAAGTTTGATAAGGATCATATTTTTCAGCACTTGTAAAACTTTCAACAAAGGTGAATGACAACCAACACAGAGTGATTTATGTTCAGAAATGTTTACTTCAAGAAATTGTGACAGAAAAATTTGGCAAACATGACATTTCATCGCATACTCCTAAGGTAAAGGGAGAGTACCCTGAAAAGCATGGTAATTTCATGATCACGGAATTGTTTAAACTCTGCACATTCCATTTCACACTGCACAAACAAGTGTCAATAGCGGGTATGGCCTCCGTTAGCTCCAATGACAGCTTGGCAACGTCGTCTCATGCTTCCAACGAGGTTTTGAATGGACGCAAGAGAGATATTGTTCCATTCTTGGATCAGAACATTTTCAAGTTCATGGAGGGTGGCTGGTTGTACAGGACGACGTGAAATCGCTACCTGAGGCATATTACAGACATGCTCGATAGGGTTGAGGTCTGGAGAACGAGCTGGCCAGTCCATACGAACAATTGTCTCACGTTCCAGGTACTCGTCCACCACCCTAGCACGATGTGGACGTGCATTATCGTCCATGAGGATGAAGTCAGGACCAACAGCACCAGCATATGGTCTCACGTACACATCCAGGACTTCATCCCTGTAGCGCACTCCGGTCATCGTGCCTCGCCTTAGGACATGGAGATCAGTTTGTCCAGCTCGACTGATTCCTCCCCAAATCATCAACGACCCACCACCATATCTGTCATGTTCAGCAACATTAGCGTCCTGATATCGTTCTCCTGCCCTTCTCCACACTCGTGCACGACGATCTGTGAAGTCAACACAAAACCTCGACTCGTCTGTGAAAAGTACAGGGGCCCAATCAGCAACCCTCCAATTCACATGAGCCCTGGCCCAATTCAAACGATCTTGTCTGTGTCGCTGAGTAAGAGGGATGCGAATACAGGCTCTCTGGGAACGAAGACCACCTTCATGAAGACGATTACGCACAGTTTGCGTGGAAATGTTAACTCCAGTTGCATTCAGAAGATCATTTCTAAGCGCAGTCGCCGTTGCAAACCGATGACGTCGTGCTGAAATCAAGAGAAAACGGTCATCTTGCTGCGTGGTGGACCTTTCTCTGCCGCCTCCATGTCGATGAGAAGCTGAACCATGAGCTTGATACCGGTTCCAAGCTCTGCAAACAACGCTCTGACTGACACCCAATAGCTCTGCAACGTGACGTTGTCTTGCACCATTTTCGAGCATTCCTATGCATCTGGCCAATTCTCCAATAGTCAAACGACGTCTTTGACGTTGTGGAGGCATGTTCATAGAGTAACAGTGACTTAAACGAGGTCAGATGTAAAGACAATGGCCAAATTCAAATCAAGGACAAGCACTCAGAAATGTGAATAATGTGGGTACCATGCTTCACGTGCTACTCATGATCACTGCAGCATGCATTTCCCTACCTAACCTGTGTTTTGAGGCTCAAGAGGGGTCAGTCCAACACTATGATGAAATTTGCGTGTCTTATCAATTCATATATTGATTTTATAATGTAAGAACTATATGATCCTTATCAAACTTTGAGTAGTATATGTTCTATGTTAACTGTGCTACAGTGTACTACTTATCTATTAAATCTATTCAAGATAGAAGCAGTGGAGACTTGTGTTATATTGTACATTGTATTTTACAATTTGTCAAGTTGTCATTACTTTATGTAATGGATATGTGCCGAATACTGTTCTATATATAAAATTATCAGATTATTGGAGGCCCGTTAGGGCCGAAAACAGTCTGATAATTTTATATATAGAATTGCATGAGGCATATACATGTATCTTACTTAAAACTTTGCCATTTGAATGTCCAAAACTTACCTGGAAGAGTCCGATAAAAGATTTTCTTCCTGACACTGTCCAAAAAGGACAAAAGGAAAGAGAAAGTTTATTTTTCTTTTGACTGTAATGATGAGGAAACAGAAATAGATATGAATGAAATTAATCAAATAAATTAAATCAAGATTAAGAAATTTCAAATAATTTTATATATGTCTTAATTTAAGGTAAGGCAAGTGAATTTTGTGGTAGGACAAGAAAATTTGTCGTTTCTATTCCGTCCTTGGACAATATGTATACTTACATGTACCGAAGTTTATATTGTAAATTTCACATTGAAATCCACACATTACAGGGGGGCTGCTCGTTTTACAAATGTCTGTAGAACAATATAAGCATATTTTGTCATCACTGCAGTACTGTGTTATTCCGTCACAATAAGAATTTCCGCACGGGACCTTGAATTTCACTTTGTCGATGTCGATTAGTTTTTCACAACTAATGCTTGGAATTGAAATTAACGTGAACAGAATACTCGTCGACATAAGAGAGAATTTGGGGGTTCCTTCCATCCCGATACAATGACTCGCTTCAGTTATTTCTGGTTTTTTAAATAACTATTCAATGTACGTTCAGCGCGCGATTTCGCGGAATATTTCCCCTTCTATGTAATGATATATGTTCTATGTTAACTGTGCTACAGTGTACTACTTATCTATTAAATCTATTCAAGATAGAAGCAGTGGAGACTTGTGTTATATTGTACATTGTATTTTACAATTTGTCAAGTTGTCATTACTTTATGTAATGGATATGTGCCGAATACTGTTCTATATATAAAATTATCAGATTATTGGAGGCCCGTTAGGGCCGAAAACAGTCTGATAATTTTATATATAGAATTGCATGAGGCATATACATGTATCTTACTTAAAACTTTGCCATTTGAATGTCCAAAACTTACCTGGAAGAGTCCGATAAAAGATTTTCTTCCTGACACTGTCCAAAAAGGACAAAAGGAAAGAGAAAGTTTATTTTTCTTTTGACTGTAATGATTTTATTCATTCAATTAAAGAAAGTTCAGTGTAACAGTAGAGATGGAAAGTGGTGAAGAAGTATTATTAACCCAGAACACTTTCAGAGAGCGTGGATATAATATAGATACGGACAGTATCGTAGATGATATCATCAACATGGAGACGGAAAATCCTGGATTTGATTTAAACTTTGGATAGGATGATACCATCACCACGAAGTATGAAAATTCAGGTTTAGATTTCAGATGTCAGCCCGAGGAGATCAAACCCAAAGAGACAAAAGATTCTCAGACCCTCTGTCAGAATTAGACATAAACTCGCTTATCAAAAGTGCCATGCCAAAAAACACTGAATGGAAAAGTCTCTGATTTTTAAAAATGTTGTCCGATTTTGTTATAATTGCAGTCCGATAATATATTATTGGACTGGTAATTATTATCGGACAGCTACAGGTAAACACTAAGACTGCGAGAACAAAGGCATGACGTCACAGCAATGTTTTAATTCTTCAGACGATTTATTCAGATGATCACTGTTATCATCACATTTTCACGTAACATTATAGATAACCCTTTTTGTTCTTGTAGTGAAAACGATATATATTATCTTTTCGTTTTTGTAGAAAATATTATAATGCTTAAAATATCTTGGATAGTTCTTTGTTACACAATAGTTTATTTGTTACACTGGATAATGAAAATTGCCCTTTGACCTTTTAAAATTGTCCTTTGACCTTTTAAAGGGTTAGGGTTTCCTCTACGAATTTGAGAATATCTTTGTTATTCTGCAAGGGCTACTGTTGATATGTTAAGGAAAGAAACTTGTAAGTTCTAAGACTTTTCTCCAAATCAATTTAATTATCATCAATAAAATATGCTTAAAATTAACATTTAATATTGCATGTAAGTCTCATTGTACGAGATTGGTAGACTATTTAGTATAATAGTACAATAATGCCCGGGTTGTCATACTTAACCTTGACCTTAATTTTATCTCAGTTCCCCCAACAAACTTGTCATTTGAAACATCTATAGTTCAAAGTTAAAGTTGCGAACAAAGAAACAATTGCATGTACTGTATAGAAAGAAAACGAAAATGTCCCTAATCCTCGATTTCTGTTGCAAAAACATAACAATGAAAGGTAGTTTACAAGTTTATAATCATAAACATTAAAAAAAAAACTACATCTCCGGAGACGGTCGGGTTTTCTTATTCGAAATTAAGAAAATATCATAAAGAAATTACATTAAGCTAAGCCCAAAGTGCATCGGGAATTTCATTTCATAAAAGTGAAATAAGGTATTCATAAAATTTTGATTTCATCGCTAAAGCGCACTTATAGAATGTTGAATTGTTACAAAAGATGTTCTACATATCGTGATCTCGGGGGGGGGGGGGGGGGGGGGGGGAATCTTGAACCCGCAGATACATAATCTATCTCTCTCTCTCTCTCTCTCTCTCTCTCTCTCTCTCTCTCTCTCTCATTTTTGTAAATGTAGAAATGATAAATACAAACAAGAAATATAAATAAAACTCATGTGTAACCTCTCTGAAAACTATTGACAATAAACTTATTCTCGTAACCGTACAACAGCTCAGAGGAGATCGATTATGTATTACCTGTTGAAGAGATCACAGAGTGATTTAATTAACCCAAAACACTTATAATTTTGTGAAATAAAATGTCGTGAATGCTCTCCCTTTAATGATTAACAATTTGCGAATACATCTAGTATATTTGAGTCTTATTTGTTACATTGAAAGTGTTTCAAATTTCAGTACAGTTGGATAGGATTGATAATATTCTGGTAAATACACAATTCTTTATTGATAAATTTAAACAAATAATGAAATTCTATTTTATCTTATTACCAAACATCTACCTGTCTCCATTGGTAGTTTTGTATTCCCAGTTCTAAATATACAATATTTCCTGTGTAGTTTAACCAGAAAATCAGTAGATTTTTTTTTTTCAAATTTTACTGATTTTTGAAACAGTCTGTATAAACCGTTAGAAGAAGTTTGTAATTCACTATTGCATGATTGCCTAAACTGACCTACAAGAAAGGTGTGTATGTTATTTTGACCACGGTACATTGATTGAATTGTCGTGCCATACAGAGGTCAACACACATTCAATTCAAATTTTTTTTAACCAAATTCATACCTGTTTCACGTTGTATGACATCACTCTGAGACACTCAAGAATATTAATATGATGTTCTCGTTGGCAAGGTATTGGAAATGAGTAACCAGAAATTGGCTCCGTAACCAGTCAGTGATATCATATACAGTTTAACCTGTCTCTGAATGTTTTATGCAGGATCACAATGTAAACTAGTCAACTGATACTGACTATGCTAAAAAAACTCATTATCATTATTACTGTATAAGTGAAAAAGAGTGAAGATAAAACGAACAGTGATCAATTTCTTAAATCCTATAAATAATCAGGTGTCTAGGAGGAGTAGACATTTCCTGTTGATCGGTCACACCCGCCATGGGGCCTGTATCATATTTCAGGTTATGACATTCAGTGTGTGGATATGTGTATATTTCTGTTATTATATGATAAAGTGCAAACAGTATGACCGTACCAGTAGTTACTATGTTTACAATATACAGGAGAATGGTAACGATTTTAAACAGTAATTTGATAAGTATCGAATGGCGAAGTAAACAATGTGTAAATCGTAATCATAAATCCCCAAGACATATACAAGTTCGAGTGTAGGGCAACACGGACCTCCGACAAAGCAAAGGTAGGATCAGGTGCCATGGAGGAGTAAGCATCCTTTGCTGCCTGGTCACACCCGCCGTGAGCCCTTAGTATGGTGTTTCCTCTTTATTTCCTGTTAATTATCTTGCATGACATTTTGTATTTATAATACTTTAGAAGAGGGACTAGTAAGTTGTTAGAACTTGTTCCCACTCCTTTTGATTTGACCAATAAACTATGTTCAAAACAATCCTCTTCATGGCATTCTACAATGTCAATTTTATCATCCCTCAGAAGTATAAATTTCTGTAGTTAGTTAGAACATGGATGAGAATTTTCAAACTGAAAACTTTTCAAGGTAAAAAATAAACATAAGTTATTGCAATGCATTGAGATAGTACGCATGCTGTGTAAAACAAGAGTTATTTATAGCAAAGGAGAATTCCTCACCTAGGTATACACATGTTCGATGCAAGAAAGACGAGAACGGATTTATAATTTTCATAGATATAAAATGTGTTTTGCGCATTTTTCAAAATAAAAACAACCCCATACATTAGTGTTATTATTTGGCTATGGTTACAAAATTTCTATTGTCAGCTTTATAGATTTTAATCACTGTGTAAGATATGTGTATATATTTAAAGGTTATGATGGTTCATGTTCTGTAATACTTGGTAAGTGAAGACGGAGAAAGTTCGGGAGAAATGACCTATGTTCATGAAGTAATCGGGGTTCCTTACGTTGTGAAATTTATTTACTTGAGTGGATGATAAAATAAAACACGTGATCTATGAGTTTTGATAAGATGAATTTGTCCCCACTTCAACGTGACTTGCACGAGACAGAATTCGTTCCGATTCGATAGCCAATTGTACGATTTATGTATTGAAATTCTACCAGTGTAAGAATGAATTGCTATGGCATCTATTGGTATTTTCAAATCTTCATAATAACTTCTATATGTACGTAAGGTAGGTTCTTGAAAATGATCGCATTCTTCATCATGTCTATAAATAAAATAGTACGTCATATCCTGTGTATGTACTTATACTGAATGTCATGATTCATGTTGTTCATTGCGTGTTCGTGCATTTCATGGAAAAGTAAAATATTTTGATTCACACCTGTGATAATATACTACTTTTAAGCAGTCTGAATCTAGGTACAACTTTGACTTCAGGCAAAAACTTTTTTCAAAAACTCACAGGAATTTGGTTTTCTACTAATGAAAAAAGTTAAAGTAATTCCATGGGTCAAAAGTAATCTCACAGGGAACAGTGTTCACAAACCACTTACAAGTACACGTCCCAGGAACGTTTTCTGTTTTTAATCTCCATATATATCCAGAGTATTTCAGTTGCTTGGATTTTAAACAGTCAAATGCAGCAGAATAATTGATGGTGATTTATCTTTCCACCTGTGTACAGAGTTGTGGATATGTGGGATATGATTGATTGATTGATTGATTGTTATGTATATGTTGGATATAACTGTTGTGTATATGTCGGGTATGACTGTTGTGTATAACACTGATAATATGATATTAAGGTTCAAAAGTACCAAAGTATGGAGCGCCAGATTAACTTCAACTCAAATAATTGAAGATATCATATATCATCAATTCATTTGATGCGCACGATAATTCAATTAAATATCTCTTCAAATGATTAATGATATCTTCAAATCTGAATTACCATTAATTGATAATAGCATTAATTATTCTACTGAATTGGTGCGCGCTGTAATTGAATTGTTGCTCTCTTCAAATGAAATGATTATATCAGCAATTGAATTGATGCGCGCTACAAATCAAATGAAGAGAGCAATAATTCAATCAATGCGCGCATCAATTCAATTAATTGATGCACGCAGCAATTGAATTATTTTCCCTTCAACTGAATTAACATACCGATTTTCAACCTCACCTACCAAAGTATGGAGCGCCAGATTAACTTCAACTCAAATAATTGAAGATATCATATATCATTAATTCATTTGATGCGCACAATAATTCTTTTCAAGAGAGTAACTATATAATTAGAGATATCTTCAATTCAACATATCCACAAATGAATTAATGATCTCTTTAACTGAATTGTTGCTCTCTTTAAAATAATTGATGCACGCATTAATTCCTTATACAAAAACATTGTAACTAATGAATTAAAGAGATCATCAAATCATTTGTACCGAGCTCCAAATTAATTTTGCGAGCAATATTTCCATCACATTGATGCTCCCATCAATTGACTAAAAGAGAGCAATAATTGAATTGAAGCGCGCACTAATTCAATTGATGAGAGCAACAATTGAATTGATGATATCTTCAAATATTTCAAGATATCTTTAATTATTTGAGTTTATGTTATGTTGGCGCTCTATACAAAAGTAGCAAAATAAATTAAACAAAATAATCAATAGCAATCAAATATTCGTTTTTAATCTCAAATTCACAAACAGGAAAACATTCACATTTAAACACTGATGAAATGTAATAAATACATAAACAGGAAAACATACACATTTAAACACTGATGAAATGTAATGAATACATAAACATGAAAACATACACATTTAAACACTGATGAAATGTAATGAATACATAAACAGGAAAACATACACATTTAAACACTGATGAAATGTAATGAATACATAAACAGGAAAACATACACATTTAAACACTGATGAAATGTAATAAATTCATAAACAGGAAAACATACACATTTAAACACTGATGAAATGTAATGAATACATAAACAGGAAAACATACACATTTAAACACTGATGAAATGTAATAAATTCATAAACAGGAAAAATAAACATTTAAACACTGATGAAATGTAATAAATTTAACAAAATAATAACAACCAAAACTTCATTTTCAATCTCGCCTACACAAGCAACAAAATATGCACATTTAAAAACTTAAAAAATTTAAGTAATATTTTCAGAAAACTCCTGAATATCACTAACCAGAAGTATGGAAAGCGACACGTGCATGGGAAAATCTTCATATATACATGTAAATACACGTGAACAAACACACGTGTAAAGACACCGAGATCATTCGTAAGATGCAGCTATATCCGCGATGCTCAGAATTCATATCTTCTGTTAAACATGAAATAAATCATCTTTTTTTTTCTTATAAAACTTCCGTAGTCTCTACTTTCCCTTGTAATAATTTTCTTTTCTTTTTTTTTTTTAAAAAATCATTTAACGTTTCTCGGCATTCTATAAAACTTTTTTTTTTTAATTTCTTAAAATATAGCAGTTTAGTTTAGCTCACCTATTTTTTTTTTTTTTTTTTTTTTTTCATGAAATAGAACTGCCGTGTATCAGAATGCCAGTGAAAAGCACACGTACATATATACATTATCTGGATAGCTTAATGGTAAAGCTGTCGGAATATTTACATTTCGGCGATCTAGGTTCGAATCCTGGTCCAGATGTCCACGGAGTGCTTACTAATATTTATATTTCTCTCAGAAGTATGTCAGCTGTGAATAAACTTGCAACGCAGAGTGACGTTTTCATTTGAAAAAAAAAAATCGGTATTTAAATAATATTGGGAACGTAAGCTTGCTATACTGAATGCAATTTATACTCAATTGTGTTGAAGCAACATTTACACGCTTGTTTCTAAAATAATCTTTCATTCAGAAAATGACAGACCACATCTCTTATTTACATTCATTTACAACCAACATTTGGAAGAGCATTTCCTCTCAAACTGCAACTCCATATGGCAATTATTATTACTTTTGTAAATATATTACACAAATATTTTTTAGATGATAAATATAGATGTCCTATAAACATGACCTCAACCCTTATGTTGCTTCACTTTTGATTTGTACTGTACTTTTTTTAAAGTTGGCAATGAAGTTTCACGCCCCGGTCAATTTCACGGAAATCAACGACCATTCCGGATTTCAATGGGACTATTGTCTAGTCATTTGTGGCATTCCTTGGAGTGATGAATATGTTGTCTTACCCAACTCTAATCATATTCCGGGGGCGTGGTCAAATGTACATGTAGTTGGATAATAATTAGGGTTGACTTCATGCAATGGTTCTGAAAATGACTAATTCAATGCCTGTTTTTATATTCATTTAACAGGATTTTGTGCTGGAACCACACGCCATTTCTGATATATGACTAACATTATACAAGAAATAACGATAGTCACATACTGACTAAACTTTAGTTGCCCTTGGCCTAGTTGTCTAATTTCCACTTGGTACTACACAAACTTGTGTCTCTTCCTCTGTGTTGATTGTGCACGTTGTTTTGTACTTATTATCGGGGGGATAATTGCACCTGAAAAATAAATAAATAAGTCACGTGTTGGAACCCCCCCCCCTTTTTTTTTTTTTTTTTTTTTTTTTTTTTTTTGAATGCATGGTTAAGCAAGTGTTTGATGAGCAGTAAAAAGAAACTTGCCTGCAACATTTGTGAAACTGGTTCTTGACGTTGTATATGGTGACACTCTTGTCCGAAAATTTAAAGTAGAAAACGGCAATAAACACCAATACAACGAGACATGCAAAACATCCGATGATTATATGTAGATCTGTCCCATCTATAACAAGGAAGATTTAAAAATAGCTATTACATGTAATATGTATATTATTTGATAAATCACATACGAACGCACACACGCATCTATAAACCACAAGCGAAAAAAAGTAGTACCTATCCCAACACGTTCGCCTCTCTCCTCCACATTCCGGAGTCTTGGGTCATCACATGTGGTATTCTTAGCATCTTCAGATACAGAAAATAATTAAAAGTTTATAAGCATAATTTAAAGGATGTCTTTTAAATTTCCATTTTAATAAGAGCTTCGTCCAGTTTAATTCTTACCGTCTTGATGTTGATATACGTGGCACTGTATCTGACATTGTGGCGGGGGCTTAGGAACCTTACACAAATCCACCGAACAGTATTGACAAGTCTGGTCCTCCGTGCAAAATTGTCTTATACCTTCACATTCCACCGTGCCACATTGAAATTTGTAATTGATGTCTTCTAAATCAATACTGCATTTGAATTTAGTTTCCTTCATCGTAACTGGATTTCCAAGTTGTATGGTAATTAAGATTATCAGTATCATATGTCCCGCCATTTTCGTGAGCTACGATTTGTATAAGTCGTCGATCAAACTCCAAATGAATACGGCTGTTCTAGAATGATCTGTATGTAAATGTATATTTATAGATATAAAAATTCCAAATACTAAATATAGCCACATCTAGCTAAACATGTACCTTTCTATCCTAGCAGAACTTTAAATTTCATATTTTGCAAACTTTAGCGTAACTGATACCAGTTTTAAAACTTAGTATATTTACATTTCCTTTCATATACCTACCCAGTGAAACAGACGATTTCATGAACTTTCAACTTTCCACCAAGGCTAACCCCTGCGTTTTAATACCCAAATAGTACTACGCGGATTTAGTTTCCGCTCAGGACACACGCTATGCTTTCAAAAATGGAAAGACATTTTTTTTTAAATCATACACGAGAGGACTCGCCATATTCTGATAAGTTACTGTTGTGTGTGTGTATCTTGTATTGATGATTATACGGAAGCTTCATTTAATGTATACTCTAATGAGTTCCAGAGAATTTGTCTTCAGTTACAAACCAATTATGGAGATGTAACAGACTGGAATTGGATCATAAGCCACAATGTCTGTTTGCTCACTTATATTTTGTCAGGGAAGTTTCTTGCAGCCTGAGTTAAGTTTGTTTGTGCCGGCCGTATGCACATCTTTACACCTTGAAAATCGAACCTTTAATGATCAATCATCAAAAAGTACACAATTCATCTACAAATTCAAGAATGTTGACCAAAGATTATTTTATCAACTTTGCAGTATCAGTTTTTGTAAAATATAACTAATCTGCAGGATTTAAATCAAGTATTACTATGTTGTACCTTTTGTAAAATTTCATTCATGTGAATACTACCCAACGCAATTAAAACAATTGAATGCATTCTAAATTTTAATACTTTAAAAGAAAAGAAAAGCGTTATTTTGGTGGAAGTTTACGAGTGAAACTGTTTCATATTTGGATCAGTGACAGAATTTAATAAAAATACGGAAAATTTATTTCTATTTTAATGGCACGGGATTCGGATTGTATGATATGTCGCCTAATATGTTTGTTTTAAGCTGTCATCTATTCTCGTCACCCTCTAACATTTTTTATGTTTTGTAAATATGCTATATTGTCGCGGACATATTTGAGGTTCACATGCTGTTGTGATGTGCCTACTTACATCAGATTTGCGTTTTTAGTTCCCCTGAGATATAAGGTCATGTGATCTCGTTGTTCGGCGTCTGTCTGTCTGTCCGTCCCTAAACTTTACACATTTTGATCCTTGGGAAAAGGATTCGAAGTTGTTCAAATGAAGGGTCGCACCTCTTTCACAGGAAAAATCATAAAGAAGAAGAGAAAATATGGTGGTATGGTTTTAAAATCTTCTAAAGAACCACTGGACCAGAAAATGCAAAATTTACATGAAATCTTCCATAATGAGAGAAGAAATCATGGCCCCCGTGAGTAGGGGCGCAATAGGGGGGCAAGGTTTACTTGGGGATATATAGGAAAAAGTCTTTTGAAATATTACCATAACAACGAGGCCTTGGTTGCTCATATTAATATGCATCCTCGGGTAGTGGAGATTCTATTTCGTTCAGTTGTGATCCTTGAGGGTAGGGTGGGGCTAAAGTAGGGGATCAGATTTTATACATGATGATATATAGTCAAAGGTCTTAAGAATATCTTCTTACGTACAAGAAAGCCTGGACATTCGTGTTAAAGACAGGTATCACCAGGTGGTGTAGATGCATATTTGTTGAAATCAATGATCTTGGGGGTAAGTTGATGCTACAATAAGGGATTAATGTTTTATATGGGGAAATTCTTCTTCTCAGGAATACTAGGATTATGCTAAGTCATACTAATATGCAAGCATCGTGAGGTAATGTAAATTAAGTTTGTTCAAATTATGGTTTTGTGTGGTAGAGTTCGGTTAGAACAGGGGAACAAGGTTTTATATAGTTACAGGAAAAAATCGTTCAAAATCAGCAGGGCCATGATTAGTCCTTCATTTTATTCAAACCATGGCCACTGGGGTAGGGTGGTGCCACGATAGAGGATCACATTTAGAGATGGCAAATATATTAGGACATTTTTATATAAAATTCTTCTTCTCAAGACCAAAACAATAATGAAGAAATTTACGCCAACAGCGCCCTTGACGTGTGTTCCGTATTGAATCCTCATCTACTAAGTAGTTGGTCTTATGCATATTCACTCGTGTTTATGTGTTTTATAGGTGACCTTCCTACATGTTACAAAAGTTACAGAAAATAAGAAAAAAATATGAAGACAAAATACTTCTAAAAGATTCTTACACGGAAATGAATTCGAATGGGATATATATATATATATATATATATATATATATATATATATATATATACAAACACTCTAAACACTTTTCTGAAATATTTCTACCGTGTTACCGGTCTTCATCAGTCGTGTTTATTGACCATAGCAACGTAACACAAGACTACATTATTATAAACACAACTGAAGAAGACCGGTAACACGGTCCAAGTGTTTAGAGTGTTTGTTTTTAAATTTTGCTCCAATAAAAGCGTTCAAGTTACCTAATCTCTAGAAATCAATCAAGTGTAAAAATGTAATAAACATCAGAATTGTCAGTTTGTACTGTGTTTCTTCTGTTTGGAGTTCAATTCATTTTATTTATTTCTTTATATTTATGATGTGATAGTCATGAAATGCAGAAAAAAATGTGTAGTCTTTTGTGGATTCACAGACACATACACACACACACAAACACATTCACTCACACACACATACACACACACATACATACACACAGAGACACACACACACACATATACACACATACACACACACAAACACACTCACTCACACACACAGACGCACACACACATACATACATACATACACACACAGACACATACACATATACACACACACAACACACGACATACACACACACAAACACACATTATCTACTCAATTTGATAATATACCAAATAAGATATCTTAATTAAGCACACACACATTATCTACTCAATTTAATAATATACCAAATAAGATATCTTAATTAAAATAGGACTTCACAATTAACTATTTGCCTGGAAGAGATATACATAATGCATATCGTCATTAAGGTCCAGTCTTCAAAACTGTACAATGATCCTTTTCATTTTCTTCGGCTTCATATCAGTGACGCACGTGTCCAGTGGGTTTCTTGTATTTCTGTATGTAGGATATTTTAAAGGACTTTAGGTAGCTTATTGATTTCCGTTCCGGTCGATGACTTTAGGTAGTTATTTGTTTCGGTGTCTTCTCACTTGGCCGAAATTCTAAAATTTATACAGGTAAACTGTTTTGGCAAGGTGGGAATGGTGTACAGGTGGAGAACAAAGGAAGTCAATCACCTGTGACCTATAGTCTGTATTATTAAATCAACTGAAACAATTGATTTCTAAAGGAAACTAAACCTTTAATTCATGAGGATCTAGTATCAGTTGATTGTAATTTTCTTTGCTGGTTCTATTCAATGTAATCATAATGATTTTTTTTTTTTTGCTATTTTCTTGAATATTATATCAACTGATTTCTTTCGTTGTTAAAATTTAATCCATCTAAAACCAAAGCTGTTTTTCTCATTAAATACGAACATTGATTTTCCAAAATTAAAACGTTCTCAATTATGAGTTTGATCATGGTTCGTTATTTCTGCCTTTCTTCATTAAAACAATTTCGTGTTAGTTCTAATAATATCAACAATCCCAAACCTCATATATTTTTCATATGGAATATTATTCACAACAAACTTAGACACACTTCTTTACTTGCAATAAACATTCAAATGTGCTATTTTCTTGAACATTGGAAGTAAAGCTGCAACACAAAAATTGAGAACTCTAGATATTTATTCATTTCTTAGATTACATAAACTAAATCAAAGCTTCACAAAGAAACAGACATCATAAAACAACATACTGGCCAGTGTTCTACAATTCACACATTTACAGTATGTCCCCCATGGTACACGTGTCACTGTAGATGGAGCAGGTGGGAGGCAGCATCTACATACTCCATCACTCCAATGGCGTTCTGTCAAAGCCTCTACTTCAGCCACTGAATGCGCTGGTCAAGCCGCTAGTATTTCCTTTTCCTTGGTCTCACAGTACCCTCGGCATCCAGTTGAATCATTTTTGCTTCAGTGGCAGATTGCTCTTTTTGAATGATCTGGATGAAGGAAACTTATGATGCCATCCTTCTGCTGTGTTGGTCCGTCATTGGTAAAGTGATTCCAGTGGCGGAGATGGCCTTCAACCCAAGTATTAGTTACAGAGTCCTTAAATCTTAGCACATTGGGACTGTCATCCTTATTGCCTTTCAAAGCCTGGAGCCACACATCCTCCACACAGTTTTTCGGCACCAAGGGAAGAACAGCCTCTCGCCGTACTAGTCGATGGAAATCTTCATCCTCCTTAAACAGTACAATTAGTCCACATCTCAGTCTCATCATTAAATACCAAGACTATCAAAACAAACCTGTCCAGTTATGTTTCTGTCCAGTTATGTTTTTGATGTCCCGCTAGATGTTGAATTATAATAACTGTTGTAAATTTCATTAGAAGTGGACAATTTAACAATTTTAAAACTTTATAAAATTGATTTAAAGCAAGAAAAAAAAAGGGGGAGAAATTGAAGAAAAATATTTAATATACCAGTATGTCTATTGTGATTTTGTCTGTTATAAGATTACATGTTTAATGGTTGGTTTTGTTTCAGTTGGTGCAAAATTCTTTTGTTTTCAAAATTAAAATATCTTAATATTTTAGATAATTTTAATTCAATGGGTGTTTTTATTTTATATTTGACGTGAATTTATTTTTTCTTTGATTGATTGTGAGGAGTGTGTTTGTGTATGAGAGAGAGAGAGAGAGAGAGAGAGACAGACAGACAGACAGACAGAGACAGACAGACAGACAGACAGACAGAGAATTAATTCATTATAATTTACACTGATTTTTATATTTAAAATGATAAATTGTTGATCTTTTATTGAAATAACACGCAGACAAGTAAAATGTCATTAGTGAAATAGACTATACCCAGGTAATCACTCAGGTGTACCAATCACAATTTTGGTCAGATGGTAATAGAAATTTCAGAATTTTGGCTAGGTGAGAATAAACTATTTGTTTCTCATGCATCGCTTAAGTCCTACTTAATACACGTAACTTGTAGAGATAGAAGAAACCATTTCACACTCGTTATCTGAGCAGCATGAATTGTGGACGCATTTTCAGTTTCTTATCGTGAAATTTCATTTCGTATTTCTCAGTTTACATTTAACCATGCAATTACTTCATATGCGTTTACTTACGGGACATAAAACCTTAACTCACCCAACCCCACTCTTTTTTAATCTGTAAACCTTCCTCATGCATTTTTGGCATAAAATATCACCAATGCACACATTTTTACCGAGGAATGGACTGCATCTACTCTACAGTATCTCTCCCACTACAGTACTATTTCCCAGTGATGTTCTTGAAAGGCAAACGCAGCAATTTTTGCTCAGCATGGTGTTTTTTTTCATGACACTTGTATCGAGTAACATAGAGTGAATGATTCTTGTACTTGAACAAAGTGTGCTTACACTGAGGTATAGTTCCGGTTGATTGCTTTTAGTTACAGAGAATTTATGATCTGCATTCTCATAAATATTTTTATATCAAGAGCAAACATGCATTAAAATAAGAAAATTGAAGTAAAATACGCAAGCCTGTATACAAAAAAATTAAAATGGTATTTATACAGGCGAAAATTTTAAAGCAGTAAAAGTGTGCCAACAGGTGGATTCGAACCAGGACACCAAAATTGTTGATTGTGAGCGTCTGCGGTATAACCATTCTAACTATATATATAAACGGCATAAATATGAACCATGATGATAGAAATAGGTTTTCGCATTTTTTGTAGGTTTTTTGTAAATTTCGACCCCAGGGAAGGGTGTCCTTGAAAAAATCCTATTTCAAATTATTCCTTAAATCAAAACTCATCAAAATATCATAGTTTTTATTATGGACAGGCCTGCCCTGAAGGACTTCTAGGCCAAAATTCATGCAAAAATGGATGTTTTTACTGAGAAAATGCTGTTTTAGCCAACTTTGAAGGTTAATTTAAAATTTCTAATACGAAATTTTAAGTTCAAAATGCAAATTTAGATATATATACGGTAAAAAATAAGAAATGAACATTAATTTTCAAAAGTGAATTTTCCCGGGAAATCGTTCTCTCCTACAGGTCAATTCTTTTGATATTCCGAATACATCCTTTTACCATAGGAAATCATGTTGGAAATAAATTCTTACCACTGGGATTTTTTTTTCCATGAGGAATTTTTCCATAGTGAAACTGTAGTTATAAAGTCTGCAAATGTTGGTTTACCCATGACTTTTGTTTCTCTGTTTTGCTAATTCTTTATTTTCTTCTTCTTAATTTTGCTTGGTAAATCTTTATTTTGTCATACAAGATTATGCGTATTAATGAGCGTAGTGACAAATTCTCACACACTTATTGTCTTCGTTCGTCGTCGTGCGTCGTCCGTTCATAATTTTACATTTTTAACTTTTTCTTGAAAACTACTAAGGCAGTTGTCACCATTTTTGGTGTGAAGTATCTCTAAGGTAAGAAGAATTTAAATTGTGAAATTTATTACCTTACCACCCCTGGGGCCTCAAAGGCAGGGCCAAATATGCCCAAAAATGGCTATATATTCAAAATTCCTATTCTCTTCTCCCGCACATGTGGGAGAAAAACAAAATGCATGGTTATGATGTCCATGAATCTCTATCAAATTTATAAAATTCATGGCCCTTAGGTCAGGCGCCCAGGGTGTGACCAATATGGCCATATAGTGAAAATGCATTAAATCTTGGAAAATCTTTTTCTCTACTTCCATATATATTTAGAAAAACTATATGCATGATAATGATGTCCATGAAGCTCTCTACCTAAATTGTGGAATCCGTGGCTCCTGGATCAGGGGCTCAGGACCCAGGGAGGGGCCAATATGGCTATATAGTGAAAAATTCATATTAACTCTTAGAAATCTTATTCTCAAGAATAGAAGATTTTTAAGATTAAATATGTATATATATTTGAGTAAAACTAAATGCATGATTATGATGCCCATGAAGCTCTCGGTCTAAATTGTGAAATTCATGACCCCTAGGTCAGGGGTTCGACCCTAGTGTGGACCCATTTTGGTCATATAGTGATCTGTATTAAATCTTAGAAAATCTTCTTCTCTACTACTATATATATGAGTAAAACTAAGTACATTATCATGATGTCCATGAAGCTTTCTACCTAAATTGTAAAATTCGTGGCTCCTAGGTCAGGGGTTCAGACCCTTGCGCAGGGCCAATATGGCCACATAATAAAAATGTATAAAATAATTGGGGAATGTTAAAATGATTTATCTGCTTCAAACGTCCATTTTCCCTTCTTCTGTAGTTGAATAGGAATTGCATGTATTTTGACAGATCGTGAACATGTGCTCGTAAGACTCCATATTGAGCCTTATATGGAAATATGAGATTCCCTGGATGGGCTATGATACTCAGGTGACTGCTAAGGTCCATGGGCCTCTTGTTTCTTGTTCCATTAATAACAGTTGTCCGAGTGGTCAAGCTATATTACTTGACTATAATGTATGTACCCTGTCCTCCGTCTTCATACACACAAAAAATATTTACGATATATTTTTAAAAAACTTATTAGCGTTCTTTGATATATTATCTTTCATAGGGTGCATATTTCTACAAAATAAACATGGTTTTAAAAACTTTAATCAACTCCTTATAGAAAAATTTTAATGAAGTATAAAAGCTTTAATTTACTACAGCAAACACTATAAGTTACAAGTTGACACAACTGTTTTCTGTCAGGATTATTCGTTACCTGTTAAATAGCACCGGCGACGGATTCTAGTGTTTGGGACGAAACAAAAAGAAACCCAACTTTCGTGTCGAATCCAGTTTAAACTGGTTTGAGAAACAAATGGAAAGTTTATCAAAGGAAACAAAAGCTAAAACAAGTACACTGCATGTGTAGAACAAATTCATTTTTTTAATTTATTTTGTTCTTCGTTACAATGTCTCGTGAACACAAGCTGCAGTTCTGAGATCAGACATGATGCCCCGTTCTTCTCTATATAGATGTTCACACCGTTGTGTTTTCTCTGTGAGAAGGGTCTTTGCCAGTGACCAGTAACGCTGTTTGTCCCTCTACACTGTTATTGACCACGATTGGCATTTTCAGATTTCTGTTTGATCTGCAAAGGAAATCGTAAAAGTTATATTTACATATTTTAAATCTAATCCACACCATAAACTATACTAGTACTTAATTCATGCCAAAGAAAAGTTCATTGTTACATGTACAATACTTTTCAGAGGTTTTTCATTTTTTATATATTTCTTTTATTTGATTTTTTTTTTTATTTAAATGAGAGCTAATTTCAGTTAATACTTGCCGATTATTTCTCCTTTTTTAATTTTATTTTATTTTATTTTATTTTTTTTTATCTAAATGAGAGCTAATTTCAGTTAAAACTTGCCGATTATTTCTCCATTCCGAGAACTTCATAAAAACATTTGTGACAATCCATTGTCTATTGGTCAGGAAGAGCACAACCAAGAGGGTTATATTGACTGACACCGAGGTGTAGAGGAAATTCGAATCAGATAATAGTCCTTAAAAACATAACAGTGTTGCCAAATCAATGTGTATCAAAACACGAAGAAAATAAAACTCTAAAAGTTGTATTATATAAGAACGAGGTCTCAATTGCCCACCCGGTGCTTCCATCCGCCCTGTGGTCATTCTATCTCCTGCATGATGTATCTTATTAAAATCTGAAACAAAATGATTGCAAATTAGAAATACCTGGATGCTATTATAAGACAATGACACCCGCAAGCAAATGTTTGCCTTTAAATACACTTGCCGTACTAGAAACCATAACAGTTACCATACAGCATACCCTATCTCTTATATATTCTTGCTACATATGTCAAAATGCGTTAAGTATTCTTTTGGCCAAGTACCCTGGGGTTATCCAAAACCCTATTTCATAATTGTTGAAATTTAGTAAACACTAAATTATATTACATTATAGTTCTGGCCCCTAAACCATATATATTCCTGCTGCACATATCAAAATGCATCAAGTATCCTGATGGGCAGGTGCCCCCGGGGTCACCCCGATCCCCATCACGTTTTGACAGTTCAAATATCTTTAAAATGGTTGAGATTCCAACCCATAAAGCAAATGTTTTCTTCGTGCATATGACGCAATGCACTTTGCACCAGGTTTTTGTTCGTCGGTTTTAAACCCTATTTGCCCTTCAAAGTGAAATAAAAAATTCCTAAAACTCACTGCACATCTAAAGAACACCACCAATCATCTCTCAAAAGATGACTTGGCTACTGCATAAAATGTAAGAGAAGTTCCGGGAACCGTTTAATCTATAGAAAAACGTTATTTTCAACCCCTGATTGGCCCCCAGAGTGAAATGGAGAAGTCTGAAATCTTACTGCACATCTATAGGACATTACCAATTACTTTCCAAAAGATGATTTAGCGTAAAATCAAGAGGAGTTGCAGGGGGCAGGGTTTTGTAGAAAAAACGTCGTTTTCGAGCCCCTTTTTGGCCCCATGGTGAAAATAAAATTTCTGGAATCTTCTGCACATCTACATGACACCAACAATCATTGGTTGCTGATTTAGATAAAAGCGAAGCCCGAGGAAGAAGAAAGTGTGACAGACGGACGGACAGATCTGGCTAACAACAATGTTCTTGAACTTTCTTTAGAAACTGCGGATATAAAAATCTAGTAAACTACAAAATACTGAAAAAAGTTTATAAATTAATTGTAAATTCAATGGTTTACGACCGTTACGAGATGCATTTCACTCAAACTTACCTTTGCTTCTCAATAAACAGGAGATTAGGCATCCTGGGGGAGGGGATTCGCAGTCCGCATCACTGCAGTACAGACACCGCCCATCGTCACCACAATAACTGTTAAAATCGCACTTGTGATCACCACATGTCTTCAAGCATGTCGTTTTCAGTATGCTTTCACTTAAGCAGATACTGTTATTATGTGGAATACCTGAAGCGTTAGTCAATAACAGTAATAAGGCACTAAAAATAACAGATAGCATTGACTGTTTAATCGACACCATCCTGTCCTTAACAGGTATAAATAAACTGTAATTCCCTGTACCTATATTTAGATAGGAAATCTTCAGTGCTGTTATGCATATAAAAAAAATATTTTGAACTCTGCTAAGGAATAAAACAAAGAGATTTAGAGATAGCTAGATACACGGTTCCCACTACGGTGTGCGTATTGTACGTCTAAACAGCGAAGAAATATTAAAGGTCATTTTAACATACCCTTAATAAGAAAATGTCAAAAGGAGAAAATATCAAAATAAGAATTTCTTCAAGTGATATTTATGCTTCTGTAACTGGAGATTTTGGAACATAAAGTTTTTAGTCTGTCTGTTTGTCCACAAAAACTTCAACCTTGGCCATATCTGGTGACAGGGCTTTCAAATTTCACTTGTGTATTCCTTGTGACAAGAACTTTTTTTGGTGTCAATTTTGTTTTTCCATGACCTTGGAATTTTACCTTCTTTTGAAAAACCGCAACCTTGGCCATAACTTTTGATTGGTTGGTTAGGGTTAGGGATTTTCATATTTCTCATGTGTATTTTTTCTGACAAGACCTTTCTTTAGATAGCAAAATATTTCATCACATTACCTTGACCTTGGGATTTGACCTTCTGTTGGAAATCATTAACCTTGGGCATAACTTTCGAACGCTTAGTGATAAAGTTTTCATATTTCACGTGTGTATTTCTAGTCAGAAGACCTCTCTTGGGTTAGCAATTCTACCTCTTGACTTTGAAATTTGACCTACTTTAAAAAACTTTAACATAGACCATAATAGTTGGTTATTAATCGGGCTTTATTATTTCACGAATTCACTTTGATGGCTTGACCTTGGAGTTTGACCTACTTTTAAAAAAATTAACAAAGCCAATGATATTTAAATGGTAAGTGATCAAGCTTTCGTAACCTCTTATTCATACAGCGTAGAATCGATGATATGCCCCTGCAATTGGAAATTTGTGGGTATAGAGTTTTGGTCTGTCCGTCTGTCTGTTTGTCCACAAAACCTTAACCTTGGTCATAACTTTTGAATGGATGGTGACTTTCAGATTTCACATGTGCATTCCTTATGCTAAGACACTTCTTTGCACACCACAGGATTTGCTATTGGACCTTGAACTTGCACACCACAGGATTTGCTATTGGACCTTGAACTTGCACACCACAGGATTTGCTATTGGACCTTGAACTTGGAGATAGAGCTACTTTTGAAAAATTATAACCTTGGCCATTATCAACTTTCCTATTATACGAGAAAGGGGCCTCCGTAGCCGAGTGGTTAGAGCATTGCGTTCAAAATCACAAGGCCTCTCACCTCTAGTCGGCGCGGGTTCAAATCTCGCTCGCGCCGATATATGTGAGAAAGTTTGCCAGTTTACTTTCGGAAGGTCGGTGGTCTCTTCCCGGGTACATTGTATATGGGTTCTCTCCTCCACCTATATAAACCTAGACGCCACCAGAAACTGAAAAAATTATTGAGTGTGGTAGAAAACAACAATCAATCAATCAATCATACGAAAGCACCAGTATTTCACAAACACATCTTGTTAAAGCCTGGGATTAATAACAAAGAAGATGGTTTTTGTGAATTAAACAAACATTTTACACATTTTTTGAAGAAAGAATTGGATAAAGACTCCGGTACAAAATATTCCAGGCAGATCTTAGGCAGACCACTGAGTCGGGATCAGGTTTATTATGACAATGTATATTTTTAAGACCTTTCGTTGAATTACAAGTGGATTTTAGATAGATTGTGAATGGAATTCAGGCTGAAAATAAGACGAATATATATTAAGTAGTCTGAGTACAGTTTATTTCTAAAATTCCGCCTGAACATTATCTCTTCAAGTAATCATATTTGTATTTCAATTTATGTAAAATGAGTTCATCTATAATTTATGTACATAAACTTGTTATGGTAAGTTCATATTAATGGAAAATTTCCAGCACATATTCTAAAGTTTCACGGTTGACCCGACCAGACATTTGATCAATTGTCTTTAAAATTAATCAATTAAATTATATTTACTCTTTAAATGGGGGATCACAAGACTGTATTAATTATTCCTTATTTCCATAATTAATAAATAAATTAAAATATCTGTATTAGATTGATTACATTTGTTTCTTTTTTTTTTTTTTTTTTTTTTTTTTTTTTTTTTTTGGTAATGTGAAAATGCTGATGTTAAACAATTCCCTCCCATTGTATATTTTAATGTTCAATTCCTTGGGTATTTGAGTGTATTTTGGTCAAAATATTGAATATAGATTGACTACACAAATCGTGAACAGACACCTGTTTTATATATATATATATATATATATATATGACACCGACCATAATAGATAAACAAGTGTGCAACTCAACCGACGACATTTTGAAAAAAATCTGCACCTCGCTGGGAAATCCTACCGAAGGAGCAACAGTAAGGCACCTACCAGCGGTAGAGAACGACCATTCTAAACCTTGGATTAATTTGGATTAATCGCATCGCTATTTGGTGATCAATATTACTTCACGCTGCTCAATTTCATCGATTAAATCTCGCCACCTACAACAAACGGAAGATGTGATGCCGAGATATTTCTGTTGCAACCAACTTTTTTTTAGAACAAAAAACACGAGGTGAGATCTTCCTAATACCACTAGGTATAAGAATACCGGCAATAGTAATCAAAGTATTGGAAGAACTGAAAAGCGCCAAGTAATTGATTGATTATATATTGGTTTACGTCCCGCTCGAGAATTTTTCACTCGTATAGAGACGTCATCATTGCCTGTGAAGGGCTGCAAAATTTAGGCCTATGCTCGGCGCTTATGGTCTTTGAGCAGGGAGGGATCTTTAACGTGCCACACCTGCTGCGACACGGGGCCTCGGTTTTTACGGTCTCATCCGAAGGACCGCCCCATTTAGTCGCCTCTTACGACAAGCTAGGGTGCTGAGGACCTATTCTAACTACCCGGAAAGGAGGACCAAAGGAGAAGTTCATGCATTATTATTTATACATTTTCAGTAAGGAAATAACAGATATGGATGGCAAACAATGTTCTAAAACTGTTATCTATGTTGAAATATAAACTTTATATGACGTTGATAAACACATTAGTCATTATGATAATATTGGTCCCACCTGGGAACCAAAACCCTACCCCTGGGATGACGAAATGTACAATTCTGATAAAGGGCTACCAGCTCCTTCTAAATATCTATTTAGTCTGAATTCAGTGTCAGTGGCATTGAAGAAGATGCTATTGAAATGGTTTCACTCCAAAATTAGGCTGGAGAGAATTTAATTCCAAAACAAGTTCGAGAAATACATGTATAATTGAAAGCAAAATTTAGAAAGATTTCTTTAAAGTTTATTATGCATGTGCGCAATTGATAAAGTAAATGCGGCTTATCAGCAAGAGTGGAAAAAACTCATTTGTGATCATGAGAGTTGAACAGTTCATGTTAAAAGTGCAAGAGAATATATCAACAACATCCAAAAACATATACTGTAAAATTCAACCAAATACGTTGTTACCAAAGTTCATATGGAACTAAAACAAACATAACTATTATTCACATACATTGAATTTCAATCTTTTGCGAGTTTCATTGTGACACTGTACCTAGATGTATCTCCGTTTCACACCTTTTCTGTAAGACGATAGGTGTGAAACTGGTGAAGGCAGATGGAATGATACTGAAAGAAATGTACATTATGCAACTGTAATCAAATTGTAGATGAATCTCATTACATTCTTGAATGTAAATCATTGTGCAAAATTACGTTGTTATTATTATTATCATTATTAATCTCATCACGATTGTATGATTTTACACAGAAGTGATCGTATCAAGTCATGAAGTCTTTATAAAAGCATGCGTGAATGTGAAGATTGGTTATATCCATGTTGCACTTTAACATTTGAAGTCATTATGCTTTGAAGCGCATTTTCTTACAGAGGTAGCTTGTTTGAATTCATTATATCGTTAAATGTGATATCTATAAAACGTATTTGTTTTGGTGATAAGCATTGCTTCCTTATATAGTCAGAGACTTGCAATTAAACACGTAGTGAAATTCATCACCAATTTTACACGCATTTATTATAGTCTTGTTTCTTTGGGCTCATTTCGTCAGTGTTCATTTTCCATAGACAAGTGGTGATTACAGATCAGAAAATTACAATAACTTATAGCATTTTTTTCTGGATCGGATAATTAAATATTATTTTTAATTTTAGTTCATCATTGTACACTCTGTAGTTCGTAGAATTTGAAGGTCGGAATTTCATTTTAAATCAATCGAGTAAAGTAAGTTTGCTTTTGACTCTAGCCAGTTTGGATTACAATTATCATTTTACCAAATATTTCAGAATCCGCAGTTAGGAAGGATACTCATAACGTTGTTAAACTATGCAATCTAAGCCGCGTTTTGGTGTATGAATTTATTATTATTATCATTATTATTATTATTATATTCACTTATACAGCGCAAAATTACGTATAGTTTCTATGCGCTTTGCAGAGGTTGTCCTAATGAAGATGAAACACTGATAAAAAGAACTGTTAAGAATAAAATTGACAAATTTTTACTAAAATATTACTAGTTTAAACAAGAGATTCGCTATTTTTAAACTCTTAATGAATGAAAAAAGCAGTATTTCCGTGTGTTATTTTGAATTGTTATACTAATTCAAATTCACTATGTCTTTTACGGTGTTTTTTTTTTTCTTTTCTTTTTTTTTTTTTATTAATTGCCAATCGTATTGACTGATTCTTGGACGAGTTGATATGCATTGAATTGCAGTAACAATTAAGAAAATGTTTGATACACTTAGAGCAACTGGTGGGTTTCTGTGCTACACCAAGGAGCATCTCCGAGGTGGTGAGGTCCCAGAAGATCTTCTCCAGTTCCTCCATTCTGTGACACAAGTCCTGGACAATTTTCTCCACTGCTGGTGTCTCCAGTGGATGCTCCACATCATCCTGGGACACCAGTCCCACTTTTTTAAATGACTTTATTTGCCTGGGGGTGCTGGTAGTACTACTTCCGGTCTACCGACTCCCCCACACTATTCCGTGGATCATTCAAGGCGTGTACAAATCCGCATCTTGGTCCCCTGCTCCAAAACACAGCCGGGGTATGGTATGGGTATGCACACGGGGCACAGACCGGAAAGAACTCATTGCTAGGGTGAAGACCATGTCTGCCCACTGGCATGTTTGGAAATTCAGCTGGTGCTGACCAACCAAAGTGCTTCTCACAACGTCTTAGGATCTCGGTCAGAGAGAGGTTATGTATGGTCCGTCTCCAGCTGCAAGGTCACTTACGGTGCCCTCTAAGAAAAAACAGAGATTGTCATGCTGTTTCGTTTGCTGTTCGCGAACTAGCCGATTTAGATTGTGCAAAAATTTGCAGCTGGACTTCCTGTCATACCTTACGTCCTTTCACTTGTACCGAGGCATGTTTCTATCCGAACATGATATATGCTTTCTTGTATGGAAGTCCTGATGGGGTATGTGAAACACTCAGTCTGGGCTCTGAGCAGGTTAACCGGGAAATGTTGTATAGTTTCTCCTTCTTAGAACTGGCCTCATTGAGACATCGGACATACTGACCTGAACACTCACCCACCCCTAGGACAAAAGTAATGGTCAGTCATTTTGTCAGTGTTCCTACGCCTTGGGGGGTGACTAGAATTTTCCCCGGATGATGTAAAGCTGATCAAATCCTATGACGAGTTACGCCTACAAAATGAATCCCCATCTAAACTGTCGCTCACAAGAGCTGAACCAGCAAGTCTTTCCTACCGCCAGTACCCCTAAACCTTCCAACTCCTCCCTCATACAAGAAGGCATAAAAGGATTATAATCGCCGATGGCGGAACATCTCCGTCCAAATGACTGTATGGGTGCCCTAATAGCTAAAAAAATCTGTCTGAATTAAGGACCAATCATTATGCGCAATAGTATCCAATACCAATCTTTTAACGAGTGGTCATTGACTTCTACGTCTTTCAACATTAAAGAAAGTGAAATGGATGCCTTGTTAAGTTTTGGTCATCCAAGTCAGCCGATTGCCTTTTTTGTATATTTTTCTTCAATTTTAATGTATTTTATTCACGGTTCAGAATTTAAAATTTTTTTTAACGACCTAGTTGATATGTAGTACCCCTTTTAAATTAGACACAGGTACCTGTAAATAAACTGTATAATATTACGTCACCACCGGTTCTTGGGTCTCTGTTTTTGATGGTACACGCATTGTGTGTCAATTTCCAAATGCGAAAAAAAAATTATATTCTGCATCTAGGTATAAAATAGCTGGACCAAGATCAGTCATGCATGTAATCTGCTAGAATACCGGGTTGTAGAGACTATAGTTTGTTGGGCAGGGTGGGGCCATAGTTTTATATGGCGATCTGTAGGAAAAAAATCTTCCTCTGAAGAACAAATACGCCAAAATTAGTCATATTAATATGCAAGCAGTCTCAGGTTGTGTTGATTGAAACCACTGATTTTTTTGTTTCTTATAAAGCCAGTGTGTGCCGATTCATATGAATTATTCAGCATGACAATGTAGTGCAAATTCATTTGACTAGTGTTGGTTTAAATAGGGAATAAAAGTTTTACTCGAGAATATATAGGAAATGTTAAAAAAAAAAATAACATATTCTGGAGTATATGAGCCATAATAAATTTTGAGCTGTTCCGAGCAAAAAAGGGTCCCTTAAATACTCTATTGCTGAAGTATGAACTATAGAAGACGGTCTCTAAAAATATTAGTGCAATATTGATAGTTGTTAAGATATTAACATTCATTCAAAGATGACAACTGACTGGTGATTGGTAATCATGACAGCTTTCTTTGCATTTAAGTAGAAAAAAAAACCACATATGTTTTTTTACGTTTTAAAACACTGTTGAATAATACAAGGTCTTTTTTCTTTTTTGCTGCGAAGGACTCCAAATCATGTCAATAAGCAAGTTGTGATTTTTATTTTTTACATTAATGGACTCCTGGGTGGAGCGCTAGTGTCAGGGATGAAGCTTCACATAATACGTGAACTAGAGGGGAAAATCTTCTCTGGAACAGCAAGGTCATGTAAATTATATTGATGTTGAAGCAATCCCATGTTATATGGAATCAGTTTCTATTAAATCATAATTCCAATGGGCTATGTAGGGGTCATAAAATGGGGTAAAAATTTGTCATGGGATTAAACAAGGTAAAGATCTTATAAAAAATCGTCTGAAGGACAGCAGACCAAGGCGACTCAGGTGAGCACTGTGGTTCATGTACCTTTGTCTCACTCAGGTTTTTTTCCAGTGACTTTAGTTTACGAGTATGGATTTGTAATTTCTCTGGACTATTTTCCTTAACCTTGTTTAGGGGTACTGACTGGTCATTAGTCACCTCAGTGGAAAGTCAAGTGCGAGGTTCTAGTCTCCTGTTACAAAGTTATAGTCCATAAACATTCCCAACATAGTGCAAGTGACAGACAGATGACCATAATCATTCCTAAATTTTGTTTGCCATTAAAGCTTGCTCAAGACTCAACAGGAGTATTCCTCTTATCATCTGGATTCCAATTCAGCCTGTGTAATTTGAAATGCTCTGTGATCAAAGCAGTGTGATGGTGGTTCACGGGCTAAGTTTCTTATTCCGCAAATCTTACAACAGAAATCATACCTTATTAATATAGCAACAGTTTATTTATAAATCACCTTAATATTTCAGTAAATACAACAAGAGGCCTCTGGGCCATAACAGTCACCTGAATATCATACAAAGCTGAACATAAAATTAGAAGTGTTGCAAGTAGATGCTGCAAGCGTGCATCTTTAAAACTCCGAGGTCTGGATGTCCTTTTGGACAAACATGATGTTTGATTGTGATAATAAGCAGTGTTTGGACAAACATGATGTTTGATTCTGATAAGTAAGAACTGTTCACATCTCTCAATTTATAAGCTGTGGGCCACACAAATAGTCCTCTCTTTCAGTTTAAAACAAAATCTTTCTGTGTTTAAAATATCAATTGAAAGTGTTTAAAACATAAAAATAGTATTTGGAAAAGGATATCGAAATTAATTAGAACGTTATCATTAAATGTAGTAACCTTGCCTCAGATTCTGGATCATGACATGCTATCAGGTCACAAGCAACCTTTGTGTTATAGTATTTCTAACGATGTAAAGCACTTTCAGTTTATGAGCCATCGAGTCTCACCCTAGGACCCGACCCACTAACTCTACTTTTATATAACATGACCCAGAGGTCGTAATATTTACAATTTGGATAGAGATTTCTTCCATTAAGGAATCAAATTCTCTTCAAAGATGTCCAGGATTAAAGATTAAATTTTTTAAGATTTAATAATTTTCCAAGGTTAGACCTAGCTACCCCTCTGGCCTTAGTTCAGTGATTATGAAATTCAGTTTTCACTCCTCCTTTCTTCATAGATGCTTCATGTAAAATTGTAAGAAAAATGGACAGTTGCTTTTCAAGAAATTGTGTTCAATTGATTGATTATTTATTGCTTTCCACCACAGTCAACAATTTTTCAGTTATTTGGTGGCATCCAGTTTTTGTTGGTGGAGGAGAGAACCCAGATACAATGTACCTGGGAAGAGACCACCGACCTTCCGCAAGTAAACTGGCAAACTTGCTCACATAACGCCGCGGCCGAGATTCGAACACGTGCCGACAGAGGTGAGAGGCTTTGTGATTTTGAGGCTGATGCTCTAACCACTTGGCCACGGGGGCCCCTAAGTTGTGTTCAAATGTTATGTATGACGAAGGACAACCACCAATCGCAATAGGTCACTCAGGCGACTTAAACAACACTTGTATAATATTGCACAATATTACAATAACCATCATCAAAATGATCGATACCTCAACAAAATCGTGACGATTTCCAAAAACGCTTGATAACATGTAGTCACTAAAAAATGCAACCAGTGGTAGAATTCAAATAAAAAAAATTCTCAACAACTAGGTACTGTACACAGGAATCACAGAGTATAAATATCTATATGGGAATCAATGACTTTATGTGTATTCTGATTTTCAATATGTACACCCTGACAAGATTTTTGATTGTCAAATTATAACGCACCTACAATCTTTAACAAGACAAAAAAGCAACAAGAGAAATAGGTGATGTAATTAATGAGATATAAAATAAAACAAAAAACATTAAAGATTTGATTTTACACACAATATCGACCACACTGATTTTTCTTGGAATGCACACACACACACACACACACTGGTATATACATACACAGAAATACAGATGCACATTATAACTTGCATCAAAGTAATTCAATCTGTAATTTGTCCCTTTGATTTCATCGTATGTGCTGCACACTTTTTGATTGGTTAAATTATTCTCGACTTTTGAACCACAGACTGCCTACGCCCTGTTTCTACTCTGTAAAACTTGGGTATTCATCATATTAATCAAAATCCACTGGCTTCACTTCATTATATTGTTGTAAACTTACTTCATTATATTGTTGTAAACTTATTCATTTATTTTCTGATGATTCTTTCTTATGTATATATCGAACAATCCAATCTCATTGGAGCCTCATTAATAACCCATACAGTACCTCAAATTTCATTGGTCCTACTTACAAGCGAACGTTGGACCTGGCAGTCTAGTGAGAAGAATATTCCCTTATAATTTCTCTTAAACGGAATTATTTCTTTGGTGACAGATTTTGCAATTATTGCATACCATGGCTGACGCAATCAAAACTTCAGCTGCAATATTTCTTTTCTGAGGTATTTATCTATCAATATATTTGATAATTTTGTTAATTATTTATTTGTATTTGTGTGTAGCATAAAACCATTTAATATATCTGTGTGTGTGTGTGTATGTATGTGTTTGTGTGTGTGACATTGTGTGTGTGAATGTGTTTGTATGTATGTGTGTGTGCATGCATGACGTTGTGTGTGTGTGTGAGTGTTTGTGTGTGTATGTATACAATATGTGTTTTTGGAACAGCTAGGTTCCTGTAATAATTTTGTAACCTACACATAGAAGTGCATGGATAGACCATGTACTCTAGTGACTATCAAAAGCAGTCTATGGACAAAGAAGCATTGCCACATTGAGTCTTCGTAAAATATGAAATGAAGTTGATAACAGAACAAAAATTCATCTGCGAGTCCTCAAAATGTGCAGTTATGGCCTCCAGCTTTTACGTCATCTCTGACAGCGTTTACTATCTAATGGACATATCTTGTCAGTGTCTGCATACTAATATACATATGTACTTTTAAAAAATTCAGGATGTACTTATAAAAGGAATGGTATCACAAATTCATTGGTTATTGATACATTTAATCATTTGAATTCTCCTGCAAATGGAATGGGTTGTGAACGGTTTTTCCATCTTTCGTTCATTGTCTTAAATGCAGATGGTATCTTCTCAAAGTCATAAAATGCCAGATTATCCAGTAGTTCGAATACACCTGCATTGACAGCCACCTAAATGTGCAATTGCAGACATTAGTAAAAGTATACACAACTACCTTAATGGAGACATTTTCAAATAACGAATTTTCTAACGTAATTATAAATTTGAAAGAAATCAAAAACTCAGAACTGTAAAGTTACAATCTGCGTGTATGCAAATTACATCCATTAAAAAAATTTTTTCCAGAGGTTGACTTCAATTAATTATTACGGCTGCATAGAAAGTCTAAAAACATAGATGAATTGAGGAAGCACGTTCAAATTCACATAAACAATAAGCATATAAAAAGGGTACCTCTCTCATCCACTGAGAAAATGTTCGCTGCCATTTGATTTTCTTGTCATATCTCAGGTACATGTTGAACAGTATCAGATAAAGGTAACGTTCCAGGGCTTCCAGACTTTGTCTCTTCAACTGTTGTTTTTCTGTCTCAGACTTTGCTTTACATATCTGAAGCAAAATTAAAATTTTCAATAAATAGTTTTTTTCCCCCTCATTAATATCAAAATCACCTCATGTACTTTCCTAAAGAAATGCAAGTCATTTCTACGACATTTGAGGTCCATGCGTTTTAATGGTCACTGAGGTACTGCAAAATGAAAAACTTAAGGTAGCTCCACCCTCATGTGATGTCATAGGTTTTTGCAAAATCTTTATTTACTTTGTGTATGATAGAAATATATCATTTCTTGGAATGTACACCCATTATGCAGTGATTTTCCGGATATCGACAATGTATTTACATCAGTAGTTTAATGAAACTGATGGCATTAAAATTTTGTAATTTTAACCAGTTTTTATGTATTTTTATTATGCTGTGAAAATATGCAACTCTCTGATGTTGACATACACATCTGTTTACGTATGTCTCACATAATTAAAGAGGTGGCAATATACACATTTTCTGGTGAAGTTAAACTATATTAAGTGGAAATCGATACAGTTTTTCTACTTTGAACCAATAATATTGATAAGTCACATGAGGGTACAGTTACCTTAAATTTGATGTGTTCAACTCTTCTGATATTTCTCCATTACGAAATCATGGCATGGACAAATAATTGAAAGTTTTGGGGAGATAACATCCATCATCAAATGGCAGTGACTCAGGATCATGACACCCAGGTTGGTGATTACCAATTTTTGGTGTCAAAATTAGCTATTGTTATCTATTCATTAGAAGTTTAACAAGAGGCCCATGGGCCATAATGATCACCTGAATATCAAAGCCCAAACACAGACCATGCATTTTGTTTTACCTCACACATGTCCAAGAGTAAAGAAGATTTTCTAACATTTAATTTATTTACACTGAAGAGCCAAATTGGCCCAACCCTATGGCCTAAACCCCCATCCCAGGGGTCATGATTTTCACAATGAAGTAGAGATCTCCATTGGCATCATATCATGCATCTGTTTTCTCTCAAACATGTCTGAGAGTACAGAAGATTTAATATATCTTTACTATATTGACCCCAACCTAGAGACTGAGCCCCTAACCATGGAGCCATGAATTTCACAATTTTGGTAAATGGCTTCATGGACATCATAGCCATGCATTTGGGTTTTCTCCCACATGTATGAAAGCGGAGAAGAAGATATTTGAAAATGTGATTTTTTTTTGCTGTTTCGGTCCCATCAATGAGGCTATGGGGAATCCAAGATAATATATTTCACAATTTACATTCCTCTGATGATCCTAAAGAAGCTTCACATCAAAAATGGTGACAATTGGCCTTGCAATGTTCATGAAGTTAAAAATGTAAAATTGTTAACAGACAACACACAATGATTAAGGTGACCTAAAAATTGCACAAATATTGTTAAAATTTCTAACAGTGTTCTCGACATTGGCCAAATGATCTTGGTTTTGGGTCATACCAAATTGTCTCTGTTTGTAGGCAAGCTCTGTGTCAAGTATGAACTTCAAATTATCTGTTCAATAGTGTTCGAGAAATTTACAATCAATTATCAAATTGAATCGGAGGTATCTTTCTGATTCATAATAAAAAATAATCGAGATAATACCAAGAATTCAATTTAGTTATTCCATTCATTCAAATAAATCAAACACTGGTGTTACTTGCTGCAGTTGTTTAGTAGTATAATATAGCAAGGAACAAGGTAACCGTTTTATTTTCAATACCGTTAATTTCTAAATTTATTATTTTTTTCTCAGCTGAACCATCTGCTTTTGATTTTTGTTTTTACCCACTTTATTAATTCCTTAGCCATTTCAATGCCAAAGGAAATGTAAATAAATGTATGTAAGAAAAGTATTATAAACTTCATACACCCGATATTGGAGTAGAAATTATACGTGTATATTCAATCGAATTCATTTGAATTAAAACTAACAAGCTTGATTAACCATTGAAATAAAATTGCATCATGCATGCAAAGAACTTGCGCAAATGTCAGTTTTCTACTTAAGCTTGCCTTTATTTGTATATGTCTTTCTGCATAGTGTCCATATCTAAGTTGTGTTTGCTAGGCGGTCCTTCAATCCAAAATACTTCTAGATAACAGAATGAATTGTAATGGGATGCAGATAGATTGTTCGTTACTTAAATTTAGAGTTATCACTCACTGCAGAAATGAAAAAGAGTACAATAAAAATAAAAACAGCACATTAAATGTTTACCAACTATCGATATCAGATTTCAGCTATCGATTATCGTCATCGGTAGCAATCTAGCGACAATTTTTTGATGGTCAGTGACTATCGCTGAATGACTATTGTTCAATACATAGTTCACATTCAGGAATACATTTTTAAATTTGTTTCGACTTTTACACATGATCTTGACTTTTATTTCAGGGTCAGGACACACGGTTTGGTCACATGCAAGCAAATTATTTGTCCAGTATGCATATAATGTCTCTATATTAGACAGTCAGAGCCTTGATAATTACTGTATTTCAATTTTCTTTCTAAAGTGACTTTGACTGGCCAGATGTTTTGAATGGCTTTGAGACTATGACAAATTCTCTGCTCATTAGCAACATTTGAGCCAAATACATAAGCTTCTAATGTCTTTTAATTACAAAGTTAAAACCTGAACAAATATTTCTAACTTCTTACTAGTGACCTTGAATGTGGCAAAATGACCTTGATTCAAGGTCATAAGTAACATCTGTGTCAAGTATGAGTTTCTAATGTCTCAGTTACTAAGCTCTGATCAAATCAAAACTACACCTATCCCGACATATATGTTATGCAACCTTGACCTTAGCAAATGATCATAGATTTGTTCACTAGAGGTCCATGAATAAAGATTGCTTCATTTCTTTTCTATGATTTCGGCTCTACCCCTTGCTTTGAAGCATCTTTGGGACAAAGCAGACATAAATGGTAAATTTCAGAACTCCTGCCCCCTGAGACTTTAGGGCAGGGCCAAAAAGTGACCAATTTAATCTAAAGGAAATAAGCAGGAGCCCCAAAAGAACAACTTGAAAGTGCAATGATAATAAAAATCTGCTCTTGAAAATGTTAAACCTCTCAAGTCAGTAGATTTGAGAGATGCCACTATAGAGTAAATGCTCTGAGCACAACACAAGTATTTTACATATTGTAGTCATTGTATTGTGATGTGATGATCCCGAATAGTTTTATGAATTCTCCAAATATCTGCAAATTATGATATTTTTTTTTTTATAATAGCCCACCATTTCTATGATGTCATATTTCATAAACAGTCAAAAGGAAACATGCTACATTGTACTCAAAATTATCTGAGAAGTTGAACATGACTCTGCACGATGGATAACAAAACAGATCAGAATAGGTCACCCAAGTAGACTCGCGTAATTAGTCACGAAATGTATCGAGATGGGTTTTTGAAACTACAATAAATATTGGCTAGCTAGAGCAAGATGCCAAGGATTTAGCTTTGTAATATTAATGTGATTCAATCATCATTTTTATGTGCGGAATGGAAATCACTTTCCTACAGGCTGTAATTCATCATGACTGCATTTTACTGTCACATAAAGTTTGAGGAGCTTAGATGCTGTCTGATAACTGAAAATCTCCACCTCTCTATAAATATTCTAATGGAAGGGTAGGAAAATAAAAAAAAATTACCTTATTGTATGTTACGAAAATGACTTCTCGAATATGAAAATGCATGGGTGACATCGTCTCAAAACACTCATCCAGGATAAAGTCCACTTCCCTTTTCACTTGTTGACCATTAGGCATCATCCGGACAAGTTTCTGAACAATCTGTGAATATGAAAATTCAATAATCAAACGAATGCTGTTCCAATGGGACTAACACCCCCACCCGAAAAATTCCCTAAAGACCTAGTCAGTATTTTGCTCTTCACACGATCATACACGTGTATTTCAAATTATGGTTGTGTAAGCAACCATGCTTGTTCTAAATGCTGAAGTTTGAGTCACACAAAACTTCCATGTCTGTTGTGATGCATGTATTACCTGTTTTTTGATATAGCATATTAAGAAATATTGTGTCTGTGGGTTGAAAGGTTGATGGTAATGCCCATTTGATCTGGCCATTGATTTTTGATCCCTAAACAGATGGGTGTAAAATATACATAAATGTAACTAAAAGTTAGAAAGTAAACAAGAGCTCTGCAAGGCAAGGCATACCCCTCGCAATGAGTGTACACAAAATTTTTGTATGAAGTCTTGTAGTGACTTTGACCTTAAGACTCCAAAATAAATAGAGCTCTTCCTCTCTTGATAACAAAGCTCATGCAAAGTATGGAATCAATAAAACAAAAATTGTGGCCTGTAGAGTGTCTACAAGCTCAGTGTTACACACACACACAAACAAGGGCCTGTTACCAAATCCCCTCTCACAATTAGTTGTGAGGGTGTAATAATTACAACTAACATTTCTTCTCAGCAGTACTCTGTTAACCTGACCTTTGGACTTATGCCCTTTAACCTTCTACATCATTCACGTAAATACCACTGATTCAAGTCACAACAATTTAGATGCAACAGCTGACAACAATAAAAAGCAGGTTTTGAAACTTTGTAAATCAGATGAGCACACTGATACCCAAGGAGTATGCAAGAAAAGAGAGATAACTCTGTTAAACTCCTTACAATGAAGTCTCCTTTTGTGTACTGAGCATTTGGACAGGACACTCTCTCCTGCTCTCCAACATGTGATCCTTTAGGAAAACCCTGGAAAAAAAATTACAAAATAGTAAAAAACATATTAAAGAATAGTAAAAAAAAAATATTAAAGAATAGTAAAAAAATATTAAAGAATAGTAAAAAAAATATTCAAGAATAGTAAAAAAATATTAAAGAATAGTAAAAAAAAATGTTAAAGAATAGTAAAAAAAATATTAAAGAATAGAAAAAAAAATATCAAAGAATAGAAAAAAAAATATTAAAGAATAGTAAAAACATATTAAAGAATAGAAAAAAAATATTCAAGAATAGTAAAAAAAATATTAAAGAATAGTAAAAAAAAATATTCAAGAATAGTAAAAAAAACATTAAAGAATAGTAAAAAAAATATTACAGAATAGTAAAAAAAAATTTTAAAGAATAGTAAAAACATATTAAAGAATAGAAAAAAAAATATTAAAGAATAGTAAAAAAAATATTAAAGAATAGAAAAAAAAATATTACAGAATAGAAAAAAAAATATTAAAGAATAGTATTATATTTTCTATGTCTAGTTCAGTATAGTTACAAAGTACAACAGAGATGCTACTTCTTAATACATATAAATGATATACAAAGCGCAATAAAAACTATTTTCTGCCTATGTAAATGAATATGTGCTTGGTATTAGAAATTTGTTTAACAATATCACCAAATTTTCAAGCAGTAATATGAAGTTTTATTATTACATCATGCATTACGAAAAAAAATTTAATAATAATAATAATAATAAAAATTTAACAATTTTATGAAAAGGCATGGTTTTTATCATTTGCAATTTGATTGGGAAACATATATAGCAAAAGTTTCTCCCAGTGCTCGAGCTGTGAGTCGCCATTTGCGCCAGTGGCGAAAAAAAAAAAATTAAAAATGGCGAAAAAAAAAACTTGCAGTAAGTATGATCTTACAATGTCTCTCCATTACAAGATGGTGGCCCAGCAAATAATTTCAATTGTCTAGCAATCTCTTTTACCTTGGTTTTAGATCATGACTTCATCTTCAAGCCAAGTATGAATATCTAATGTCTCTACGTTACATTACAATTTTAGATCACAAATATCCTTTTACCACTGGTAGCCTTGAAATTAGCAAAATTACCACAGTAATTTATTTTTTCAGAGGCATGACACAATACCTGGTAATAAACAGATTTTTGAGATAAATGCCTTTCAACCATATGTTAAAAAGCATGACCTACACAAAAAGTTGGATAGAATGACAAAAGGTATAGAGCCATGGAAATTTTTAGAAACCATGGTGACCAAAACTGTTTGCTGGGACCATAACTAAGCTCGCCCTTTGTCAGGTCGCCTTCTTGCTCCTGCTCCAATGACCTTGCCCCCCCCCCCCCCCCCCCCAATTATTTCCTGTATTGGTGCAACAGCCATTGACAGCACATTCATGTTATAAATACTTGTATATGTATGGTATGCATGTTAAAGTGTTGAAGGCTATCAAAACTTCGAAATCATGTGACTGCAGTGTGTAAATTCACATTAAAATGGTGCTTCGGCATTAACTTGAAAAACTCTCCTATTGGCCAAACATTTTATGAAGGCTTTTCTTACAAAGGTTTTAGTGCTAAATCACAATAATTATTAGAAATATCCTCTAGGGGCAGTTTATTATTAAAGCAAGTCTGTGACCTTGATCTTTGCACCTCAAAAGTGATACAAACTCTTCAAGGAAGATCTCAAATAGAATTAGAGATCTCATCAATGACACATCATTGAAGATGATCTGATGGCAAACCACAATTTCACCGGGAGAGAAGGAAGGACGCCAAGTCTTGGTAGCAGGGTGGAGTCACTAACTACTTTGTCTTACCCTCCAATGGCACATAACCAGACCAGTAACTGCCAAAGCCAACGTGGTGCGACTTTTCCCGGTCCTGCAGAAGTACACCATGGCTGTCTTGTTGCAGCCGTGTTCCTCACTGAAGCCATGGGACACTGTCCGAATCACACTCATCAGGTCATCGAAGTCCTGTCATTAACAAGTTTCATCGCTTTGATATTTACTGCTTGAAAAACCAAGGTTCTTACGTAATGCATACATTTTGCATTTGGTATCTTTTTATTGCGATTCAATGTACTATGTCTAGTACTGTACTTTATAAATCCTGCCACTGTGCTTATAAGGTCCAAGATCATCAGCTGTAGTATTCTCTTCAATGTCCATATTACAAAAAAGGTACCACTTTTTATTTGGTACATATGTTTGTAAGGAAATATAGGTCCAATACTGAATTTTCATCATAAACATGATACATGTACTAGCAACATTGAACTGGTTGGCAAATGTCAACTTTTAATTTTCCTTCCTAAATAGAGAATTTAGGCATTACCAATTTTAAATCATTTTTAAAAATGTTAAAATTGACTGTATTACATAATTTTATTCATATTCCTAGTACAGTCCCTGAAACGTTCTACTTTCCCATTTGAATGGTGAACGATGAGCACACAGTGAACGCAAGATTTGGAATATATCGGATTTTTCTTGGAATATTTCATAACCTGATAAGAAAAATGATATGTATATTTATTCCATGAATAAATAATAGAATAACTCAGAATCAGGAAACTGCATGTTCTACAGTTCTGAATAATACATTCAGTCTAAACAAAGCATACTACAATTTTGTACAAGTACTGAATGTATATTTCTCATGAAATGATCGTAGATTTTACATCAATGCACACAGCAATCATACACAAACAAAAGCAAATATCATATGTACATTGTGTGCAATATTGCATTTAGAGATTGCGTGTGCAATGAATGCACGGTGAACACACAGAGAGCAAACGGAAAACTGGAAAGTAGAACGTTTCAGGGACTGTAACTGTATCGTTATAGGTAAACAGAATCTATGCTAAAATTAATACCACGTAAATGTTGTTTTATTTACTTTCAACACTCAAGTTACTTGTTAAGCAAAGGGAACTGGGCTCAAAATAGACTACAAAGAACCTAACAATATATTACAATATTGTTACACAAATATAATGCAGTATGAAAAATATTTGCCAGAATAGTTCCATTAGATAGTGAAAAAAATTGTCAAAGTAGTTTAAATAAGGTTAAATCATGAAATTGGAAGAAAATTTAAGCTATAAAATATGAAGAGTTTGTAGAATTTTACAAGTTGCACTATGGATATAGATTTTTTGTAAATCAATATGCTCTCGATATCAAAGCAAAATATTGACAATGAAATAACTACCATAACTTGATAGTTAATCTTAGATTAAAACTCAGACTTTAGCACTTAAAGGTTTTACTTCTCTGATAGAGTAAGGCTATTCACTATTAACCTGCTCTGTAGGGGTCGTGTCATACTGAAGAGGCACTCTGTAATACTGCATATCCAAAGTTTGTAATTTCTGATTGTCCGCCAGCTCTGATGGAGTCAGTACGCTGCTGAATTCCTCCTCAACACGCTCATCTGATAACTCGTTGTATACCTGACACATGTTAAAAATCAAAATTATTATTTACCTGAATTTATCATTCATTTAATGACACTTACTGTGAACAAACTTTTTTTTTTCAAATTTGATAAATCGAAGTTTATTTTTTATAAGTAAAATGAAAACAATTTACCATATGGAATGTAATTTCTTCCCATAATTTCAAAGGGGCCTCCGTGGCCGAGTGGTTAAAGTATTGCACTCAAAATCACAAGGCCTCTCACCTCTAGTTGGCGAGGGTTCGAATCCTGCTTGCGCCAATATATGTGAGAAAGTTTGCCTGTTTACTTTCGGAAGGTCGGTGGTTTCTTCCCAGATACATTGTATCTGGGTTCTATCCTCCACCTACAAAAACTAGACGCCACCAGATCACTGAAAAATTGTTGAGTGTGGCGGAAAACAAACGATCAATCAATCCCATGATTTCTCAATAAAGTCCAAAAGAGTGAGGACAATTTATATAGAGTTACATAGGAAGGATAATATTTCAACTTTTGAACATTATATATTTGTACTTATGAACCAACAAATATATTTTAACCCTCGCTTCCATTTTTGGGGGGGATTTGTATTATGTGTCCTTAAGATGCTGTTTGTATATGTACTAACTTAAGAGTCATCTCCCTTTGTAAGAATAGAATGTTTTAACAATATCATGTGTCTGGGATCTATCAAGGCTATTTTTATTAACAGCAATATTTTTTTTTTTTGAAAAAGTTCTTTCATAAAAAATAAATATACCCCTTTTAAAAGAAAACAAATTTTCCTTCAATTTTGGAAAACTACTACAATCCCCTATGTAAGATTGTATAGGGCTTTTGACCGAAATTCATTTTATGTATTCTATCAAATTCCATTGATATATAATCTGTCACTTACACTAGTAACATCTAACAACTGGACAACTACTCTATTATAAAAACAGTAATTTATCTCACACACACACAGAGAGAGAGAGAGAGAGAGAGAGAGAGAGAGAGAGAGAGAGACCTGTATTTTGTTGGTTTTGATAATCTTCGTCAAGGTTTCTTCTTTTTCCTGAAAAGAAATTGATCCTCATCATGCAAAGCTTGGAAAAAACACTCGCATTTAAGTATAACAGTCATAAGAAAACAAATTAAAATATGACATCACATTCATGTGGTAATAAATCTAAAGTTTATGTATAACCTGAGATTGTAAATTTCACCAAACATTTACAAGAGTCATATGCAGCACTTCTGACATTTTCTCTAAGACTAATTTTTTTATCTCTTTGATATGAAAAGTTCTTGTATGATAATCAAAGTATGTTTAAATTCCATAATGTAGCAATTTTACCACACTTTATATGTCGACCTGGGTAGCACAGAGGTTAGCTCACCCAACTAGTAATACAAGGGTCCCTGATTATTCCAAAGATTTGTCTCCCCTTAATTTTTTGCTACAATAATGAACTAACTATAATACACAAGGGCTGCCTTTACTTTTACTTGCAACAACCAGGAACTATCAAAATATGCCTACTCTGAAACAGTATCGGAGAAACTAGCTTACCTCTAGTTCTCTTGCTGTGAGGCCAGGATGGATGACTGGTTCATCGAGCATTGTGGAGTCCCGGACACTGTACGTTTTTCCATCACATTCCACAGCAACATCGTTCCTCAGATTCAACAGCACCACAAAGGTATGACCCTGCTTTTTACTCAACAAGTAGTTGGATATTTTTGTTACGCCCTGTAAAATCGTATTTTTTTTTTCTCAGAAAAATCTGAACCTGCCCTGTCCTAATGGGACTACTGATAATATCCCTTGAGGCTGGGGCATATCTTAAATGCCACATTGAGTGATAATTTTATGATTTCTGCATTAGTAACTAATGCCACAGAACAAGCATTATCTTGCACTTATTGAAACCAGATTACCATTCCATTTCCTGTTACCTTGACCTTTTATAAAAGACACAATTATAATCGAAGGCAACCTTTGGGTCAAGACTACGAGTAAATATTGTTTCTCCATAACAAATGTATAACTTGGACAACGCTTCTCAGTGACATAGAAGTTGTCAGTATGATCACGAAACATGTAACCTTTGAGTATGGTATGGTTGTCTAATGGCTCTTTGTACTAAATATGTAGTGGGAAAATAATTTTGTAATATATCTCTATTAGTGATCATGACATTGCCCATATGACCTTATTCCAATCATCACGATTCCATGGAGTTATAATCACGATTCCCTCGAGTTGTAATCACAATCCCCTGGCGTTATAATCACGATACCCTGGCGTTATAATCACGATCCCCTGGCGTTATAATCACGATTCCCTGGTGTTATAATCACGATCCCCTGGCGTTATAGTCACGATCCCCTGGCGTTATAATCACGATTCCCTGGAGTTATAATCACGATCACCTGGCGTTATAATCACGATTCCCTAGCATTACAATCACGATCCCCTGGAGTTATAATTACGATTCCTTAGAGTTATAATCACGATTCCCTAGAGTTATAATCACGATTCCCTGGCGTTATAATCACGATCCCTGGTAGTTATAATCATGATCCCCTGGTGTTATAATCATGATACCCTGGTGTTATAATCACGATTCCCTGGAGTTATAATCACTATTCCCTGGAGTTATAATCACGATTCCCTGGAGTTATAATCACTATTCCCTGGGAGTTATAATCACTATTCCCTGGAGTTATAATCACGATTCCCTGGAGTTATAATCACTATTCCCTGGAGTTATAATCACAATTCCCTGGGAGTTATAATCATGATCCCCTGGAGTTATAATCACGATCCCCCTCCAGTTATATTTACATTCTGTTCTATATAACACTACCTGGTAGGTAATGGGTTTTTGATCTCAGAGATCACCTTGCTCTCGCTTGGCTAATGTTATGTCACTCAATTTCAGACATAGACTTTGTGTGTATGTGTTTTATTTATCACACATTCAAAAGGATTTCAAATGACATATACACAATAACTGGCATGGCTGTGGGGTACTGAAAGGGGCTATCAAAGGAATATTACGTAAGCAAAAAAAAAATGTAAATAAAAAGAATAACGGTCTTGTATGTGGGGAGGTTATGAGTAGATAAAGCGATTGGAGCACATGGTAATTGTACACATAAATGTCTTTGGTGTTTATGTCAATTACCACATGCTTCAATTGGTGTATCTACTTATAACCCCCCTCCCTCCCCCTCCCCCTCCCCCACAAGACAGTTATTTTTTATATAATCAAGAACCCCTCCAGTTACAATCACAAATCCCCTTCAGTTTAAGCTACCTTCTTGTAATGCAAGGATTTTATCTTAGTAGTAAATTAATGATCTGCTGAGGTGATAATGAATTGCTTATATAACAGTTATATGGAAGTCAATCAGTGAATCTGTAATCATCCAGGTAGATCAGACATGTTCATTGCATGTATTTCATTTCTAGACGGGTTTTATTGTTCATTGATCCTGGGAAAAAAAACACCTTGATCACATCAGAAAAATAGTATTTTGATGTCTGGTGTCTATCACCGCCTTGGCTCAATGTACTTGTATATACCTGTAAATTAATCTGATTTCATTTTCATTTTGTTTTATGAACAATATGTTTCAAATGATAAATCTATAACTAAACTAGAACTGTCCTAATGGAACTAATGCCCCCCCCCCCTTTCAGGGTGTATACTGAATGCTGAGAAATAGTGGACTAGTGCTCACACATTGAAGAATAGATGCATTCTTTTGACATGATGAAGAACTCTCCTTCCTTGAGAGCAAGTAATGTAAATGCAGTAGAGCATTGCTTAGAATATTAAGATATAACTTCCGAATACTATTTCATGAATAACTATTCAACATATATGAGCCAGTGAACAATATTTCTTGTAATCTTGTAATGGACGTGCTGTTCTGGCGGTGAAGATGTGTTAAGTTTTTCTCCCCCCATAGAATCTCATGTAAAACTTTGATTCCCTATTGTGGCTCCACCCTAACCCCTGGGGTTTGAACATACTTTCATCTGCATTACCTGGGGATGCTTGCATATTAATAAGATTAATCATGGCCTTGCTGTTCTTGAAAAGATGACTCTTAAAAATCATTTCCCCTACTGTGGCCCTATCCATGATTTGAACATGTTAGGATCTACACTATGTATGGAAGTTTCATCTTTTCTAGCCCAATGGTTCTTCATCAGAAGATTTTTTTAAGACACCAACTCTATTTTCAAAATTTTTCCTATCTTCCCTTGGAAAGGGACTTAGCCCTTCATCTGAACAATGTTCCATCCCCAAAAATGCTTTGTGCTAACTTTTGGTTGAAATTTGATGAGTGATGCTACAGAAAAAGTAAATAAACAAACGAAAATGGTCAACTTTGTTGATGTTGAACTTCAGATATATTACAACGAAAATCAACTAGTCACCTGAAATTCAATTTCTCTGAGTAAATGGTAGACAAATATGAAACTTTTCTTCAAGTGACCTTGAATGTCTCTAAATGGTCTTGGGCTAAGGTCATGACACACCTCTATGTCAGATGCATCTTGTGTAAAGTCTGTTTATATCTACTGCATCTTTGTTCCTAAATTACGACCCGGACATGACTTCTGCGGCAAATTGGCTGGGTGGTTTCTATATACCCCCTCCACCCTAATTTACAGCTGAGGTTAAGATAAACAGACTTCATGAGACTCATTATTATCCCCTTTAGTTGCTGAGGGACAATGTTTGTCCTTTGCATTAATTTAAGCCACATATCTATCACCCAATATTTATCACACTTTCAGATACATTAATCAGACCTTGGTGCCTTTCATACATGAAGAGTCTTGGAAGGAAAGTGCCAAAGCTTCTCATGTACAAGATTTAAACAAATTCTACATCCAGATTTTGTCACACTTGCAGGAACGATATCCTTACAAACAACCCCTTTGGCTTAAATTTCTGTAAATTACAGATGAAAGGTCAATGTAAAGAACTTTAAAACTTCTAGCGTACAAGAATTAAGCTACATTCTATGCACTATAAGAAGTGTCAGATGCCATGTACTCACATCCCGTGCTGGCTGCGCCATGCCGTACACAGAGAATCCTTTGAGGTTGAGCTTTCTGAAGTTAGGCACTCGGACATCTAGCTGCGAACTCATCACATCTAAACCTATGTATACATCTGCCACCTAAAATGAATAACTTTTTCTTTAAAATTTCTTGTATTCATTTTCATTGATTAAAGCAAGACTTCATATGTAAAACTAATGCACAGCCCCAACAATGTCTGTCTAACCCTTCTTCACTTCATAATTTAGCTTCAATGATTTGTCTTTGCAATTCTTTACTCCATTCTTTCTAACTTTGTGTGGAAAAGGTGCATAATTCCATTACATAGACATACGGAATATTCAATCCCAGTTCATGTTTGCACATGGTAAATTAAGTTCCCTACATGCAATGCACAGGAACTTTGCAATGCAGACACTATTTTGCAAAATATTAATAATGCTACCTCCCTAAGTGTATTTTGTACTGGCAGTGTTTACACATCTTCACATTCGAAGCAATATAAAATATCAACAAAACAATACACAGATGAATTACAAAAATCCGCTTTCATTTAATGTTAATACCATCAGGAATATCCTGATTGACATTCCATCCAAATTCAAATTAATCTACAATGCAAACAACAAAAATGTTGTCTCTTGAAACATTTAATGCTTTTAAGAGCACTTTGGTAAAATCATGGCTAGGGAATATGCTCCAAAATGTACTAAATAATTAATCAAGAGATTCAATAATGGCATTTATTGTTTCACTTTACATCTCGACAGTTTTGTTTCCAGTGGAAACATGCATCAGGCCTAAATTGAATTTTTTGTTAGTTCACCTTTTTTGAATGTCTTTGTTGTTATTTCTCTCAGGAGAATAATTTCCTTTCACCAGATGTAATTTAATTCCCATGCAGATCATTAACCAACACAAATTTTCTGTAATTGCAATGATACTTTTTCACTCTGAGGCATCCCATGGGGATCCGGTTTGTTAAAATAAATCCTCAGTACCCCTTGCTTGTCATAAGGGGCGACTAAATGGGGCAGTCCTTCGGATGAGACCGCAAAAACTGAGGCCCCATGTCACAGCAAGTGTGGCACGTAAAAGATCCCTCCCTGCTCAAAGGCCATAAGCGCCAAGCATTGGCCTAAATTTGCAGCCCTTCACCTGCAATGGCAACGTCTCCATATGAGTGAAACATTCTCAAGAGGGACGTTAAACAATATTTAATCAATCAATCACTCCGAGGCTTCAAAACCTTTCCATTAAACTGACCAATCAAATATCTGCATTGAAACGATCACATCAACTGTTTCAAAACCTGGTAAAATGTCTTCTACTCACTGAATGCCACTATAAACATAACCAAAACATCTCATGTATCTCCTATCTATTGACTTACCCATAAGTCAAGCTGGAGAGTTCCCTTACCATATCAAGCATCCTGAGTGTATTGCAATACAAAGTCCCCTACCAGTAGGAAAATTCAGTCTAAAGTGGGTCAAGCGTAACAAAACTCAAACTTGATTTGTAATTATCCAAGACAAAGCCACATATCAAAATTTCAATTGAATATTCGGCAAAGCCAGTTAGGGACTAATAAGGCCAAAATTAAGTAATACTTAGCAGTTCAATATGACTGCAATCAACGATGTACAAAGCATGCAATACACAGCAACCTTCAGAGAGCCTTCTTATTGATGGGAGATTGAGAGCTATTAATGGGCCACACTACAGTCAGACTGGTTTTAGTAGGGATGATAATGGTGTTAATTTTAGCACTTCTGGTCAGGCAAATCAGGTAACAGCTGCCCAAGACTCCTTAGTGTGTCAATCAGCTACTTGTCCACGTTGCAAAATGACCTCTCAATCTGATAGCTAATGACAGAGGAAATTTTTAGATGAGTCCATAACCGTTAACCGTCAAGTTGTACAGAATAGCATCACATTACCAAATCACTAACTCAAAACAAAAATACTACACTTAAAAAAAAAAACCAATTCAAATTTGAAGATATGTCAAAAAAAGTCTGAAAAACTGAATTCTATGAAATTTTTAACATGTAAAAGCTTTAACAACTGAAATTTGGTCAACTGGATTGAACTAAAATTTGAATTGTAATACATTGTATGTAAATTTGTAAAAACACCAGAAACCACTTTGACATCTGCACACATATCAAAATTCTTTACAAAAAGTGAATTCCACAAATTTTCCAAGTTTAAGGACTATAACTATGCTGAGAGTAGGTCAATTCGAACAGCACTTAACTGTCAACTTATAATTCATCACTCATTCACATACAACTTAAAACTCCAAATCTGTAGGCATAGTGTAAAAACAAGAGGCCCATGGGCCACATCACTCACATGAGTTACATTGTCCTTGCTGTTGTTCAGCAATTGTGATTTTCAAAGATTTTTTGCAATTGTAATTCCAATGAAAAATTACAACCTTACATTATGGCCCCAAACTAGCCCAACCATGATACAATATCACAAGATAAAAAATCATGGTATAAAATATAAGGTCTTGCCATAAGGAATCTATGTAAAAAATGTGAAAGTCCTATCTTAAACAGTCCTGAGGATAATGCCTCATCTAATTTTTCTTAAAAGTAGGTAAAAATCCAAGGTCATAAGATCAAAAATGTTGGTACCAGAAAAGAAGGTCTTGTCATAAGGGATGCTGTACATGAAATATGAAAGATGCATCACTCAGCATTCAAAAGTTATGAGGAAGGTTAATGTTTCAGTTAAAGTTTTAAAATTTGGGTCAAACTTCAAGGCTAATGTCACATGGTCAAACAACATGGCATCAAATGAAACTTTATGCCATAAGGAATGGATATATTAAATATGAAAGTCTTGCCTTTAATAGCTCAGGAGATATTGTCTTGTTTAGATTTTCTTAACAGTAGGTAATACTCCAAGGTCAAGGTCACAAACTTTGATATCAAAAGAAAGGTACTGTCAAAAAGAATGTTGATATGAAATATGAGAGCCCCATCACTCCCCATTCAAATGTTATGAGCAAGGGTCAAGTTTCAGACAGACAGGACAAAAACAGTATCCCCCCCCCCCCTTGAACGTCAGTCAAGAGGGCATAAAAATTGAATCAACACAACTTACAACCATTTGCATTTTGATATGATTTAGCATGGTTCTGCTAATCTTGAAAGAATTTGTTTTAATTTCTGATATATTCCCACATCAGACTTTGATCTTTTAAATATGTGTTATGGACCCACCCTAAATCTGAGGCCCCTGAATTCAATAAACTTAACTTGCACTACCTGAAGATGCTTGCGTATTAATGTGACTAATGAATATGGCCCTTCTATTCTTGTTGAGAAGATTTTAAAAAAGGCTTCCTGATATATCCCTTATAAAACTCGGATCCCCTATTGTGGTCCCATCCTGCCCCTGGTGGTCATGATTTGAACAAACTTCAATCTACACTACCTGGGGATGCTTGCATATTAATGACTTATCATTACCCTGCTGCTATTGAGAAGAATATTTTTAAATATATTTCCTTATCAATTCCCATGTAGAATTTTGACCCTCTACTGTGGCCTCACCCTACTCTGGGGACCACAGTTTAACTCTTTGCCTGCTGAGTACCAGAGTTATCTCCCTAGACCCAGGCACTCAGTAATTATGTAAACATCATCATATTTCATAGTTATTTATTTAAAAAATTAATAACTTTGTAGTGTGCTGATATACCTTAATAATTTTTGGTTCATGTTTAGATATATGAATCAAGATATTATTGCCATAATTTATTTCAATTTTATTCGTTGTTAAGGTAAGTATAACTCAGGTGTAACACAGGTAAATGAAATTCATTAGCAAAAATCACTTCTACTGTTCAAATAATCAACTTTTGGTTTCCTCCACAAATAGTGAAATAATATCATCGTCAAAAACAAGCTGAAATATGTCACTTTCACTCGCATTCTCATCAATATGACGCGGCCCCGATAACATGGCGAAGTTACGCAGCCACTGACAATCATAAGCGTCGTGTTTTGGATCCCGTTCCTCTTCGTCAATTTCCCTCAACACCTCCTCTAACAGTTCGTCTTCGTCAACATGATTATCATGAACATCAAACGCTTCATCATAGTTAATATCAGCCATTGTAAAGCCTAAAAATTCGTCATCTTCACTGTCCGAGTTCCCGAATAAATCGTAAAATTCCTGCTCCGCCATTTTCAAAACAATTCAGTCAAAACACCTTCAAAAATTTGTATTTTTCCATCTAAATTTATAAATGTAGGTCCCATGCTTTTTTGTCAAACATTTTGAACTTCCCCGGATGTACATGCGCAGAAAACTTGTGGTCTATGTCATCAGATTCGGCACAGGTTATTTAAAGAACATGAGGCTATTTGTTCGTCGGGAATCCCCGCCGGCAGCGAGATGTGGAAAGTAAAGCCTGGGCGGAAATTCCCGCCGGTAGCAGGCAAAGAGTTAAACAACTTGAATCTGCATTACATGGGAACGCTTAAATATCAGCATGAGTAATCATGGCCCTGTCATTTTTGAGAAGATTTATCCTATACATCCCCATGTAAAACTCTGATACTGTGGTCCCACCCCCTGGGGGTCATGATTTAATCAAACATAAATCCACACTATGTCAGCAAGGTTTCATGTTAGTTTCAGCTTTCTTGCCCAGCAGATCTTGAGAAGAATGTTTTTAAATGACTCCACTGAATCTTCGCATTTCCTTGATTATCTCCCCTTTGGAAAGAGCTTGGCCCTTCATTTGCCATTTACCCAAAGATGATTTGTGCCAAATTTGTTTGAAACTGGTCCATTGATAAGATTTTTAAATGATGCCACAAAATTTTTACTGATTCTCAATTATCTCCACTTCAAAAAGGGTCTGGCACTTCATTTGAACAAGTATGAATCCTCTATAACCAAACATGCTCTGTGGCAAGTCTGCTACGGTAGTTTACAGATGGACAGACAGACGGATGTTAAACAAAGTGATCACAAAAGCTTACTTGAGCTTTTAGTTCCTGTGAGTTACCTAGAGCCATCCCGTCAGTACTAGTATTCCTTTGGGGTACATCTTATTTACAGAAAAAATATATAGGTCCAATGCATTATCCAAATCATGCTACTTTGAACCACACAGCAGTTATCTTCATTCCGAGTCAGGGCTCACTGTGTGGTCATTATTGAAAATCTTCACGGTGGCCATGAGAAATATATACAATTTTTGTTAACAATGACTTTGATAACACACCTTATTTTAGGGATCATTTTACCATTAGCAATCTTTGTGATAAATATTACCTTCTAATGTCTCAATTACAAATTTATGTTAACTGAGATAAGTAGATTTTAAAAATGCAATGCATTGTCATTATACGAGACCCTGGGGCTGAATTTCAAAATTTTGGTAAAGGTTGATTTATTACTTTAAGTGAAGGATGTTCAGAATCTGATAGGTTTAATGCACTATCACTATATGATTCATACAGCACCACCTTTTAGGCTAAACCCTCGAGACTATCATTACGCGCACATTCTGTAAGTAAGACATTGGAGAGCCGATGAGATTTCTAAATGTTTGCATCATATATTGCAGTCTGGTCTATTCCTGAACCCCCAGGAGTGCGCTGACCTAGCAAAAACATGGAAACAAATGCGATGGAACGACTTGCAATTTAAATGTGAAGGCACGTTACATCACATACGTTATCGAATTCATAGTTATGGGGCATTAGAAATCTGTCCTTTCAACCAAAATGAACTACGGAATAAACTCTCCCTATAGCCTAATGATTCTATTGCATCTTGCTGAGAACAGTCCTTATAATGGGGAAATTTATTGTCCAAATATGCCTCTAGGGCTCTTCCTTGAGCTATTATCAATACATAAGTAATGTTTCATCATCAAGAGAATGTAACAGTGGATGCTATTCCACTGACCTTGACCTTTACCCTCAAACTCATCGAACTGACACGGAATTTTTTTTATAAGAGCTCGTCATTTTCCTTTTCCAGCTGAGATTCATTGATTGAAACATTCAAAATGGCGGATTGCAAACACAATTATATCCAGACTGTAACAACAATATTGTCAATGCTAAAAGAGCTGGTTGTCACCAAAAAATGTAGATATACTGATATTTCTAAAATGTAATATTGCCATTCCTAATGAGATGAGAACTCAACTTACTAGCACATGTTATTCCAGTGTGAAATCAGGCAGATCATCCTACTAATCTAATCTAGTCAAACAATGCTCATTTTTATACAATAAAAAAAATAGTACAATATTCAATATGACTGTATCACATCGAAAATAACCATATCGTGAAATATTCTGATATGTATCATATCATGAGGTAGGTGTATCGTTTCATTCCTATTCATGATACAATATGTATTACAATACTTATGCCATGATTCAGTATTTTTAATACATTTTACAGAAGAAACCAATAATAATTTTGAAAAAGAAAAATTTTATCATGAACAATTTTAAAGGCAAAATGTTGCAGAAAAGAAGATTGTTCAACATTGGTTGATTTTTAGCAGTATTTATCCTTGCCCCTATGGCCCAGGGGGTGCAAGATTTCTGAAATAAACAATTTATGTCCCAAAGATGCTTCATACCACATTTGAAAAGAATTGGAAGGGTAGTGATCAAAAAGTTAAAAATGTTTAATTGTTAATGCAACACTAACAACACATGGTGATAAATGCAGACCATTAACAACAGGTTGTAAACCCGAGTTGCTCAGGTGACTTAAATACCTAGGAATGAAGTAACGGCTTAACACTATGCTTTTATCTTAAGAGTACCTGACACTAAACTATCAGGGACTACTCACTAAAGCAAGTAAAATTTCATGTGGGTGATCAAATACTGACAACCTGATTGCCATCATGGCAAATCAAGTTTTTCTTTGAACATTCCAACATTTTGTTTGAATTTTATAATTTTTCTTTCATTTTTCACAAACTTTTTACTCACATGATCATGAGTGCTAAAAAATCAAAAAACCAAAAAAAAAACAACAAACAAACAAAAAACAAACCAAAACCAAAACAAAAAACCCCAGCCAACTATGCTGCAGTTTATCAAAGGAGTCTAAAAGCTCTGCAAAAAACAATAACAACAAAACAAAACAAAAAAAACAAAACAAAAAAAAACCCAAAAAAAACAAGAGCCAGCTCATGAGGTTGAGACATTAGAGAGAGAGGAAATGAAAGAGAAAGCGTTGTTGGGGAGTATGAAAGTGAGATTGAGAATGCAGTGAAAATGAGGCCAAGGAAACAGTGTTTTAAGGATTAAGAGATTTAGAGGAAAGGAAATTGAGAGAAAATTTCAATTCAAATTTGGCTACATGCTATATACCAAGATATTAAGGTTCCACCAGAAGTGAATATAATAGAGCATGACAAATCTCATGCAATAAATAAATAATCTTTATTTTTAAAGTCGGACTTATCCAACAATGAACATTAACTATATATTAGCTATTCACTGACTTGCACAGATGTTCATTTTGTGGGAGGAAACCTGAGAGTACCTGAAGCAAGCCCACATATCTGAGCGGATGACCGCTATACCCCTTCACATACAACCACTGCCAATCCTGAGCATCAAGCTCAGATCACAGCACTGAGAAGTGAGTGTGTTAACCACTACACTACATGGACAGCCAAAATTAGAGAACAAGTCAATTACAGACCCCTAGGCACATTGGAGGTGGGATCAGGTACCTAGGAGGAGTAAGTATCCCCTGTTGACCAGTCACAACTGCTATGAGCCCTATCTCTTAATCAGGTTACCCAAGCAATTCATAGTCAAGATCAGTATGTAAAGAATGGCCTAACCAGCATTTTTTTTCCAACCCATACCCGTTTAACTGGAAAAAATAGTATAAAAATAGAACAAATTTGGGAATTTTCTTTCCTATTAATAAATGTTGTTGCAAATCGGGGGTTGCATCATTCCAGTATGAAAAGGAATGGAAAATGAACCCATGATTTGCAACACTGATCAACATATGGCATTCACTTTATAATTAACACTATATATTAATATACCTATATTATATACATATATTACCTCATCGTTTATAATTTACAAACGAGCACCATTTTATTGACCTGACCTCACTTTCAATCTAAGAGGAAGTGAAGAAATTAGTTAACTTGTACAAAGTAAATTACAAGCCTCGAATTATGAAGCCTTAGCAGTTCACTACTGTGCATTTTTGGGGGAAAAATCAATAGCATTTGGTACCAATCATACAATGAAAAAATTGCTGCTAAGAAATTGAAATAAAATAAATTCAACAGCATTTGACCTAACAACAGGTGATATTTGTAAATTAGACCATTATATCAACCATAGAATTTGTGAAATTCTAGCTTACTTTAATCAAGACAGTTGAAAAATCTTGAACAATCACCTTATTTGTAAGTAGCATGACTCGATTTGAAATATTACATTTCACATATAACCTGCAGCTATCAACATCTTAGTACACTAGCTTATGGTACATGTACTGTTGTAAGTACATTGGATTGTAGTATATTGTGGTACTGCTGTAAGTACACTAGTATATTGTGGTACGGCTGTAAGTACACTAGTATATTGTGGTACTGCTGTAAGTACACTAGTATATTGTGGTACGGCTGTAAGTACACTGGTATATTGTGGTACGGTTGTTAGTACACTAGTATATTGTGGTACTGCTGTTAGTACACTAGTATATTGTGGTACGGCTGTAAGTACACTAGTATATTGTGGTACGGCTGTAAGTACACTAGTATATTGTGGTACGGCTGTTAGTACACTAGTATATTGTGGTACTGCTGTTAGTACACTAGTATATTGTGGTACTGTTCTAAGTACACTAGTATATTGTGGTACGGCTGTTAGTACACTAGTATATTGTGGTACGGCTGTTAGTACACTAGTATATTGTGGTACTGCTGTTAGTACACTAGTATATTGTGGTACTGTTGTAAGTACACTAGTATATTGTGGTACTGTTGTAAGTACACTAGTATATTGTGGTACGGCTGTTAGTACACTAGTATATTGTGGTACGGCTGTTAGTACACTAGTATATTGTGGTACTGCTGTTAGTACACTAGTATATTGTAGTACTGCTGTTAGTACACTAGTATATTGTGGTACTGTTGTAAGTACACTAGTATATTGTGGTACGGCTGTTAGTACACTAGTATATTGTGGTACTGCTGTAAGTACACTAGTATATTGTGGTACTGCTGTAAGTACACTAGTATATTGTGGTACTGCTGTAAGTACACTAGTATATTGTGGTACTGCTGTAAGTACACTAGTATATTGTGGTACTGCTGTTAGTACACTAGTATATTGTGGTACTGCTGTAAGTACACTAGTATATTGTGGTACTGCTGTAAGTACACTAGTATATTGTAGTACTGCTGTTAGTACACTAGTATATTGTGGTACGGCTGTTAGTACACTAGTATATTGTAGTACTGCTGTTAGTACACTAGTATATTGTGGTACGGCTGTTAGTACACTAGTATATTGTGGTACGGCTGTTAGTACACTAGTATATTGTGGTACTGCTGTTAGTACACTAGTATATTGTGGTACGGCTGTTAGTACACTAGTATATTGTGGTACGGCTGTAAGTACACTAGTATATTGTGGTACTGCTGTAAGTACACTAGTATATTGTGGTACTGCTGTAAGTACACTAGTATATTGTGGTACTGCTGTTAGTACACTAGTATATTGTGGTACTGCTGTAAGTACACTAGTATATTGTGGTACGGCTGTTAGTACACTAGTATATTGTGGTACTGCTGTTAGTACACTAGTATATTATGGTACAGCTGTTAGTACACTAGTATATTGTGGTACTGCTGTAAGTACACTAGTATATTGTGGTACGGCTGTAAGTACACTAGTATATTGTGGTACTGCTGTAAGTACACTAGTATATTGTGGTACTGCTGTTAGTACACTAGTATATTGTGGTACGGCTGTTAGTACACTAGTATATTGTGGTACGGCTGTTAGTACACTAGTATATTGTAGTACTGCTGTTAGTACACTAGTATATTGTGGTACTGCTGTTAGTACACTAGTATATTGTGGTACGGCTGTTAGTACACTAGTATATTGTGGTACTGCTGTTAGTACACTAGTATATTGTGGTACGGCTGTTAGTACACTAGTATATTGTGGTACGGCTGTTAGTACACTAGTATATTGTGGTACGGCTGTTAGTACACTAGTATATTGTGGTACTGCTGTTAGTACACTAGTATATTGTGGTACTGTTGTAAGTACACTAGTATATTGTGGTACTGTTGTAAGTACACTAGTATATTGTGGTACGGCTGTTAGTACACTAGTATATTGTGGTACGGCTGTAAGTACACTAGTATATTGTGGTACTGCTGTAAGTACACTAGTATATTGTGGTACTGCTGTAAGTACACTAGTATATTGTGGTACTGCTGTTAGTACACTAGTATATTGTGGTACTGCTGTAAGTACACTAGTATATTGTGGTACTGCTGTAAGTACACTAGTATATTGTGGTACTGCTGTTAGTACACTAGTATATTGTGGTACGGCTGTAAGTACACTAGTATATTGTGGTACTGCTGTTAGTACACTAGTATATTGTGGTACTGCTGTAAGTACACTAGTATATTGTGGTACGGCTGTTAGTACACTAGTATATTGTGGTACTGCTGTTAGTACACTAGTATATTGTGGTACTGCTGTAAGTACACTAGTATATTGTGGTACTGCTGTTAGTACACTAGTATATTGTGGTACGGCTGTAAGTACACTAGTATATTGTGGTACTGCTGTTAGTACACTAGTATATTGTGGTACGGCTGTTAGTACACTAGTATATTGTGGTACTGCTGTAAGTACATTAGTATATTGTGGTACGGCTGTTAGTACACTAGTACATTGTGGTACGGCTGTTAGTACACTAGTACATTGTGGTACTGTTGTAAGTACACTAGTATATTGTGGTACTGCTGTTAGTACACTAGTATATTATGGTACTGCTGTAAGTACACTAGTATATTGTGGTACTGCTGTAAGTACACTAGTATATTGTGGTACTGCTGTAAGTACACTAGTATATTGTGGTACTGCTGTTAGTACACTAGTATATTGTGGTACTGCTGTTAGTACACTAGTATATTGTGGTACTGCTGTTAGTACACTAGTATATTGTGGTACTGCTGTTAGTACACTAGTATATTGTGGTACGGCTGTTAGTACACTAGTATATTGTGGTACTGCTGTTAGTACACTAGTATATTGTGGTACGGCTGTAAGTACACTAGTATATTGTGGTACTGCTGTTAGTACACTAGTACATTGTGGTACTGTTGTAAGTACACTAGTACATTGTGGTACAGCTGTAAGTACACTAGTATATTGTGGTACTGCTGTTAGTACACTAGTATATTGTGGTACAGCTGTTAGTACACTAGTATATTATGGTACAGCTGTTAGTACACTAGTATATTGTGGTACTGCTGTAAGTACACTAGTATATTGTGGTACTGCTGTAAGTACACTAGTATATTGTGGTACTGTTGTAAGTACACTAATATATTCTGGTACGGCTGTTAGTACACTAGTATATTGTGGTACGGCTGTTAGTACACTAGTATATTGTGGTACGGCTGTTAGTACACTAGTATATTGTGGTACGGCTGTTAGTACACTAGTATATTGTGGTACGGCTGTTAGTACACTAGTATATTGTGGTACTGCTGTAAGTACACTAGTATATTGTGGTACTGTTGTAAGTACACTAATATATTCTGGTACGGCTGTTAGTACACTAGTATATTGTGGTACTGCTGTTAGTACACTAGTATATTGTGGTACGGCTGTTAGTACACTAGTATATTGTGATACGGCTGTTAGTACACTAGTATATTGTGGTACTGCTGTAAGTACACTAGTATATTGTGGTACGGCTGTTAGTACACTAGTATATTATGGTACTGCTGTAAGTACACTAGTATATTGTGGTACTGCTGTTAGTACACTAGTATATTATGGTACAGCTGTTAGTACACTAGTATATTGTAGTACTGCTGTTAGTACACTAGTATATTGTGGTACTGCTGTTAGTACACTAGTATATTGTGGTGCTGCTGTTAGTACACTAGTATATTGTTGTACGGCTGTTAGTACACTAGTATATTGTGGTACTGCTGTAAGTACACTAGTATATTGTGGTACTGCTGTAAGTACACTAGTATATTGTGGTACTGCTGTAAGTACACTAGTATATTGTGGTACTGCTGTAAGTACACTAGTATATTGTGGTACTGCTGTAAGTACACTAGTATATTGTGGTACTGCTGTTAGTACACTAGTATATTGTGGTACTGCTGTAAGTACACTAGTATATTGTGGTACTGCTGTAAGTACACTAGTATATTGTGGTACTGCTGTTAGTACACTAGTATATTGTGGTACGGCTGTAAGTACACTAGTATATTGTGGTACTGCTGTAAGTACACTAGTATATTGTGGTACTGCTGTTAGTACACTAGTATATTGTGGTACGGCTGTTAGTACACTAGTATATTGTGGTACTGCTGTTAGTACACTAGTATATTGTGGTACTGTTGTAAGTACACTAGTATATTGTGGTACTGCTGTAAGTACAGTTGTAAGTACACTAGTATATTGTAGTACTGCTGTTAGTACACTAGTATATTGTAGTACTGCTGTAAGTACACTAGTATATTGTGGTACTGCTGTAAGTACACTAGTATATTGTGGTACTGTTGTAAGTACACTAGTACATTGTGGTACAGCTGTAAGTACACTAGTATATTGTGGTACGGCTGTTAGTACACTAGTATATTGTGGTACTGCTGTTAGTACACTAGTATATTGTGGTACTGCTGTAAGTACACTAGTATATTGTGGTACTGCTGTTAGTACACTAGTATATTATGGTACTGCTGTTAGTACACTAGTATATTGTGGTACGGCTGTTAGTACACTAGTATATTGTGGTACGGCTGTTAGTACACTAGTATATTATGGTACTGCTGTAAGTACACTAGTATATTGTGGTACTGCTGTTAGTACACTAGTATATTATGGTACAGCTGTTAGTACACTAGTATATTGTGGTACTGCTGTTAGTACACTAGTATATTGTAGTACTGCTGTTAGTACACTAGTATATTATGGTACAGCTGTTAGTACACTAGTATATTGTGGTACTGCTGTTAGTACACTAGTATATTGTGGTACGGCTGTTAGTACACTAGTATATTGTGGTACTGCTGTTAGTACACTAGTATATTGTGGTACTGCTGTTAGTACACTAGTATATTGTGGTACTGCTGTTAGTACACTAGTATATTGTGGTACGGCTGTTAGTACACTAGTATATTGTGGTACTGCTGTAAGTACACTAGTATATTGTGGTACGGCTGTTAGTACACTAGTATATTGTAGTACTGCTGTTAGTACACTAGTATATTGTGGTACGGCTGTTAGTACACTAGTATATTGTGGTACTGCTGTTAGTTCACTAGTTTGTGGTACTGTCACATGACTAGCTGAGATTGAATTCTTTAAAAAGCAAAATTGATACTTACTAAGAACTGTCTCTCTGTCATCACCAAATCCATTGGTGCATGGTAATTTGGGTGATGAACATTCTGCATTAATCTGATGATCTCCGGGTGTTGTCTCTTCCATTTAGAAAAAGATTTCAGAAATCTTTGAGAGAACTGTAAAACGCAATACAAGCACTCAGTTGGTCTTTCTAGGGATGGTGTTGTATTTATTGTTGTTGTTTTTGTTTTTGATTTTTTTCCCCTCCCTTCGGTTTCTCATTTCTCAAAAATTACATGTTTTTGTCTTAAACGAAAATGTTTACATTGTCAACATTACTCTCATGCAGTAAAAAATCAAATGAAAGAATAGTGTGAAAACCTGCTCTGTAAGGTAACTGTTGAAAACGAGGAGGAACATATAGCGTTGTAGAAAATGGCAGCATCTCTTGTACAGCAGCTCTTGTGCATTCTTTCCCTAATACAGAACAACAAACTTCATCAGACAATCAATCAGTCAGTCTCCTTGAAATTACAGTGCTTTCTATATCTCACTATCATTCTGCTCTTTTGAGATTTCAAAAATATAGAAGTATATTAAATGAATATGGTGATAGATTCATGTACAAAGAGTGTATTCACACAACAAATCAACTGCTACAAATTAAATGGTATCATGAACTCTGAGAAAAATGTTGACCATCATTCAAGTATCATTAAATAAATGTTTGATTTATTTATTTTTCTTTAAATTGTGACCCCCCCCCCCCCCCCCCCCCCCCACTCAGTGTGACAGCCATTCCTTCAAGCTCTAATTTTTACAGGAGTTCCACACTATTTTTCTTACTGTGATTCCCATTTCCATCAACCACTAACCCACTGGTCAAGACATGTTTGAAAAAAAAAAAAACAAGCCTGAAGAGCATTATTCTGATCAGAGATTATTTGTATTTTACATTAGGAGATGCACTGCCATCCACGTGATGTCATAGCATAAAATCCCGTAACAATGGATTTTTGACATCAAGAATTTTTAATTCTTCATTTTCGTGAGTCTTTCGTCAAATGAAGTTACCTTCATATAGTACTTAAAATTTCAAGACCATTAGATACACGAGGAAGTACCGACATGTAAATGAAAAAAATAATAAGCTAATTCGGGGAATTTATGTCCCCTGCTTAAGGGCAGAATAAGTGGACTGGACTACCTAAATATAATACATATGGAGAGAGAAATTACACTTGACAAACCCCTAACACATTTACAAGAAATAAACACATCCTTTCATTAAAACCCGATCTAAAATGTTTATAAATGTATTAGGATGAATTAAGTTACAAATTTTATTGTTTAGCATCAATTATCACAATGTTCAATGAAAGACTGTAAATTATTAAAATAATTCCCATATGCCAACTTAGGACCTAAGTGACGTTTCTGGTATTTTCTCTAAATTTATTTTTTCATCTCCTCGATATTATTATTGTATAATAGGTTTAGATTTTGTAATGTACTAATATTACTAGATCTTTCACATTGGCCTGGGTAGCTCAGTGGTTAGGTCATCTGACTTGTAATGCAAGAGTTCTGGGTTCAATACCCAATTCTTCCAAAGATTTTTCTCTAATCCCCCCCTCCCCAAATTTATAGCAATGTACTATAAAATTACACTTGTGTTTGTGGAGTGATTTTCCTGATCTATGATTTTATCAAAAGCTGAAGCTATTGTAATTTGTGTATATTTGTAGTAAATTAATATTATCCTGTTTAATATGCGAGACACAGTGACAAGATATGTAGGCTTGTTAACCATCACCAGTCATCCTCAGTGACAACCAATTTACTGCTTCATTAGGTCATGTCTTGGATAATAGTAATCAAAATAATGGCTGCAGTACCATTCAATTTGTTTTGATAAGCGGTTCACTGGCATTATTGGCCACTTAAGGACCAAGCCTATAAAATGAAACAAACTGACCCTGAAGTGTTCCTATGGGTCTTTCATCTTAGAATTGGCATGGCTGTCTTTCCGTGATTAAATGTGATTATTTTCATCATATCACAAGTGTTTTCCTAATTTTGATTATCAATTGTAACAATTGTTAAAGGCACACCACCGCTCAATGATAAACGATCACGAAGTGGTGCTTCAATGATAAACGATCACGAAGTGGTGCTTCAATGATACACTATCACGAAGTGGTGCTTTATATAAGTACAGCATTTATATATGGTTCAGTTTGTTTTGTCAATGCTCATATCACCAGTGTGTTGTGATTGCTGTATACATCATGAAAAATTAATTTCTATCAATGACATTTAATCATTGAGCAACATTTGTATCATTAAGCAACAATTGTATCACTAAGCAGCAATTGTATCATTGAGCAACATTTGTACCATTAAGCAACATTTGTACCATTAAGCAACAATTGTATCATTAAGCAACATTTGTTATAAGCAATTGTATCATTGTGCAACATTTGTATCATTGTGCAACATTTGTATCATTAAGCAACAATTGTATCATTGTGCAACATTTGTATCATTAAGCAACAAAGAAACTAAATATCTTTATTTATGTTTATTTATTCTTTAATTTTTGCAGCAATGAACAATACATCTGATAATTAGTGTTGAAGACTCAAAATTCAATTATGTTAACTGACAATTACTGATCAATTAAAGAATGAATTAATTCCTTGGTTGGGATACTCCATGTAACTGCTGCTGATAAAGTTCTACCAAACTGTCAGGCCATGTTACGTCATAACAATGGCCATCTTGAAGGTATGGTCCAAAAGTTGCTAATTTGGTTACAACACAATTAGCACTTTATCAAGGTATTTAAAGTAAATTCAAATATTTACATAAAATCGGACTCAAATTTAATTCAATATATCAAGAGTTATGAGAGATCAGGAGTTTGAGTAAATCTATTCATATTGGGATAGGAAATGTCTGGGTCCGGGGGAGATTACTAGAGAGATCAAGAACTCAAGAAATCAAGGTTCAGGCCATTCGGGGTTCTACATAGATTTTGTCATTTCTGTAGCAGCTCCCTTCCCCCCCCCTCCCACCCCCCACTCTAAAATAAAACTTTACATTAGCAGATGCTGTAAAACATCACTTCCTACCATGACCTATCTATTACAACTAAAAACTGAGCTTAAGTCATCACACGGTCTTAAATTTTTGCAACGGTGTTTTTATTTATTAAACTTATGTTTTAGTTCATAAAACATCTTAAGGTTTAAAACTGAGTTTCTTTTTTATTTTCAACATGACCAGTTGGATTAGTACTGGTATTTTACTCAACCAGTCCAGTATCATTTAATACACTTGGTCAGTCAGATGTGCCTTGGTTAGTGTCAAATCCTGCTACCTTTCTGCAGCATGTTGTTGGGGGGGGGGGGGTTAATGACCTTACCTTCTTTTCACTATTTCTTATTTCTCCTCTAAAAAGGTAATGATCATTCATTGGAACAAACTTGCATCATCATACACTAAGGATGCCTTATGCCTCATTTGGTTGGTCTTGGACTCTGGTCTTCAGTAGTGTATGCAGGTTAATGACAACAGCTAGACAAACTGAGGTCTCATTCAGACCACCTTTACAAATATCTTTGTTGCTTTCTCCGGACACTTTATTAAAAATTTGGGTAGGTAAACTGTAGGCAAAAGTTTCATTTCTTGGACAAATTACAGTTTGAATTCAAATGTTAAAATGTTATTGCAAGTGAGGTCTAAACTCAAACTTGCCTCCTATCACCATTCATGAAATCTGAAGTTTCTTCTCCTTAATTATTTCAAATTTTACTTTGTTTTGTAACTAAATCTGTTATGGGTGAAGGTCTTGTGTTTTTTTATAAACCAAACATGACTTTTTATCTCCCAGCACAACACACAGAACATGTGTTAAATTTATTGATCCTCTTGATTATTTGTCAGTCTCGAACTGATGGACAGGCACTGAAGTTGAACACTGGCTACAACCCAATTATATACGTACTAATGAGAAAATTCATAATAAATGAGAATATCTAGTTAATATGTATACATGTGATGTGCTTGTTGCTATGCAGTTGATTAGACATAATTCCCATTGGCAGGAACCATCTTCAGGCTACCCTTACCATTGATGACCCCCGAGGATTAATTAAGTCAAACCTTGAACACAACAGTACTGATTGTGAGAACACTGATTCATTCATCTCATAGCTAAGATGAAGTAAAGAGATCATTACCAAAAGATAATGACTGAATTCAAGAAATTCACCATGGGTTGGACCAGTTAACAGGGAATGCTTACTCCTCCTCCTTAAGCACCTGATTCCTCCTCTGGTGTGCCCTGGGGTCTCTATTCTTAATTTTGCTTTCTTTATAGGAGAAATGAGATTGACCACTGTTTCTGATCTTCATTCTTTCAGTTTGCTAATTCAACGTATATTTAAATCAACTAACAACACTGAATTCAGACACTGGTTACAGCTATGTTCTTCTAGGCATTAAACAATGCACATAAAATATCATAAAAATAGATCTGAACAGAAACACTGAAGCCATTACAACATTATTATTTGATTTTGAGAGCATCCAAGTAATTCAATACCTTAAAAGCTTTCAATGAACATAAACTAACTTCTGCCTTCAACTGTTAATTTTCCATACCACCTCAAATAAATCATTCATCCAAGATCTACTAGTGTCAATTTCAGAATACAATCCTGAAAAACTCAACTTACCAATAGAAATCGATTTTCTTGGAAAGGGAAACAAAAGGTTTCTTTTCACTTTTTGACGATTTAATATATTATTACACATGTCATATCAAAAGTTTAGATAAATGTATTAAAAGGAAAGCTGTTATTATGAATCTAAAATACCCTTTACTGATGAAAAATCGTTGAAAATTGGAAAATCTAATCAAAATCTATGTTTCAAATTGAACTCTTTTCTTTGTATCATATTTGGATATATTACTGTATCCTATAATATATATAAGTTTAGAAAAAAAATATTGAAGGGAAAGCTGTTATTTTGAGACAAAAACACCATTTATTAAAGAAAAATCTTGAAACTGGAAAATCCAATTAAACTTTATGTTTCAATTGAAACTCTTTGATTTGAATGTATTATATTTGGATAGATTAATGTATCTTTTAACAACTGTGACAAGTTCAGAAAAACAAAAGGCCCATAGGCTTTATCAGTCACCTGAGTATTAGTTAAAAGTATTACTAATCCTATGGGCTACAAAATTTTGAAAAAAATTCTTGTTCTGAATATCTAAACTAAATTCTAATATTCAGTTGAAGTACACATATAACATGCATTCTGAGTGTACTGTAGGCAATACAAAGTCCCCCACCAGTAGGATAATTAGTTAAAAGTAGGTCAAGCGTAACAAACTCAAACTTGGTCTGTATCCAAGACAAAAAGCCACATATCAAATTTCAATTGACTATCTTAATCCAGTGTGGAGAAAAGCTTGGAAAACTGATTCTTGCAATTCAACAAGGGACATAATTCAGTCAAAAATAAGTAGAGCGCCATGAAACTTGATCTGTAATTATCCAAGACAAAAAGCCACATATCAAATTTCAATTGAATACTTCATTAATACAGAAAAAAGTCCAGAAAACTGATTCTTGCAATTCATCAAGGGACATAATTCAGTCAAAAGTAGGTCAAGCATAACGAGACTCAAACTAGTTTAGATCTGATGAAAAAGTTGTGACAGCAATTGAGGAGTGGATTAATGAATAGGACCCTGACTTTTTCAGTTCTGGGCTGATGGTACATGCACACTGTTGATCTAATTGCATCACACTAGAGGGCAATTACATCGAAAAATCACACTAGAGGGCAATTACATCGAAAAATCACACTAGAGGGCAATTACATTGAAAAAGAAGAGGTACATGACCTCAGTCGGAAATAAATTAGGCTGGTTACTTATTGACTCGCCCTTGTATCAGTTGATTTGTATAGTATTTTGTAGAATATTTTGAATCAATGCATTAGGTAGGTTTTTGTGGAGAGAAATTTCAAATTTTCATATGCTTCAGTTATCAAAATTCACAAACCATTTTAAAACTGTAATATATAAGAAAGGAGACCAGGAATTTAACTTTAAATATAATTTTATCCATGGTCCATAGAGCCCTAACAAGTACAGAACCTTATCACTTTCAGATACAGATCACTATTACGTGTTCTGTTATTTTGTATTAGGACAAGCAGCTTAGACTGCTACTGATGGTGTACCAAAGATACAACCTAACTACCCACAAGCTGAAGTGTCAATAATACGGATGAACCAGTTATTGCCAACAATCAAAAGTCGATCACTGAAGGCCTCTCAATTTCAATTATCAAGTACAGTGTTCGTAATCAATTAAATATAAGGAAAAAAAAACCCACTTTTCTAGCATATGGGAATGGTACTGATACCCATTTAATTGGGAAGTTTCTCCCATGTCAAAAAATGGCATGTGTTTTAAAATTAAAACTGAATAAAGCACACATTAAATAATATAGACAATTTTACAATGGAATGCCATTATCTATTGACCTGTAGTTTCAAAGGATTGATTGTTTAATGTCTCACTCAAGTTTTTCCACTCATATGGAGACATCATCATTGCCAGTGAAGGGTTGTAAAATTTCAAAGGAAGTGAAGAGATTAGTTCAACTTGTGCAATGTTTCGTTTATTGCAAATTACGAACCTAAAATTACAAAGACTTGGCAGTTTTGTTTTTTGTTGTTTTTAAACCTCAGAATTGGGAATTAGATTTGACTGTGTTTGGCAACTGGGAATGGTGCTGTTTTTGGTTTCAATAATGCTGCAGTATAACACAAAATAACTACCAATGACGTGATATTTTTCACTTCCACGAAAACTATATGTCAGCACCAAAAGAAATGGCAGCCAATGAATGACGATACAAACACTTATGAAAGTGTCAGTGCCAGCCACACAGGGTACTTACGTATCTCCTGGTTTATGTTTGTCAGTTCGAAATTTTGCAAGTTGAAGTAAACACACGTTACGCATACCTTGTATTAGTATTAATAAATCTTTTGAAACTAACTTGGATTTTGTATAGAGAATGAAGAGTTATAGATATAAGAGTTAGATATAAAAGAAATAGTTTTTAGAATTTTCTGATTTGACCTTTCAGTTATTTTCAATCATCAATTATGAAAATTTTCCAATTTCCCATCACTACTCAATCATTCACTCTGATGAAATTAATGTATTTATAGCCCATAATTACATTGTTGCATGATTAAGATAACAATCCATTCAATGATTTAAAACAAGAAATTCTATTATACGAGTTAATGTGAGGAACCAGTAAATAAGTGCATCCAAGTCCAGTAACTCTCTCCCACCACCTGATCCAAGATTCGAGCTATAACTAGTCAGTACAGAGCCATCTTACATGTCAATACCAAAGGTGTTGCTAAAATGTAGAACGAAAGACAGAAAATATTGTATGCATTGATGTTATAAGGAGGTTGACATTTTGCAGAAATCAAAAGGCTTATTATGAACCAGGGAAGCAGAAATTACTGAGAGAACGAGAAGTCAGGGTTGATTGTATATTGTTTAATGTTCCACAAGAGAATTTTTCACACATATGGAGACATCATCACTGCCATTTAAAGGCTGCAGTTTTTGTGGTCTCATCTGAAGCACGTACATGACTTTTCTCCGTAATATATAATTTTTCATGAAATTTCACTACCTGGGAATGCTTGCATATTAATATCAGTTATCATGACCCTGTTGTTCTTGAGAAGAAGATTTTTAAAGATTTTTCTTGTGTACTCTCTTTTAAAACTTTGTTCCCTTACTGTGGCCCAATCCTACCCCCAGGGGCCATGAATTGAACATACTTCAAACTACCCTAAATGGGGATGACTGCATATTAATATGAGTATTCACGACCCTGCTATAAGATTTTTTTTTTTAAAAAGACATTTCCTATTTATTTGCATCTAAAAATTTTATCCCCTATGGACCACAATTTGAACAAACTTGAATATCACTACCTTGGAATGCTTGCATATTTAATATGATTAATCATGGCCCTTTTGTTCTTGTGAAGAAAATTTATCCTATATATCACCATGGAAAACTTTGATCCCCTACTGTGGCCCCACCCTATCCCCAAAAGCCACCATGATTTGAACAAACCTGAATCTACACTATGTCAGGAAGTATTCATATAAATTTCAACTTTTCTGGTCTAATGATTCTTAAGAAGATTTTTCAAGAAAATGCCTTATTTTTGCCTTTCCTTGATTTTCTCTCCTTTGAAGGGAGCATGGCCCTTCAATGAACAAATTTGAATTCCGTTCACCAAAGGATGATTTGTGCCAAGTTTGATTGAAATTGGCCCAGTGGTTCATGAGAAGAAAATTTTTAAAAGATGTCACAAAATATTGACTAATTCTTGATTATCTCCACTTCAAAAAGGGCATGGCACTTCATTTGAACAAACTTGACTCCTCTTTACCCAAGCATGCTTTGTGGCAAGTTTGACTGAAATTAGCCCTGTGGTTCTGGAGAAGAAGTTGAAAAATGTAAAAGTTTTCTGACATATGGATGAATTGATTGTTTGATTGATTATTTACTGCTTTCCGCCACACTTAACAATTTTTCAGTTATCTGGTGGCGTCCAGTTTTTGTTGGTGGAGGAGCGAACCCAGATACAATGTACCTGGGAAGAGATCACCGACCTTCCGCAAGTAAACTGGCAAACTTCCTCATATAACGCCGCGGCCGAGATTCGAACACGCGCCGACAGAGGTGAGAGGCCTTGTGATTTTGAGCCAGATGCTCTAACCACTCGGCCACGGAGGCCCCTCATATGGATGGAAGGATGACAGACAAAAAGTTATAAAAATAGCTCACTTGAGTTCTAATTCTGCATAGGTCTAATTAATTTTGTGGTATTTCACCTACAAATGGTGATGTCTCAACACGAGTGAAAAATTCTTGATGAGACGTAAAACAAATACACACCCAAACAAACAATGTCGAAGATACTCAAGTTACAGCTGCATCTAGCTACATTAAATATGATAAAGACTTCTGTCACTGCAGAATGAGCTCTACTTAAAAGAGTCCTGTCACTTCATATGCATTACAGAGCCTTCAAACTTCTCCAACAACTGGTTAAAGAGAAATTTTAAAACCAAAAACGGTTGCGATTATAAACCCAAACCACTGTAGTCATATTGATCTCACTTCATTATTCATGACGTATTCTGATGGTGGAACAACGTTAATATACAATAATTTAATTCTTATTGTATTCTAGTCTCTGATTGGTCAGATTCAAATTGAGGAATGCAGGTTATTTTTGTATAATGTCCTAGTTTGGTATGGGACCCCATCCCCTTGACAACCAGCTGCCAGAACTACTTTTTCCCTTTAATCACTGTTTTGCGCCTTCTACGGAATATAAAGTCACTGTGTGCAATAAGATACTTCAGGTTAAAACACGTTACTTTCTGATTTCAAGCGAAATGTATACATGTAGAATTTACTTAGTACAAAAATCACTGTTGTAAAACATCAATACATTTTCTGCATATAATGTTCAAATAATAGATTAAAACAAAGATATCATATGTGAATGAATGATTTAGCAAGAATTTGTAAACATTATCCTGTTCATTTTGAAATACATTTCTTTCTAGGGAAAGGGGGGTGGGTGTTGCTTCACTGCTTGATCTGTCTCAACCAAAACAAACAAAAAATGTGTCACATTTTATCAAATAATGTCACCTCACATTGATATGTGTATCATGATTAGCCACTTGCCTATGTATTATTATGTGTCGGATTTAATATCAGCGACAATGGTGCATGCAAGGGAAAGTTTTCATGTAGAAGAAATCTTTAAAAAGTTTAAAAGCCGCAAATTATTACATTGAAGACTTACTTTGGGTAGGCCGTCAACAGTGCAAATTTCTCGTATTTTCTCAATCTGTCCGAGCGACTTTAATATCGATCTTTAAAGGGCAGCAAGATATGCATTGCATGCATAGCCTACACATATTTTCTGTTATGAAGTTCATAGTAAAATTCACCTTCAACAACTATGTTTAGAATTTTGATAAATAGGCTCCGTAGAACTCAGAAATGGCTGCCTTGAACACAGCTTGATTCTAGTTCATTGTGGTTGCTAAGTTAATCATTGTGTGGCTCAAATGATTTGTGTTTTTCAGCATTTATGTACATTTTCATAAAAAAATATCAGTACTTTTGTCTCTTTGCATTAAATTATAAGGAAGTCATTCCTTAATTAAATATATACCTAAGCCTTCAAACTTCTCCAACAACTAATTGAAGCTGAATAGAATTAAGAAATATTTCATGACAAGACCTGTTTTAACGAATCACATGATAAACAAGAGAAATTACGACACAAATGTCAGAGAGAGGCACGGTTTCAAGTTTTATGTCCTCAGATGTTAAATCAGTTCCTAAGCAGTCTAATGCAAATGCCTTTCATACATAATTCATTAAAAATGTCATCAGATTTATCAATCCTGGTGACAGAGATGAATTATTCATGGTAAAGGCATATCAATTTAGCTCAGTATTTGACCAATTCCACTATTAGACCAATGATACATTGTAACTGAAGAAAAAAATGCAGCTTTGAGTAAATATGAGAAATTTATTGCATGCAATAACATTTTCCACATACAGCATTTAGTCCTTCTTCATGTCCCTTCTTGGCCCAGGGCATATTGTGAACTGAATCTTGAATCAACACAACCCAAGAATGCAAATCAATCTAACATGCAGATGACTTCTCAAAAATGAGAGAGAGAGAGAGAGAGAGAGAGAGAGAGAGAGAGAGAGAGAGAGAGAGAGAGAGAGAGAGAGAGAGAGAGAGAGAGAGAAGAAATTGGCACTTCAATCAACCTTTATAACTACAACACTATGTTGATGTAATGTGTGGTGGTAAAATTAATAATTTTATTTTCTCAAGTAATATATCTCATTATAAACCATTATCTTAACTGAAATTTGAATAGAGTAACTAAATAGTCCTATTTCAAAGATCCTCTATGTGTTGACGCCAAAAAACTAATATCACATCTCATAGTCATCATTCACCTTTCAAAATTCAAGAAGGTTAACGGCAATTACAACCAATCATTGAACAGACCAATTAATCCCCAGACAAGAATCTCTCCTGATGTCAGTACTAATTACCGATTCATCAATCCGGGTTTTCTGAACTCTTCACAATAACTGTTTTGCAGGGGACAGCTATGATAGTGTGAACAAATTTGAATGTACGTCACATGAGGATACTTCCATATCAATCTGACAAATTAAATCCTTATAGAATTTTCTTATAACAAAAGAAAACATTGCAAACAGAGTAGAGAAATCTTTGAATCCTTATTGAGGCACTAGCTATCATGGGGCTTGGTTTGAACAAACCTGATTCTACACTATACTAAGGAGGATTCAATAGTTTGTATTGATGTAGTTCTTCAGTAGAAGATTTCAAAGAATTTTTCTATAGATTCCGTATCTCTTTATCATGAACTGAGCTAGTCTTGATCTACACTAAAAAAAAGGATGCACTCACATTACTTTAACAGAATGTAGCCACGAGTTTCTCAACAAAAAGATTCTAAATTAATTTTCCATTTAAATCTTTAATGTGACTCTGCTCTAGAAATGGAAGGTGGGGGCTGTATCATCATCTGAACACATGTGAATGTTCGTAGTAGTTTGGAATGTGACTGAGGTATGTTTAGTTTGCTGCCCGACCCTGTTCAATATACAACTGTATGTTTAGACATACGTTGAAAAAAAAAATACAGAAAGTTTAATAAAAGTTGCCGTAGGTATGATTTACATGGTTCACAAAACCTGTACTAGTACTAGTAACTTCTGAGCAGAGCATTCATTTTGATAAATTTTAATTCTTTTTATGCAAGAACCAAATCTGTTTGAAACTTGGCTTTTTGTTTCTTGAAATGAAGTAAAAAAAAGATGAAAGACTTTACAGGAAGCCTCCTTGAGCTTTCAGCTCTGATGAGCAAAAACAAGATAAATTCACATAACGAGTGAAGTTAAATATGAGTCATGCCCATTACTGTAAATCAGTACTGTGTCACTTACATCAACTTCTTGGTCAATAGTTGTTCCTTCTAAAAGGTGCTTTAAAGCTGATGTTTCTATCTGTAGATTGTACAGTTCTCCACACATCTCGATCAAAACATCTACCTATCAGGAAATTTAACACCAATCAAATGTTTACTCCCATTGCAGATAATACCTTTTTTTTTCATTACCGAATTGAAGGCATCAACACCATCGAATAAGGACTTCCAGATATAAAACACATTATGAATTCTCTTTGATATTTAACATATGACTGTTTGCAATAATCTGTCAAGAGGTACTATGGTTTTAATTGTATCAGAGAATCTTTGAGCAAACATACAATCAAAGTTTTGACATGTTTAATAGCATGCTTTTCATGAAAACAAGAGAAATTCATAATAAATTAGACAATGTAGATTACTAGAATTGCAGCGGACTTGATTGTTTTATGTATCAGATATTTTTGTCACTGTTGTGAGTATATGTTACAGCTATATTCTCATGATGAAAGATGCACAAATTCACCAACAGCAAATGTCCATACGCCATGTTTTGTAATCAATTACCAAGTGCAAGATATTTCACTGGTATTACGGTAAAACATGCTGATAACAAATTTATACCTATAACAAATTCATGCTTATTGCAAAATGACATTTATTTCCATACGAAAAAGTACCAAAAATTTTGCTTGATATGACTAACTTTAGTTACAAAGAACTGTTTTTTGCTGGCCCTGGAGGCTCACTATAATCGTGTTTTACTGTATAATTACGTTTGATTACAGTAAATTGTTTTTTGCTGCCCCTGGAGGTTTGCTGTAACTGTGTTTTACTGCACATGGTAAAAGATACAGTATCTATCTGATTTAATTAAATAGCCTTTGTATATTTACATCGTGTCTGATATTTACATCGTGTCTGATATTTACATCGTGTCTGATATTTACATCGTGTCTGATATTTACATCGTGTCTGATATTTACATCGTGTCTGATATTTTGCTCATTTTACCTGATGCTTGATGTTCTGCCCATCAGGAATCAGCGTGACAAGTCTGTGTACAGCTTGAAAGGCCAACTCCTCCCCACGGACCTTACTGGCAGTTTTACTGCAAACATAAATCTCCATTCATCCATTTGACACAGATCGGCATACTTGTACGACATTTATTTAAGGGAATGCTTGAAGCCTAGCATGTCTCGGTATATTAAGACCTTTCTCTTTTCTTTACCATTATCTACTTATCTAATAAAATTCTTAGTTAATGTAGTTTTCCACCCCCGCTTACAGATGATTACTGCTATGCTTAAAATACACCAATTCTCTCAGGAGAAAAAAATACTCCTCATGGTGCATTGCGTGAGTACAACTTGCACCGAGGTATTTGTTAAACAATTAGCAAACAAGAATTAAGATATATTTTGCACTTTAATTACAATGAGACTATTTGATCATGAAAATATGATATGAAATAGCAAGACATTAAACATGATACCACCAACTGACTTACAGCCATAGATCAAGAAAGTCCAAGCCTTTTCACTACCGGCACCTTACCTATTGATGGAACTAAATCCATTACGATGACTCAAGAGCAGTGACCCCATCACCATTCCCAAAGTCGTTCTGCCGTACCCCACATGGCAGGTAAACAGCATCGCCATACTGGAACCATGAGTTTTCTCAAAGGCGCTTGGGCATTCCTAATATAATTTCATTAAAATATATTAATTTACCAATAATACTATTCAAAGTAAATAATTTTCAGAAGGGTCAAAATTATCTTTGAAATTCAGAAATGAAGAGCCTCCCCCATTTATGGCCCTAAAACAGGAAGAAAACTTTCAATTCGTTAATTTAATTAAGATATGAGTATTTTCCCTATGAAATGAAAGGACATGGAATGTAGAGTATGCAATAAATAAATGTAACCTGCTATGATGTGTGCATTGTGTGTATGACATTAAAATGTTCGGATGAATATCCTGGGACGTAGCTATGCGCAAGTAAGTACACACCTCCTTCCACAACATTTTGCAAAAAAACAAAACAAAAAACAAAAAACCCACAGAAATATCGGTGAAAACTTGTAATAAATTAAAATAAACCATAAAAATAAAACTTTTAAGTACAAGTACTAATAGTAAAATGTCTGATGTGTATGTAACCCCCATTGATTGGTTCTAATATTAAAAAATTGAAAATTAAATTTCTTGCTTTTACAACATTCAATGAAAAAAATGTCTTGAAAAGAAACACTTTCTCAAAATGAGAAGAAAATCACCAATGTGTTTGGCAGTAAATAGTCAACAGAAAAATGAACAAACATAACCCAAAAAATATGGAGGATGTTGAATCTAGTACATCAAGCCTCAATGGCTCTGATTATCTCAAAATAAATTTTCGGCACATGAATGACAACTTCCATAATGAGAACGTCAAAATCTAAATATTCTGCTTACATGGCAATTCAATGTACCTGAATTCTTGAATTTAGGATAAAAAAAGAGAAATTTAAAGAAAATTCAGATTTTTTTTCTTGATTTTTTTTTTGGCAAGTCTTTAAATTCAGCTTCCAAAATTGCTGAAATGAAAATTGACCATTTTGCCCCAGACCTGGGGTTGGGGCTGACTTAATGCCCACGAAACTCGTGCCTTGGTTTGCATGCACACTAATGTCCCCCTAACCATGCTCCTGATATCCCTAACATTTTGAAAAACAAAAGAAAATTAACAATTTCAGCACAATTTTGGTTTTTATTACAAAATGGTGAGCACATGTCAGGCAGGATATTTGACATACATCTTTTTGTTCAATGCCTGTAGTTCTATTACATGCATGTATTTTCTCATAAAACATGAGGATGATTTTAAAAGGTTTTCAGGATCTCTTGACAAATGGTGAACGTAACTTTTACATCACTTCGAAAGTACAGCAGTAAGGGAACAAGCGGTAAAGCAAGAGAAGTCCTATTACCAAAATATTGTGAGGTGGCAAAATCTTCATATTTATGGTGTCCAAATTAAAATACCATGACGACATGAAAAATACTCCTTGATTTTTATTTTGTTGTGCATTTAACATTTCTTTAAAACCATTGTAGAATCACTCAAATTTACTGATTTTGACAGTTCGTAGTTTTTACCTTGTACACATCTAAGAAGGAATCAACATCTATGTCACTCGGGGCAGATTCCATCGGAAAGCAAAGTCTTCTGTATCTAAACGTACATGAATATAAAATTTTAAATGCACCACCAATATAATGGATATTTCTGCAGCTGTCCATATTTTATGGAAAGGAAAAATCTGCAAAAATTACAAGCGCAAAAAATATACCTATCAATACACACAGGTATAATGCAACTGCAGAAACTGTAAATGTAGAATATAATTTGCTTCCTTTTAGCAATCAGATCGCAAAAATGTCCTCCCACAGAAAATACCTGTTTATAAAGTAAACTAGATCAAAAGACACACATGAAAGCACAGGTTTACAACTAATTATCTGACATCTGAACTCCAAAACACAATTATCCTAGACCTCTCTTCAAAAGAAATTAATTTTTGCTTTAATCTACTCACTACTAATTCATACAAAATTAGTAATTATACATGCTTCTGAACAAATGTTGAATGATGGTTTTACCACATTGAATATCTGTACAAATATAAGAAATCTACCGTCAACATATATCATCATTTCAAGACTCTTATTCACAGTATTGTATAGGGTTATTATAAGCATGTTATTTCAATTAAATCAAATCAATATCTAAATAATCTACCTCACTTGTAAGTACTACGAAATAGCGATGCTAAACGTTAGCAGCTATTGCTACGACATAAAAGCTAATTTGACAGATCACAGGAGAGTTGATTTAGGCTTGGAATCTTGATACTGTAAATCACAGGCAATTATATCGCTGGAGTTCACATATACTAATAAAGAGTATGCTTTAATAGTAAATTCGAACCCAACCAACATCATTGCCCATGCTGTAAACATGGAAATTAATCCCAAGAAAACACAACAATAACTATCTTCTTTCTTTCGTGTTAATTTTTAATTGTCAAAGAAACAAGATTCATATTCTGTATAAAATGGACATGTTATTCTTCCAATTTGAACAAATCTCCGCTTTTACGTTAAATTCTTACCAGAAATTTTACTCATATTATCAATAACACAGTAATTTATTTCTTCAACCAAGGTCATTTACAAGGTTGTACTTCAGCAATGAATTATTACATTTTGAAAGAAAGATTGAAATGGATCAAAACTTCAACAGGACTTAGAATATAACCCACAAAGAAGCTATACACGTTAAATTTCAGTCTGCTAGATGATGAAGAAATGAAAATAGAAACAGAGAACATTGAATAAATGGAGGAACATCCAGACATCACTGTGCCATAATATGTCTTGTCTAAAGAAAGGTGAATAAAAATTCAACAAAATTTCTTTTTTACCTAAATTTTGTCATAAGCAAGAAATGCATCAAATGAAATTGATTAAAAGAAACAACCAATAACCATCAGGTTGTCAGGTATATTGTGGCTTTCGTGTCCTGTTTACCTATCACAGAAAAATAATGAACTTGTTCATTTTATAGTAATTTCATCACATTGAAATTTTCTTCTTACTTGCTTATGACAAAATCTAGCTAAAAAAGGAAATTCAGTTGAAGTTTCATACGTTTTAAATCCCGACTGACATACTTAATTCCAGTCACTGATTGCTTTAACTCAATCTGATGCATTATACAATGGAGTGAGTGTGTTATATCAATGTTTCTATGTCAGCTAGCTGTTTTAACAGACAGAGACTGTCACTAAGCAGATTCCGCTAATGATTACAGTCGGAGTTTGCATTTACGTCTGGTAGGCTATGTCTGACTGGAACTGCAGTAAAACTTAATTATTCTGGAGGCAAAGATAAAAACTGTGAAATGTACAATAGCACAGAGACAAGGAACTGATGGCTTTCAAACAGAAACTACTGAGCCTATATTGTCCAAATTATTGGAATACTAAATTTGCATCTGACTTGTAGAGATTACAAAAGTATTGCAGGGATTTCGTCCCCCCACGAATGAACAATATAAACAATCAGACAGCTTTGAATATCATATAATATTTACATTTCCAATGCTTCAATAATACCTTTACAAATTGTAACGATAGTCTTTTCCTCATGAATGCACTACAAATGTGAACAATGTGCGGGTAAGTCTTGATAAAGTAAGCATGGCTTATTCTAATGGCTGGAAATTCTAACAGACATGAAAGTAGACTGTAAGTATTATATAAAAATTAAAATTTCATGAGGGCATGAACTGCAAAGTACTATGCTAGCATACTTTTCATGAAGTGCTATTTTCAAAAATGAAATTTATTTCTTAAATAAACCCAATTTTGCATCTGCCACCAAAAGAGAGAGAGAGAGAGAGAGAGAGAGAGAGAGAGAGAGAGAGAGAGAGAGAGAGAGAGAGAGAGGTAAATAAAGTAAATATTGCTCCATTGAATCTAGTGAGTGTTCATTTTAGCATTGTTTGGATGAGGCCACTAAATCTAATGGTAATCATGTTATGTTACTGAACACCCATGTGATTAACCAAAACTGCTCTAATGGGACTAATTATCCCCCCTCCTCAAACACACATACAATGGCTGGCAGAAAATAGTGAATTTGATTTGTGCTCTTTGAAGAATAAACACATCCTTTTGACATTAAGAAGAACTCTGTTTTCTTGAGGGCAATTAATGTAAATGCAAGACTATGCATTCTGCAGTAAAGTGTTGATCAGAATATTTAAGATATACTTAATATAACTTGTGAATATCATTTCATGAACAACTATTCAACATACATGAGCCTGTGAACAACACATAGCAATACATCTTTTATTGACAAATTCATATCAACAGACAGACAGACAGACAGCATGACAGACAGACAGCACGACAGACAAATTCATATCCACAGACAGATGAACAGCACTACATCCTGTAAGAAGATTCATTTGTAAGAGGACCAATGAAAAGCATACTTTCACAATTGGGCCAATGGAAACAGCACACCTGATGGACTTTACATCCACTTAATGCACTTACTCGACCACCCTTAACATGTACGATCACATCACTAAATCTGGCTCACATGGTGCTTCCTGGGGATAACTACAAACAGCTGCTTACCTTACACAGTGGGAACACATGATGTGTCTAGAATACACCTCCTCCGAAACAAGGAGGTGGTCTTCGTACTGGACATAAAACTCGTGCGGCTCTCGATGTAGGTTTTCCAAGTCTTTGTAGAAGTAAAACTTGTTTTCTTCTTTCAATGTTGCCAAATCTATCACCTAAAATTTTAAGTCAAACCTATACAATACCTCAAATAAAACTACTTGTCTTGTAATCCTGCATGACAGGCTGCACAAGTTACATGAACATATTTAGATTGATTGATTGATTAAATATTGTTTAACGTCCCGTTCGACAATTTTTCACTCATATGGAGACGTCGCCATTGCTGGTGAAGGGCTGCAAAATTCAGGCCTATGCTGGGCGCTCAGGGCCATTGAGCAGGGAAGGATCTTTATCGTGCCACACCTGTTGTGACACTGGCCCTCGGTTTTTGCGGTCTCATCCGAAGGACAGCCCCATTTAGCCGCCTCTTACGACAAGCTAAGGGTACTGAGGATCTGTTCTAACCCGGATCCCCAAAGGGTTGAACATATTTAAATGTAACTCAGCAATCAGCGGGGGCTAAACAAGCCAATGATGTGGTAACGCACGGGCACCATTACAGTCAGCTGAAAACGACACATCAGACTCAAATGCTCGCTATTGGTGCACCTTTCACTTGAGATATGACCATTACTTTATCATGATCAGAACTTGCCATTGTTAATTTATCACAATCATTATCCACAAATTCAAATTTTGTAGATAGAGACCTCACACCACCTGACTTTGCCCCTGGGTTAGAATTTTAAACTCCTTCCTAAACACTACTTCATGTCACAAGACTAAACAAAAAAAAAATATGCATTTGAATAGCCCTGCCCAAACTCCCAAACTCCCCATCAGTGATTTTTCTCAAATTGTGCTTGAAGAGACATGTTAGCTTTGTCGAGGCTCTTTACAGATATAATTCAGTCTTAGTGAGATTTATTAAGCATGCCTTTGTCGAGGCTCTTTACAGATATAATTCAGTCTTAGTGAGATTTATGAAGCATGCCTTTGTCGAGGCTCTTTACAGATATAATTCAGTCTTAGTGAGATTTATGAAGCATGCCTTTGTCGAGGCTTCTTAACTTTAAGTGAGATTTATCCTTATATATTCATGACCTTAGTCCGAACCTCTGACTTGCTCAATCTCTCAGCATGGATTTTATAAATGTCAGAAGTGTCCTTCAAGCAAATTACAACAACACGACTAATTTGTACAATCCATGTTCCAAGAATGAAGAAAAAAGATTTATACATCTTAAACCTTTTCACAATTCAGTGACTGATTAACCATGTCTTACTTTTGGTCTTGAGCCCCCAGACTCCGGGCAAATATAACTAAATACACTTTTAGAGGCTTGCATCATCACAGTATGATCATGTTTGCTGTGCTCAAGGGCCTGAACTCCTCCTAGACTCGGAGGCCATGAATTTTACAGTTTTGGAGGAAACAAGTTCTAATAGCTCTGCACTTAGTTTGTGTTCATGAAGTAGAAAATATTCCTAAAAATTGACCTAACTTAAAGATTTTAGCTAAACCTAAAGCCTCAAAAAGGTGGGAGACAATGAAATTGAAAGCACAATGCTATATCACTAGTATACTGCCCCCTGTTATAAATCAACCCTGCTTATCACCAAGAAATAATGAGAATAAGTTTTTTTCTCCAAGTAAATACATTCATATCATGTTAATCTTGCCTACCAACACCACTTTTGAAAAAAAACCAAAAAACAAAATGGTCACACTAGATATCACTGCTAAAATCCTGCTGATCGTAATTGCAAACAATGGACTTGGTTATCTAAAATTATAAAATTATATCTCAGGCCAAAATAAAATCACAGCTCGTTGGAACTGCTGCCTGCCTCATTAAAATCATTTCTGCTGGAAAAATTTTATTGACAAGATTATTTTTATATTTTTTTTTGTTGTTGTTGTTCCATGGGATAAAAAGTTTTTTAATTTTTAAATTACTTTTTTAACATCAGGTTTGATATCCACATTTACTTAAACAGTCAGATCAGTAAAATGTCTTCTTTTTTTTCCCTTGCTATCTTTAATAAAACTTTAAGAAAATTGTCATTGACCAAATGTCAAATTGATGTGTAAAAAGTCCATTCTTTGTGCATTTCTGTACACATAGACGATGAAAGTCAGCACCAGAATTTACAGTTTTGATATTCAAAATACATAGAGAGAGATCTTCGCAATAACGAGTGAATTATTCATTAGAGCAGTCACCTTTGTCAAAGTTTCGAGTGTTTTATCATAACATTTTGAATTCACTTTCAACTTTTTGTTTCAGAAATAAAAGAAAAAAAATTTCTAAAAAAAAATTAATAAATATCCACACTGTTTATTATTAAGCTTTAAATTCAACTTCAATGAAAATAAATAAATAAATTTCCCTTCCTCCCTCCTGGATCTGAAAGCGGAGGAAACCGGAGTACCCAGAGGAAACCCACGGTACCTCTCACATATGACCACTGCCGATACAGAAGATTGAACTCTGACTGCAGCAACGAGAAACAAGTGTGTTAACCGGCCACCTGAACATATTAATGTGGCAGAGTTGGCATAATAGACATGCACAAATAGAAATGGCAAATGCTCAGAAAGATGAAACAAGGGAATGATATCTATCAAACATGGAAGTTAAAATCAATCAGTATTCTACATAAATTTCACCCCAAAATGTGAATTCATTTCATCGCACTATGAAAACCTCCATTCACATTTTTTTTCTAAATAGAAAAACAGTTTGAAAAATGGGTCAAACTAAAAATGCTGACAAGAAAACTTAATAGCTGTATTAAGACAGCCGTGTAAAGACTGCCGTTAAACACCGAAATAATGATGAATTGCTAGACACACTCTGAGGCTTAGCACCTAAGCCTGAACTGAATCTGACCATCTAACAACGAAAATGCCAATCAAGTCTAAAAAATGACAAATCAAAGAAAATGAACCTAAATTCTGAAATTGTCTTACACACTCTAGGGGTTTAACACCTAAACCCGATACTGAATCTGACAATCTAAAACAAAAAATAACAAATCAAGCCTAAAAATGGGCACGAGACCCATGGGCCAAATCACTCACCTGAGTCACTTTGGCCCTGCTTTGTTCAGCTTTTCTGATTTTTAAAAGATTTTTTTTAATCTTAATTCCCATGAAAAATGTTGATTCTATATTGCACCGCAATCTTAGCCCCAAAAATGCCAATATATAACTAGACTGGAATTCATACACCATGGGGATGTCTCAACACCAATATGACTAGCATGACCTTGCTGTTCCGGAGATGAACATTTCTTCTAAATATTTTCTTTCTTGTATACATGCACTATAGAGAATTTGATCCACCACCCCAGGGTTAAACCCCAGGTAAAACTTTGATCTGCCATTTTGACCCCATCCTACCCTACGGCCTCTGAATTGAACAAACTTGAATTTGTACTACCAGAAGCTGTTCGTATATTAAATATGACTAATCATGGCCCTGCTGTTCTTGAGAAGACAACAACAATGGAAACACATGCCAGACAAATTTCAATCAGAAAAACTCACTCCACTCAAACTAAAATCAAAAAGCATGAACCCAAAGTTTGGATTGGTTCTACAGAATAACACGTCAAACTTAGAGAGGATTTTGACACCTGTAATAATGTTTTAACCCCTTACATGGCAGAGATATTAACAAGTTTCCAGTAGATTATAGATGCATTTTCTCTGTAAATTTGGTGTTATTTACCTTTGAGTAAAGCTCATATTTTCTTAAACAGTCAGGGGTTAAGGAAAAATATAACATTCAACTGTTATTTTTTTTTCTTGCCAATGATCGATGAAAAGTCGACTTTAAACACGATTTATCTATATTTATATTTATCTATATTTTGCGCTGTTTATTTCAAATGTCTGGTATTCTCATATTTCAATTTACCAGAAGTTTTATTACATCTGCAAAAATGGAGTCTATAGATTTCAGAGAAAAATAGAATTTTTGACTTTTTAGATGTAAAATCCATAAAATATGTCCCTCAGTGGGACCCTCTTTTAATTGGAAATTAACCATACTTGCAGAATTTTCATGTAGGCGGGAACAGTTAAAATTTTTATGAATTCAGGAGATTTTATAGGAATAAATATCAAAAATTTGTATCTGCACATTGATTAGAAACTTTTGCACAAAGGGTTTGAAAGTGGTGAATCTAAGAGTAAAGTAAATAAAATCTACTTTAAAAAATAAAAAATTCAAGATGAGCCTTGTTCCATTTTTATATATGCTTTTTAAGCTTCATTTTTCACAACAAATTCAAATTTTGGCTTAATTTTGAAATTTGTGGCCATTTCAATGATTTTGCCGATCACTCACTGGAATTTCCAAGGAAAAACAACTCTTGCAAACACAGTTTAAAACTGATTTTGGTTATTTTTCTATAACTTCAATCAGTTAAACCCCCATAACAGTTAGAAGAGAGATTGAGAACTTTCTAAAAACGAAATATTGTTGCCATGTCCACTTAGGATGCATAAAAATGCATATCTGCCATGGTGGTTAAGGGGTATTTAAACTGAGCCTCATTCGAACATCATAAAGCAAATGTCAGTAATATTTCTGTCAGTGGTTTAAAAAAAACCACTTTGTTGGCTGGAAGAATAGAGGTCACTAAACCTGTGTATATAACATTCAATAAATCATACATGTAGATTTTTTATGAAATCTTTGCTTCTGAGAAATTGAGTAAACATACATACAAATCTCTTCATAACACCACGCACCAGGTTTACTATAATACCAAAACTGCTATCAAACAAAAATTGACAGCATGTCAAAGAAGCACTAAATAACAGAATTTCTGAAAATTGATTCATTTCATTTCAAAAAAGGAATAGGTTGCAGTAAATTGCAAACTAGAAATATGTACAAAGAAAAGTAAATTGTAAAGGGGATCTGTAAATATCAGCTACAAGGTATAGATCTAGCTGACAAAGGCAGTAATGTTGTGGTATGAAATGTAGAAATATTTATGGACATACATTACATATCCTCAAAAGGACTGTAGTATATACAAATATTTCAAAATAGCGGGGGCCTCCGTGGCCTAGTGGTTAGAGCATCACACTCAAAACCACAAGGCCTCTCACCTCTAGTCGCCGCGGGTTTGAATCTCACTCGTGCCGGTATATGTGAGAATGTGCAGTAAATCCTAAATATATTCTGTCAAGAAACATTCAAACTGAATCTTACTACAAGAAATAACTCAATCTGGATGTTGTCTAATCTGCAGATTTTTACATATGTGAAACCTTGCAGGAATAGCAGGTACATGTATTTCTTAACAAGTTCAGCAATGTATGTTTGAATTACTGATCAGTAAATTACTCAGTACATGTGTATGTGCATTTACTTGTAAACATGCACTTTTATGGTCAAAAATCAGGACCAAGACATTACTTCAAAAGATTGAGAACTTCTGCAAATCAAGAGTAACTTGTATTTTGATACGTGAATTTCCAAGTCTATGTGGTTAGAGCATCATGTTTAAAACCACAAGACCTCTCACCTCTAGTTGGCGCGGGTTCGATTCTCGCTCATGCTGGTAAATGTGACAAATTTTGCCAGTTTTCTTTCGGAAGGTGGGTTGTCTCTTCCCAGATACATTGTATCCAGGTTGTTAGAATAGATGCTCAGCACCCCTAGCTTGTTGTAAGAGGCGACTAAATGGAGCAGTCCTTCGGATGAGACCGCAAAAACTGAGACTCGTGTCACAGCAGGTGTGGCACGTTAAAAATCCCTCCCTGCTCAAAGGTCATAAGCGCCGAGCATAGGCCTAAATTTTGCAGCCCTTCACCGGTAATGGTGACATCTCCATATGAGTGAAAGATTCTCAATATTTAATCAATCAATCCAGGGCCATGATTTCAAAAAATAAAAGTTTTCATTACCAAGAGATGCTTGCCCATCACCATGACTAATCATAGCCTACAGCAGTTCATGAAAAGAAGATTCCAGAAGATTTTACATTATGTATTCATTATAAAACTGATCCTCTATTGTGGCCCCATCCTACCCTGAGGGCCACAAACTGAACATATTAAAATGAGTAAAATGGCCTTTTGTTCTTGAGAAAAAGATTTTAAAGTTTTTTCCCTGATACAAGTCCATACATGTGATAATTTTTCAATGACTTTAAAAAGTGGGATTTTTAGTGAAAAATCTGTGCACAAGTTTGCAAAATGTGGTACAAAATCTGTATTGAATATCAGTCCCAAATGGTTTTATATGCCTATAAAAATTTTCAAGCATACAGTAATAATGCTGGGAGATATTTTCACGAATTCCATAAGTGGTAATATAACAGAATTATTTCATGAATATAGCATCTAATGTTACCTATTTGTTTGCTGCTGAAACCTTAAATATTTCATCATTTCTAATTTTATAATCATACACACTGTATTTGCAAGAACAGAGAAAATTCGGGTGATCACATTTAATGACACAATCAACATACAATTAAAATAAAATTTTAAAAAAGGTTTTAAAGTCATAAAAGATCATTCTTGGAAATCAAAATTTTTATCCTCATACTTATGATGTATAGATATAGTCTACAGTTAAAATTGCTTTTAATTGGTTTACTTTTCATTCATTTGGCATAAAATGAAATTCAAAAGATACAAGTTTTTCTAAACAACCAACCTGTTTGACCGATTTCTGACCACTGTACAGCAGTAGGAAATTGATATGCAATCAAAACATTATAAAAATAGATTTTAATTGGAGCTGTTCGACTGAATTTATAGGGCTAGACCTGACAATCTGAACAATTTTTATTTTGTGTGAATTTTAATGTACAGGCGTGACAGCGTGAATGGGGTTGAAAAATTGTGCAATTAATGGTTTGGAGAAGATGAAATTGATAAAAGTATTTTGGCAGATAATGAACAAATTTTGATCAGAAAAGCTCACTTCTGCCTTTGGCTCAAGTGAGCTAAAACTTCTAGTTTTCAATATATTTTTTTTCCCTACAGTTCAAACAAATAAGGTAAGTGAATTAGAAGCTGTTGCCATTAAACGAAGTCTTCCTTGCCACTGACAAGTTATTAATAAGTTTTGAATAACTACGTGTTGGAAAGAGGATATAATTTCTTCCGTCTTCTGTAGATCTCTTAAACTATATGCATATGTTATAGGCATATTGATCTCCAAACCTAGCAAGTCCTGTATTTGTGATAAAAATATCATACGGTCTTCCAAACATCATTTATAGGCATTCATTAGCACTGTTTCTGAGGAGAATTTATAACAACATGATGGCCTCCCTCTAAGTCTACATACTGAGATCATTTATATTTAGACTATAAATACTCAATTAAGATTTGGTACTTTTGACATTCTAGAGTGTGGCCTGCAGCTGGCACTTGTACAATCACACAAGGAACACATTAATGACTGAAATCATGTAGTCATGTATCATATGTCAGTAGTTACACTTAATTTTTACAAAAATTCCTTAATTGGCACTTAATTACAACCAGAAATCGTAAATTCTCTCTCTATTCCTTACTGCAATGCAATCACTTGAGGACCACCAATGTATTGTGTGCCCCCTATATTCAGGGAGAAATAACTCACATTGCAATGTGTAAAATGTATCCTATTGTAAAGTGAATTTCAAATGAATTTTTTTTTATGATTCTTCATCTATAAATTGTGTTTCAGCCTAAAAAATAACAACTTTCCCTTCAATATTTTTCTAAACTTGTCATACCTGTTAAATGATACATTAATGTACCCAGATATGTTACAAATTAAAGAGTTTCAAACACATAAATTTTAGTATGAATTTCCACTTTTTGATGATCTTATTCAATATATGGTGTTTTAGCCCCAAAATAACAGATTTCTCTTCCATATTTTTCTCTTAATTTGTCAGACCTGTTTAAGGATATGTTATTCCATCTAAATATGACTTAAGTTAAAAAGTCTCAATAGAAACATAGATATTTTAATTGGCATGACCAATTTTTGGCAATTTTTCATAAATAAATGTTCCATATGCCTCAAATTAACAGATTTCCCCTCAATACTATTTTCTAAACCTTTTATCTGTCTTAAGGGATAAATTAAACTATCACATTAAATGAAAAGAAACCTTTTGTTGCAATTGGTTCCTATTTCCATGAAAATCTCTCTATTTCTTTTTAGACTCGCTTATTATTAAATGTCTCAATTTTAATCATTTTCACTTTTACTTAATTTCAAAAAAAAAAAAAAAAAAAAATCATTTACTTCTAGTACTATGTAACCTGTCTTTTAAAAATTAGTATTTATGTAACCTGTCTTATGATTTATGATGTACAGCGCTTTAGAGCGATTATTTTGATCGAATAGGGCGCTATATAAAATGATTATTATTATTATTATTATTATTATTTCTACTGGACTAAACCTTGAACCGACCTGATCTGAAAATTTTTGGAACTGTGACAGCACTAGTTCATAAATGCCATTGGTGGATGTGGGTAGACGGGGAATGGTAATACATCACTTTTATATACCGAGGAAACATGTGCAGGACTTTGAATTTTCTGGCCGAGACATCAAAACAGGTAAATGTTCCCTATGAAATGAGGACGTATTGTATGAGAGTCATTCAATATTTAAATTGCACCATACCTTTTTCATTTGAAAAGGGACATAATGATAAATCACTAATTGCATAATAAATTCTCTGTTATATGATTCTCTCTTCACTTTTATCTGCAATCAATCCTTGATAAATCATTTTTGTGACGCAGTTTATAAATTTATAATGTAGTGCAAACACATTGAAATATTCTAAGAAAAATATAGGTTTTCAGAATTTAAACCATTCAACCATGTACTTGAAAAAATCTTTAACTATTAAATCAGAATCCTCTGATTGCTAAAGACAATACAATCATTGCCAGACAAACTTATTAAAATGCTATCTTAACCAGCAAACAGAAGCTGTGGAGAATCTCAAACACGAGCGTTAAAGGCTTAAATTGAATTCGAGTAAATCAATACAGTACATCCAGCTAATAGCAGGCAAGAAGGGAAGCTGTAGAGATGGTTAATCTAGTATTATCTTAAACTGACAGACAATCAACACAAATAAAGAGTCAGGAGTGAAATATTGTCCAACAATAAAATATCGCCCTGACCTGGCGGTCATGTGACGATGTCAAACATAATGATGCAGTTAATATGTTTGTGTAAGCATGGCGCGTTTCCTGCAACTGCTGATTCTTTGACAGCAGCTCAATTCATCTCCAGTCAATCGTGCTGACTCTTCCCTTCACCCAGGAAATCAGAAAAAGAAATAGCTATTGCTCTGTCAATGAAAACTTACTGGTGTCCTGGAAATATTGTAATCAAGCTTCAAAAATGCAATGAATTCACACCCTTTAAGCAATAGAAACAGTCATAAAATGCAATGAATTCACACCCTTTAAGCAATAGAAACAGTCGTAAAAATTTAATGCTAAGAGTACACCATGAAATCTTTACAGCTTCAGAACACGAGAACAGGGCTGGAGGTTATAAAACTTTCTGAGTACATACTCCATACTCAAACTCACACTCTGTACTCCAAACCAAACCCACACTCAAATTTCTACTCTAATTTATGTATAACTTTTGAGTACGAGTATGACTTTGGAGCAAGGATTTTGAGTTTGAGTTTGGAGAACATACTCAAAACGTTTTATAACCTGCAGCCCTGGTCTCTGTTGAGACTTTAGCTCTGTTGGTTAACAATTTTTAAATATACAATTTGCCAAAAAAAAAAAAAAAAAAAAAATGTTCAAACTGTCAGTTGATTGATTAACTGTATATTGTTTAACATCTCACTCAAGAATTTTTCACTCATATGGAGATATCACCATTGCCAGTGAAGGGCTCAGCACTTATGGCCATTGAGCAGGGAGGAATCTCTATCGTGCCACACCTGCTGTGACAGATGAGGTCTCAGTTTTTTCAGTCTCATCTGAAGGACCACCCCATTTAGTTGCTTCTTACAACAATCAAGGGGTACTGGGACCTATTCTAACCTGGATCCCCATGGGTATTGTCCCAAAGATGCTTCAAACCAAATTTGAAAAGAATCGGAATAGTAGTTATGAAGAAATTAAAAATGTTCAATTGTTAAAGCTTGTGGACAAAGACGGACTCGGATAAACTGCAATAGGTCACCTGAGTATAGTAATAAAGTGGAAATATTAATGCAAGGGAGGCATACGTACCAACTTTCCCGATCTAGGTGGGATTTTCCCCGATTTAAAGCATGATTCTTGCTTTCCTGATGGGGAAAGCAAAATCCCCCCAAAAAATCCCAATTTTGTAAAAATGTTCTCCGATTTACGACCCCCCTCCCCCCTCCCCCCTCCCCCCCCCCGATTTCCAATAAATCCCACGCCATTTCCTTGTGACTAGCCAGTCAGAAATTGGGAAAATAAGTTTCTGTTTACCTGAGTCACATGGTTTCAGGATGGTTTAATTTACCTGGTCTACCTGTTCAGGTGTTTATAGGGCAATGAGGAACATGTTTTGATAGTAATTAATCAGAAGACAGATTTCAAACTGCCATATTCTTTACACCATTATGAAGGACAACGATGAAAGTATAAGGAACGTTCCCGATTTTCGGGATGGTTGACAGCATCAAAGATGTGCAACAGGTACGCCAAATATATTTTTTTCAATTATATATCTGAATTTATTTCGATGTATTATAGAATTATAGTAGGCCTAGTATTTAATAGACTTTTTGATATGTAATTCACATAAATCTGTTACTTTAGTCAGTACATTAAATTTTAATGTTGAATTTGATATAGGCACATAGCCTAAATTTACAATTGAAAATTTTTCCCGATTATCATTTCAGATGTCATGCAAAGGTTTTGTTTGCGAACTTCGTGTCAGAGTAGAATATTCCTTTTCTAGTTGCAGATCGTTTCACCATACTCTACATGGCCATACTAACAGACAGCAAACTAAAATTTTGATATCTAGTCCAGTCATGTTGTGGTGTAAAAGGATGCAACTTTTGAGTATTAATAATACATGTATGTAACTTTTCTTGGGGGGGTGGGGGATATATTAATTTATCTTTTATATAAACGTTTAGCTGAATGGGTTATGATTGTAATAAAGTAATTATGCCTATTTTTCAAAGCGTATTTTTTAAAATTTTGTAGAAGCTAAAGTTATAGAGAATAGAACACACTGGATGTTGTGTCAGTATATGATATATGTACAATGATTAGATTAATATTTTCATTGAAAAGACAGATATCTACTTTCACGACTACATGTCACGAATTTAGCTTTGAAAAAGTTGTCGCGTGCAAAATCCCCCATGAAGATTCTTAAAAGCTGGCATGTATGGGGAGGTCGAAATGAATCAAAATTACAACATGATCTAGAGAGACTCACAAAGAAGTTACACAGCATGTTTAACTCGATATGTGACAGAGAAATGAAAATAGAAACAGAAAACCCTGAACAAACATACATACAGATATCCCCAAAAATGGACAGATGGATGTGCACACATTGCTGTACCATACGTTTCATCTAAAGATGGATGCATAATCAACATCATTTCATGAAACACAGACTGAAGTTTTGGGTAACTTGCTGTTCATTCATATAGTTGTCCATTTACAACTGTACCAAATACCCTTCACTAACTGCTCTTTAAAACACTTGTACCCCCCCCCCCCCAATCCTGTATCTGGTATTATTTCCATCATGTATTCAATAGTTTGGAGAAGGTGGTTGCGAGTTTTGAACTCTTAAGTTTAAATATGTTAAATTTTAATGCATGAACTCTAAGTTTAAATATGTTATATTTAAATACTACCTCTTTCCTGATCCTTGCCTCAGCTTCATCAGCCTCATATGATGATCTGCCTAAATTAACTAATTCCTTCAGGTTTTCTTTCTCTCTGATGGAATATGGCAGCATATCTAAGGCATTCTCAACAAACAACACCGGCTCCTCTCTAAGGTTGAACAATAAAATCTCCTGAAAATCAAAGCATTTGGGATTTATTTCTGTTGAACAGACTTTAACTATTACCTAATTTATTGCAGAATTTCATCTCAATACTTTTTTCTCTTGACAAGAGGCCCATAGGCCTTAACAATTGTGGGTTGGGGCGTTTACTAATTGCAACCGGGAGGCCTGTGTTTGATGATCAATCCTTGTGCACATCAAACCTAAGAATTTAATATTACTAGTAGCCATTTCTTCGTCAAGTGCCTGGCATTAGAAGTGAAAGTCAAAAGTCATGGGTCTTTCAGATATGACCTAAAACAAAAAAAACAGCGGTCCTTTGTGACGGTAGGTGATGGCATGAAGCCCAACATTGCAATGACTGCGACTATTTTTTACGGCACTTCACCTAAAGTCTGACAAGTGTCTACACAAGTGAAATATTTTGCATGAGACATAACACAACACACAAATAGAGTCACACATTAGAAGTTTTCCTTGTGTAGTGTGGCTTTTAAAAATCTGCAGAGTGGATGCCCATTTGGAGAAAAAGTAAGTTTAGTTCTTTCGATTCTGGTCCAGGGTGCAAAAAAAAGTAATTGTACAACCGTCCGGGATGAATTAGAATTAGCTCAGGACGAGTGAATGTAATAATGTACTTGCCCCTGGTGATGAGTAAAATTGTCTGTAATAGTGCTGAATTTATTTTTACTTTAAAAATGTTCGAACTTATTGAATTTTTTTTTTTTTTTTTTTTAACAATTTTGAAAATTCTGACTGAAAATTACTTTGTGTGTATGTTAGTGGCATATAGCCTCAGTTATATATCAACAAGTCACTATCTGACAGATAACTTCCATACATTTTTATGGTGTTAAAACTTTAAAAGCAAAGTGCATAGAGAATTAGCTGATGTGTTGTTACTTCGAATCATAATATTGTACAGTCATTGATGAGTAACAATTCAGAGCAAGCCAGGAATGCGAACAGACAGGGTTTCGCTATTAATGTATACCAGAAAACATCCCTCTGCAAAATAGAAAGCTGTCAAAGAAGTGTACAATTAATTGGGTTTTTTTTTTTTTTGGTGTTTATTAAAGTTGAAAGCAATCTAATTAAAAAAAGATTGGCTCTAATCGTACAGTGTACTGATTAGAGAAGATCCGATTTTAATCAGATTGAGTTGAAAGAGAGTGTAATGCGCAGGTTCACCTTTAAATGTGATTAATGCAATGATTAAATGTCCATTTATTCATCACAGAGTACAAGAATAACTTTAATGATAAAAAACACACCTCCGTGTAAAGTCTTTCCTTATTTGAGTAAAGTACGAAACAAACAATGATTATAGGAATGAGTGGTCATAATATAATATCTCTCAGTTACTTAGCGGTCACCCTGATAAACATACACCCTTTTACATCTGATATAATCATCTTACATTTGGTGCAATACGCCAAAACTATTTTTCGTAATTACATTGTTTTTCTAATATCCTCTAAAGTTGTCTACACAACATGAATATAATTTTACTGCTATCAAAATTATGAAACTTCAAACTTAATTTGCACACATGAAATAAGGGACCTGATATGAAAATGACCACTGACCATGCAGTCACCCATATTGAGATATGGTTATATATATGTCTACACTCATTTCCAAACGTATAATTACAGGTGACTCTCGATGGTTCGAACTTCGATCTCTCGAAATTCCCAACCTCTCAAAGTGAAATCATGGTCCATATCATTTTCTCTATACAACTAAACAAATTTACTCATGATCTCTTGTTCTATCTCACAAAGTTTTCGATTTCTCAAAGTGAAATTTTGGTCCCATAACACATATTTTGTTGTTTTTCTCTCGATCTCTCGAAATAGTGGTAGCATATACCCATCATCTTCCTAGCATATAATTATTTCTGCTTGGATCTTACTAGGATAAGAGTTGACTCCTGGGGCAAGCTCAGCTATGTTAAATAGGTGGTAGCATATACCCATCATCTTCCTAGCATATAATTATTTCTGCTTGGATCTTACTAGGATAAGAGTTGACTCCTGGGGCAGCTATGTTAAATAGATGTTCATAAGGGGACACAAAGACAGTGTTTCCTTGTGGTGTGGATTGTTAATTGTTTAATTGGTCAATTTAACCCTCCCCTGTGCACATTGTTTTCATTATAATTCAACTACATCCAACTTAAAGACTAGTTTGGAATCAACAATGAGGAGACAATTTTGAGAATGTAATTTGCAAAGGAACATCGTTATGCATCAGAATCCATGCTTTGCATAAAGTGACTTCAAATTTTTAACAATGTGCACCTTGTAGTTAGTGACTGTTCAACTTTGTTATGGATGAAACATTCGTCTTGTAAATGTACGTCTATCATAAATGGAGAAAAGAGAAAAGAACAAATAAATACATAAACATTAAAAATCTTTTTTATAAAGTTCCCGTGTCAAAAATTCAAATCAACTACATATACTTAACAGTATGAAGGACAATGTGTCAAAAGAAAGTCAGGGTGTTGTAAATATGCACTTCGGTTGCTATAAAATTTGAACCGCGATGTCGGACCTTTAATTTCTGGATTTCTGTCAACTTTCAATCACTCGACCTCTCAAAGTTTTATCAAGGTCCCCTGAACTTTGAACTTTGAACTTTGAGTTATCAAGAATCACCTGTGTGTCAATTTTCAAAATGGCTGCCACAAAAAAATTCTTTTTTTGGTGAATTTCAAAAATCTATATTTTCTTTACACAGCTGACACCTATCCAGTTGATTTTTTAAACTGTAAATCTAGTGCAAGGCAGTTTATATCATTTAATTATGCAAACAACTGGAAGTTTGTACATTTGTCCTCCGTTGTTCCTTAGTGTTCATGTCAGTTCTGCAATCACAACAGCTCACTAGGCGAGGAAAAGGATTGACCAAGGAACAATTGATTGATTGATTGATTGGGGTTTTACGCCGTGTTGGCAATATTTCAGCCATGTTACGGCAAACCAAGGAACAAAAAACAAAACATTTCATCATTACTTGAGTGTCATTTTTGGAGACATTAAGACACTGAGGTGAGGTGGAAAATAAGCATGAAGCATGTTTGAAAGTTCATTGCCAGAAAACAACAGTAAAAAAGGAAGTAACAATATAATTATCAGGAGGAGAAACTGTGAAAAAGAAATTTGGGATTGGTGGTGTGAACGGAAACAACAGACTAATGATCTGTTGTGAAAAGTTGATAAATACAACACACACACATTATTTTTCAATGATGGCAAATGTGATTAGGCTCAGTGGGAAAGTTGGAGGAAAACAAATAAATAAATAGAAAGGGTGTGTATTGTTTGGGATAATATTAGACGGGGGCCATCTTGGACGGTGAATTTAATGTTTTGGGACAGCACCTCTTATCATGGTATTTTGCCTTTGTTGATGGAAATACATGCATGAACTCTCAGATTTATATCAATATTCTGGACAGGAATTACTGAGCTGATTGATATGTTGTGAGCCTTGTACTGAAGGAGGTTAGCATTGATGTCTTTTTTTTTCGACCTTCTATTCCCTGACTATTTATGGCCATGTACTTAAAGACTAGTGTCATTTGGTCAGTTCATATTGATGAAGTAGCCCCCTAAAGTAAATAAAGCAAGTGACTTTTGCAAAATGGACAAAATCGGTGAAAGAACAGTGATCCAATATTTGCATAAGAAAGGTTTAGCACCCAAGGATATTCACACTGATACGGTAGCAACACTAGGGAAAGATGGCCCTTCATATGCTACAGTAAAAAGGTAGGTGGCAAAATTTAAACACAGCAAGCAGAGTCTCAAGGATGACACGCTGTCCTAGAAAGCTTGACACTGATGGTCAACAAAGTCCATGATGTTATTATGACTGACAGTCGAGTTACACAAAGATATATAGCCAGTACAGTTGGCATTTCACAGGAAGGAGTACATTCCATTCTGACAGAGGATATTGCAATGAGAAAGCTTTTAGACTGTTGGGTACCAAGACTAATCCTGACAATTGATAGGAAGCACACCTGGTGAACTTCATTTTTTTTTTAATCTAAACCGTTTAGAGGTAGTTCCTGCTAACTTTCTTCAGAGATTTGTTACTATGGATGAAACGTCAGTCCATCATTTTCACCCCCAGAGGCCAAACAATCTAAACAATGGAAGCACCTAGGTTCACTCCTGCCGAAGAAGGCAAAGACTGTTCCATCAGCTGGAAAGGATATGGCTTCAGTTTTCTGGGATGCTGATGGTATTCTAATGGTAGATTATCTTCTAAAGAGATAAACAATCAATAGCACATACCGTGCATCACTTCTGAAGAGTTACAGGAAAAAAACTCAAATACTGTGGAAAGCTCAGTAAAGGTGTGTTGTTCCACCAGGAGAATGCCTTTGTTTACAATTCTGTCACTGCCATCCTGTGGCAATGATTGAGGCTTTAAATTGATATAGTATCCACCATATTCACCTGTTCTCGCTCCTTCAGACTTTCATCCATTTCCAAAACTGAAAATGGCTATTTCTGTTACCCACTTTCAGTCAGATGATGACATCATAATGGCATGGAGAACTTTCTGAATGGTCAAGAAAAACCTCTTAAAAAGTGGCACTGAGGCTCTTAAACATCGCTGGCAAAAGTGTATAGATGCTAAAGAGGATTATGCTGAAAAATAATGCAATATATCCACCAAAATTCAAACCCTTACATATGAAGCTCACAACATATCAATCATCCCTCATAAATGTGGCTGGTTGTTGCAAAATTTTGAAAAGCAAAGACATACTTTCCTATTCATGGTTCTCCAGGAAACAGAAAATCGGAATTGAACTAATAGTATCCAATCCTTCTTTTGGTCTCCAGATTTGAATCCTATTGAAAATGTTTGGCTTTTCTTAGAGAATTTGTGTAATAACTGTCCATGTGACCTGTTTTTTCGCACATTATAATCTGAATTCATTAGGAATTTATGCTGTTGATGCATCTTAGTACTTCTTACTGTTGGCTGTGGTCAGAATTAATTTCCATCAATTGTATTTTGATTGCATGCTATGGAGAGTTATAATGTAGGTCTAGTTTAAAACTTTTATGGAATCAAAAATGTTTAAATCACAAATTATAGGCCTATTTCATTTTCCCATTTTCTACATGATGTATTTTGTGTAATGCCTGATGTAAACTCTCTGCCAGAGCGACTCCAAAGTCGATCTTGCGCTGCGAAGTAAACATCAGGCCTTCGTATGTGCCCCACGCATATCTCCTGTAATTAAGATCTGTTGCAAACTCCACCTCACATTTTCAAATTTATGTACAAAGTTCATGTTCCAGTTATGCGAAGAACCAAGATGGCTTCTTTCACATTCGACACTTTGTCATTATGTTGCTAAGCAAATCATTGCAAGGTGTAAGCATTTTCTACTTTACACTTAAATTATAATCTAAGACTTGTACAATGTAGTTTTGTCTTTTTAAATTAAATTATAAGGAATGAAGCTAACGACATAATCTAACCTGGTGCAGTTTACGCTTATTATATTCCACTTTGCGGGATTCTAAAGTGTAAACTGCACCAAGTTAGATTATATTGTATAACATAGGTCAAAATTAGCTTCAATCCTGAATTGATGGATAAAATGGTTATTTCATGCAGCTTCTTTTATTCTTGTTATGTGAGAAATACACTTGGTTTGTCATGTGAAATTCTTATTTTCATTTGTACGCGCATGTCGTCTAGATCATTCCTCTTTAGTTCATCACTCAAACAGAACAGATGCTAAAATAATTTAACTCGCCCTTCCTCTTGCCCCATTTTTTTTATCCTCCTTAGCATCTACAGTCTATGGTGATTGTTGACTGATGGGCATAATTTTGCATAGAATGCTGTTTTGGTTAGGGGTGGAGAGCGATATTGTTCTTTCCAGGCTCCCTTGGATCAAGATGGTATTTCTATTGCTTAATATCTACAGCTGGTGACGTCTCAATATGAGTGAAAAATTCTCGACGGGACGTAAAACAAACAAACAATCAATCAATCTTATGCTGCCATATTGCTACATTCGGGGTATACACTGTGTTATGTTCATATTTTCTCCAATGTATTATCAAATGACCATGACAAGCATGTGCGAATCATTTTGAGGTTTTAATGGACTGTATTTATAGACACAAATTCTAACCTTGTTAAAGGATTTTCTGGCCTAGTTTGTGTCTCTTGTTGTCTATGTCAATTAAGTCACAAAATAATTGATGGAAATGTAATGAAATTCATGCTGTAAGTATATGATATGAATGCTTGAGGAATGCAACAACAAAAGTGCTGCGTCATATTCATGTGTGCATATATGCCTGTGCTTTGTATTCATTCAGGATTGAGGGGGCACTGAAATGGCCACAACTTTCAAATACAAAATTTTCACTGCTGGTTTATGATGATAAATAAATGATATGAACAAATAATTCAAAATCCATTTTGTGTGAATGTGAATGCTTTTGCATCACAATTTTTAACATTTAAAATCAAGTACATGACATTTTTAGATTTCAATGGAATGGTTATGAAAATTTATGTAAAGAAGATATATTTTTGGACTCTCTACTGATTAATGTCATCAACACTACTTGCATAAGTGCACAAGCAATGGAGAGACTGTTCCACTGTCTCCGTTTAAATACCAGCTATTGCTCGTAGTTAAATGCACGACAGCCTGGTAATGGATTCTACAGGCTTGGAATGCTCTTATTCTTTGATGATGAATTGTAAAATACAATTTGGTGTCATTTCATCTAAAATGAATCAGAGGCCTTACTTTTTCATGAATATGGTAATATCTCCCTAGAAATGCCCAGAGCATAACAAGGAAGCTCTAGATACTCATAAACTATTAGCAATGAATGAGTGTATAATTAGCTACATCATACTCTATTGGCTTATTAATGAAAAGTTATCAGGAATTTACAAAAAAAAAAAAAAAAACCATTTACAATAGGCAATTTGATTGGTCTTTTCAAAATCAATGTCAAGTTCTTATTAGCATGCTGTGAAAGATGTATTATGGTACCAAAAAAAATTTGTTTTGGACTGACAGTTGCAAATCTTGTAGTCTCAAGGTTCTGCACACGGATAAAAAAATACACACTAAAATCTTTGCAATCTTTGGCCAATGTATCATCTACAGATGCATGCAAAAAATATCTGGTCACACTCCATTAAACACCCCCCCCCCCCCCCCAAAACAACTGTTCATAGCTTCATTATACTGTTTGTAGTAGTTTTATTAATTATATCTCATCTCAGGATGTACAATTTCCTACCGTTAATAAAAGATTTCTATCCTTCATTACTTGCATTGTATTTATATAACGAACGGTTTCGAGTCTCAGATGAATGTTAATGTCATTGGACAGGTCATACTCACTTCTAAAAGCGAATTCTTCTCTAATTCTTAGGAATTCCATGCAAAAAAGATTATTGAAATGCACAATATTCATTAAAACTTCCCGTGTACGTATTCTTAGCTGTTCATGTAAGTATATGGTTATATCTGACATGCACTGCATAGGATTGATTGTTTTCCGCCACATTAACAATTTTTCAGTTATTTGGTGGCATCCAGTTTTTTATTGGTGGAGGAGAGAACCCAGATATGATGTACCCGGAAAGAGACCACCGACCTTCCAAAAATAAACTAGCAAACTTTCTCACATATATTGGTACGACTAGAGGCGAGAGACCTTGTGATTTTGAGCGCAATGCTCTAATCACTTGACCACGAAGGCCCCGCATAGGTTTGACTTATGAAGTAACATTATGATGTTATGTATTGCTTACTATAAAGAAAAACAATGTCAACACAATAATTTGGCAGTAGAAATACCAGAAAATAAAATATGAAGACAATATTAGTATGAGAATGAACAGAATTCTCTAAACAACATCATTATTACTGTCCAAATGTGATCAATTTATGATTCAAATGCTTCAAGTACATGAACAATCCACAAAGTAGATGGACCCGTATATTTTCTAGAACGATCGAAAAGGACGATTGATCGGATACAGACAGCAATAACTGTGATGCATATTTATAGATTGATATTCGCAGTCCATGTGACATCATCAGATGACGTGATGTAGTGCACTTAAGTCATCCGTGTTCATATTACTGGCCAAGTATAATTGAATAAAACAGAATATTGGTCCCGAGTTTCTGAGATTCTCATTTGTATAGAATTTAAGGTCTGTAACTGGCCGGTAGGTGTGCACAGTAGGTCTATACTTTATCGCATACTTACATGAAATTTTGTTCAGTGGTTTCAGAGTGTTCTGACAAACTGTTTCAGTAATTCTAATTCTGGCCATATTTCAAAGCAAAAGGGGCATAACTCCCAGAAAAAAAATTTAATCAGAATTTTCTGTGAATTCTTATTAATTATGGAGTTCCATGAAAATTCTATTGAGCAGTGTTGGAGAAACTGCACTAACAAAACAGGACTGACGGATGGGTCAGAAACATTATACCCTCTGCAACTCACTGTGGGTACAAAAATTACAATCAATTATTGAAAACATGCCATTTTGAATGAATTATATAGGAAAAAAAATCAAAAAAACGACCAAATACTTTTTGCATGTCTCGTTTAGCACAAAAACACATCGCATCAACGTAATGGGCAATATTATGTAGATCAATCTGCCGACAACATTACACTATATTCAGGCAATAACTGAAATTGATACGAAATAGATCCTATACCAAATTCTAAAGGAGGCTCTGAGACTGCTTCTGTTTTAATGCACTTACAACATCAGGAATTGGGCAGTGCAGTTAATTTACTAAGTGATAGCAATCCAGAAGATTTCACAAGGCCCTGGGGATAAGCAGCTTACAGCTACTCTGGGACAGATTTGATTCCTTATGTACCAAATTCATGTACAAGCCATGTATCAAAGTCATTGCATTCATGCTTATGCACACTCAAGGTTTCAACATGTTCTTGAAATCTGTTTCATCTCTTTAGATGTCAGACAACAATATACCGTCTAGAATATTGTGTTAAAAATATACAAAGACTGATCACACAAACTCCAAACAAAATTTCCTGCTGATCACTGGTGTTATAACAGTTTGAAATGCATCACAAATTCTGATGCACCATCTCAATCCATTTACTTTTTCCTTGATCACTGATGTGAGCTAAGATCCAGTTAGTGTTTAGAACGACTATTGCAATAAACGAGGTATTTTGCGTGTCTGTTTATATCTTTTTTACTTAATTTGGGACTTTTCTGAAGAAAATAAATCATATTAACAAGTAACTAGAACAACAGTGAGTTAAAGTGATTGATGAATTTATTGGAGCACTCCATATCAAGAACTTGATTCAATTTCATCACGCAAAACAATAGAAATGTGCCACTGAAACAAGTGTATACAAGGGGAAAAGACAAAATATATACAAACTAGTATTCATTGTAACAGGAACCATTACAGATGCTCCCCAAACGTTCCCCCATGTAGCAAGTGGTATCAATTGTTTTAATAGTTAAGAATCTTTGTAGCATCTCAACATACAATAATTTGATAACTTTTCATTTGAGGCTAAAAGAAATCAGTTGTAGAAGTTAAAGTATAGTCAAATGTTTACTCCTATTGAGACGTCACCAGATAAAGAACCACAAATTTACACCTATGCTTAGCTCTCAGGGCCGTAGCAGCAAGGGTTCACGTGCCAACACCTGCCGCCACACAGGACCTCAATCTGTTTTTAAGGACTTGTGATTCTCACTTGTAAATACTGAGCATTTAGCGAAGAGGCAATCATTCCTTATTTTACGTCTTAGGTTTGAAACGGTCATTGCACAAGTGGGGCTCTAACTCACAACCTCCCAATTTGGAAGTTAATGGGAAGGCCGTGAATCGAGTTCCACTCGTTATCAGGTATAAATGTCTAGGTGTTGGGTGATGGTTTATTAATATCAAGAGTGAAATTATTTGGAACTGATTGAAATATCATGCAAGTTTAATTTGATCGGGTTGAAAATTGAGAAATAACTGAGGAAATCACCATGATCAGAGCCCCCCCCCCCTTTTTTTCTTTTTCGCCACAACTTTTCAAAATGATACAAGTAAAACTCCTGATCTGACACCCAAAATAGCTGTGTATTTTGGCTAATATTTAACTATCACATGAACACCCCCCCCCCTTTTTTTTTTCCAGAAATCCTGGATCCACCACTGAATGGAATTTTTAAGATAATATTTCATAAAGAAGAAAAAGAAAAAAAATCAAGAAATCGATATTCATTTACTTTAAATCTACTTACTGAATGTTAAAATGCTTTATTTCCGACTTGAACTATTATTACTTACTTAAACACTAAGGCGTATAAAGGAAAGCGATTTCAGATAACTCGCGTCTTGGATTTTAAAATGTACCGTAAAATAAAATAGCATGACAACTGTGAAATACACATAAACTCCTGATGAGGCGGACTTGCATGCTGAAAAAATTCTATTATATCAATTATATTTATTATAATGGTTAAATTCAGACGTCAAATATAACAATGCACGCGAATTGACGAATGATGGAATTTTTGTTGACACCACTGAATAGGCATCAAAATCACCAAATTACAGGGAAAAAAACAATTCATTTGAGTTGTTAATTAAAAAGTTATGGTCATTTTAGTACCCAAAATATGAAAAAAGCAATACATATGTCTTGGGGATTTATGATTACGATTTACACATTGTTTACTTTGCCATTCCATATGCATAAACGTGAATGTGAGTAGGACTCAGCATTACTGTTACTGTCATTCATGAGGCATTCGGCAGATATACTTACTGTATGAATTTCATAATGAATGCTTCATATTTAAGAAAGTTAAGATGATTTGAAAATTGGCCAATCAGAAATTAGCGTACGTGCATGCGCACGTTGGGAAGTCATTTTAGCAACACGAATGAGTAGGGAGTCTCAAAATATATCTGCAACACAAATTTAAAAAAAAATTCATTGAAATCAAATCCAACAACGTTGTTGACCATATTTGAATTTAGACATAAAAATGACAATGCACGTGCACTAATGCACATGCACTAATGCACACACGAATTCGACGAATGAATTTTTGTTCACATCATACAATAGCTATTTGAATCATAAACCCACAACTAATATTTCACTTCAATACAACTTTTAATTTGAAGGTTATTTGCCATTTTTGTATCCTAAAATGAAAGAAAACCAATGCACATGTATATACGTGCATATACGTGCATGTGAGTAAGACACAACATTGATGTTGATGACACTTGATAAACTTACAATATAAATTTCATGTCGTTTACATCATTTATAAGAAAGTTATGGCAATTTTCAATATCAGCCAATCAGAAATTAGCACACCTGCATGTGCGTGTGGGGAAGTGATTTTGAGGAGGGAGTCCCAATACATATCTGCAACATCAATTTCAAAACCATTCATTCAAATCTAAAAACGTTATGGACTGATACTTGAATTTAGACATGGAAAAAGAAATTGCATGCATGCTCACGTGCACACCTATTTGACGATGGAATTTTTGTTCACACCATTTAATAGGCATTTGAATCATAAGCCAGCAAGTAAAACCTCAGCTCAATTAAACTTTTAATTTGAAAGTTATGACCATTTTAATACCCAAAAAATGATGGAAAATCAATGCACGTACATTTATGTGCACGTGAGTAAGACTCGACATTGATGTTGATGTCATTCGATAGGCATTTGATAGATATACTTACAGTATAAATTTGATGACATTTGCATTATTCATAAGAAAGTTATGGCGATTTGAAAATCAGCAAATCACAATTTAGCGCCAAAGCCATTTTACTATATATTCACGTTCAGAATACCAACCTATATTCAGAAACTAAGTTTCAAAAGAATTTAGTAAAAAGGACAAAAGTTAGGGTCATTCAAAGAATTGAAACTTCAAAAGACGATGCACGTGTATGCACATGCGCATTTGCAAATTTTATATCATCAATCTGTAGATATTTGGGATATCTACCTTTACTGTAAATATTGTCTCATTACCATTAATAACAAGAGAGAGATATACATTTTTGTGTTATCCAATCAAAACGAAGCACACGTGCATGCACGTGCAGAATCGTAATTTGGACCATAGAAATCGATAAAGGGGAACAAGATATATCTAAGATGTAATTATCAATCGATATCATTGAAAACAATATCGGTCGCAGTAGCTCAGTGGTTAGAGCATTTGCTTCGTAACCGGGAGGTCCTGAGTTCGAGCTCTGCTCGTGCCATGGCCGCGTCAAACCTAAGACGAAAAATAGGTAGTGATTGCTCCTTCGCCAAACGCTTGGCATTTAGAAGTGAGAATCACGTGTCTTTCTGATATGACCTTAAAAACGGAGGCCCCGTGTCATGGTAGGCGTTGGCACGTTAAAGAACCCTCACTGCTACGGCCCTGAGCGCTAAGCATAGGTCTAAATTTGTGGTACTTCACCTACAGCTGGTGACGTCTCAATATGAGTGAAAAATTCTCAACGGGACGTAAAACAAACAAACAAACATTGAAAACAAAAAGTTACAGTGATTCAAAGATTTGTAAACAAAACCTCCAATGCATGTGCAGGCATATTCAGACAAAAGGACATTCGTTCCGCACATCTACATATGGTACACTATCATCCTATATTGATTTCACATGGATCCCATGAGTAGTTTCTGAGAACACTCGTGGACAAAAAAAGTCCCAAGAAGAAATAATAGTAATAATAAGAGGAAGAAACCGAGTAAAACCAGTTCTGTTCCCAAACTTTGTTTGGGGAACATAATTTACAAGACACTGAAGTAGCTGCAATGATCAGCGAGATTCCTCTCATTTACTGATAATTCTAAAAATACACAGATATCAATGCATTTGTATTGATTGAAAACTGCAAAACAGGTGACTTTTAATGGTTAAAACATTGACCTCTCCAAGAAAGATCCCAGTTCAACCTTTTTCTCCATTAACCTTTGACCTTAGACCAAATCCCTAAAACAGCAGAGATTATCCTTTAGTCATAGAGAATGTTTCATTGTTAATTAGGCTCGTGTATTATTTGAAATATGAAGTCTGCATGTGCCAAAAAGGGTGGCGAAATCAAAGATTATAACTAGAAAATCACAAAAACTTTTTCAGAATGTTTACAAACACATTGGTTTCCATAATAATTACAGATTATTTCCGTGTTGTGTCTCGGGCTTCCTCATTAATTATGCATCGTGTTTGTTTCCAACGATTGCCGACTCAGTGTGTGCAATGACGCAGCAATGTATTGGCACTATTTTCCATGGTATTTATTTATTTATTTTTTTTTTTTTTGCAATTGCTGTGTACCTGTGTATCTAAGCTGCCAAATGAAGTTTAACAAAGGTCATGTAAAAATGGGCGGAGAATTTTTTTGAGGGCTAAATTTTTACGTCAAAATGATTTTGATTTCAAAGCAATGCAGCTTTAGACAACTCATAATTAATACTATAGATTTAGGGTTTTTTTTGTTTTGTTTTTTTTTTGTTTTTTGGGGTTTTTTTGGGAGTTTTTGCAAAATATTGTGAAGTCACTTTCAAGATAAAATAAAAGATACTATCCACTTAGTCACTCGAGTCATACAGCTAAAATACTTTATATTAAGTCATTTAATGTCATACAGCTAAAATACTTTATATTAAGTCATTTAATGTCATACAGCTAAAATACTTCCTATTAAGTCATTTAATGTCATACAGCTAAAATACTTCCCATTAAGTCATTTAATGTCATACAGCTAAAATACTTCCTATTAAGTCATTTAATGTCATACAGCTAAAATACTTCATATGACTCTTAACGTCAGTATAGTTGAAATACTTTATATTTATTTGAGGTCATTGTCAAATAATAAAATACCCTTTGATCAGGGTGAGAAATTTCATCGACGGTTTGAGTTTTTACAAGTCACTTGTATCAAGGGTAAATTTGGGAGGCCTATATAAAAATTATTTGTAAAATTAACAACTGCTTACAAAAGGGAAAAAAAAGATTAAGAATTCAAAGCAAAAATTCAGAAACAAATTTAATTGGATAATACATAGCACTTACTGTGTGACCTTCTTCGACAAGATGGTCTATCAGATATATCAGACCTTTCTCCGTCGGTTGGCCTGCCCCATACACCGGTAATCCATTTGTAGCCTGATGGAAATTTGGCGCCTTATACTGAGAGTAAGACTTCTTTATGTCCAATTTCTCTGAAGAATCGCGCACCAAAAAGTATTTCCCCTGAAAAATATTATAACACATTCCATAATTATGATTAATATGGCTGTGCACATGATGCTATCAAACAATTACTCGTTTATGATTAATTTTTATTGAAAGAAAAGCACAACTAATAGGAAAAGAGGATAAGCTCGTCACAAGATTGTTGTATATATCATACATAACACAGCACAATATTAGCAGTGCCTCTATGTTGGATAGATCTCAGAAAACCCTAATTCATTACATTTTAGCGTCATTTAAATTCATGGGGGCCAATTTTCGTGGATGGTTAAGATTTAACATTTCATTGGGATGCTATTAGTTTGTGAATATGTTCTCTGTACATTGAAACATTACACATAAATATATATATTGTGTCTTTCATTGTGGTTTGAAATTTGTGGAATAGGGACACCCACGAAAATTGACCCCCAAGAAAATTAATGATTCCACAATATACCCATTTGGTCAGCTATTCTTTTTAATAATCTTTCAGTCCTCCAAAGGCTGAAATATTTCAGATTTAAAAACACAAAAATAATAAAGATCCATAGGTGGTAAAGATAAGCCTGATTGGTATGGGGAGTTTGTTAAACTTCACTTATCCAATGACACCTGTTTAGAACCCTAATGATGGATATTGCAAACTTTATAGAAGAGTGAAATATCAAAATCAAATGATTTTTATTTGAACAATACTTCTTTTATTTATCAGAAACATATTCAAAATTATGGTCCTGTCTCAAATTTGACATTTTACTGAAAAAAATTCCAGAAATCTCAGTATTTTCTTCATTCTGAAAATATTTTGCAGAAAGGCTTATAATCCTAAAAATATAAATTGTACCAAGGTCACTGTAGTAGCATTACTTTCACCAGTCTGGGGGCACTTATGGCATATTCCAGCCAATGAAATCCTCAGTAACAAAAAGGACAACCAGGATCTCAACTAGAAATAAGTTAGGCTGGTTACTGATTGACTCACTCTCATATTTTTTGCTTTTAGAATTACCTTTGAAATTGGAAAAATAAGCAAAAATCATCTCAAGACAACCCTCAGCCGCCGGATAGCTGAAAAATTGCTCAGGCGGCTATAAACAAACAAACAAACAAACAAAAAACAAGACAACCCTTTACTGTACTGCACCATATTATGTTTATTCCTAAGATTTTCTTTTTAAATTCACTATTTCAAATAAAACAGCCTAGCACCTTAAAAAAAATTTTTTTTTTTGATCACGTATTTCTCTCACACATTTCAAATTATTTATACACAGTTTAATTAGAAATGACTTTTGTGTTTATGACAGCATATATGTCCATAGAATTACTAACCATGAATACATAGAAATGTTATGTGCCATTAAAGGGTTTTGACCATAATAAACCTTTGTTGTTCCATTGTAAAATACTTTTCAGTGCAAGCACTATTTGCAATCGATCTTTCAGCTTGATATGAAAGCCTACAGTAATTAAAAATATGAAGTTGTAGTACAAATATATTTTTAAGAAGGAGACACAGGGTGATTTCTGTGTAATTGGTTTTAAAATTAAATGCATTGGCTGTGTATCAAATTCTCCATAATCCAAACAATCCAGACATTCCTTCTTTGAAAACAAACATTTTTCAATATCTTATTCCTGTACTAACACAATAAAAATTATATTAACTTCAGCAAACTACGGGATATCAAGCAATCAATTCAACCTTAATTTGTTTTACAGAGAAAAGTCTACTTAACCATGCCACGGGACAATTTAATCTACTTCAGTGGGTTAATTGCACACCAGGATTCCAGCAACAAAGAATTTATTTTTCTAAAGAAAGGCAGTAGTGCTATACAACACAAACATACGTACACAGCAACATTCAGGTGAAACCAATATCCATCTTATCTTGACAACAGCAAGTTTACAATTCTTAAAATCTTCGTTGATGATTCGCATGACCACGTGATAGTCAACTAATTGTGTGTGTGTATTGTGTGTGTGTGTGTGCGTGCATGCGTGTGTGTATATATATATATATATATATATATATATATATATATATATATATATATACACACACACACACACACACATTACCAACGATTTTGCCTTTAATACATTACCAATGATTTTGCCTTTGACACCTTTACCAACTGCAATGATGGCCATTTTCTCATGAATCTATATCTTATAATTCGTGATTCTAAATCTTTTATTTAAGACTTTGATATGACATCTCAGTTGTCTGGCATGGCCACTTTACATTAGGAACAAGTAAAATAAACAGATAAAACCCCTTTTGTGAATGTCGTATCTTAATTCATTACCACGTAAAATACACTTACAAAATAAATTATATTTTTTGAAAATACATGAGAGTATAAACTGCAACACAATATGCTATTATACTTTATGAAACACGTTAGCCCTTCACGAGAAGTACGCCAGGGTGACACACGTTAGCTCTTCACGAGAAGTACGCCAGGGTGACACACTATACGCTATTATACTTTATGAAACACGCTAGCCCTTCACGAGAAGTACGCCAGGGTGAAACACGTTAGCCCTTCACGAGAAGTACGCCAGGGTGACACACGTTAGCCCTTCACGAGAAGTATCCCAGGGTGACACACATTAGCCCTTCACGAGAAGTATACCAGGGTGAAACACGTTAGCCCTTCACGAGAAGTACGCCAGGGTGAAACACGTTAGCCCTTCACGAGAAGTATCCCAGGGTGACACACGTTAGCTCTTCACGAGAAGTACACCAGGGTGACACACGTTAGCCCTTCACAAGAAGTATCCCAGGGTGACACACGTTAGCTCTTCCCGAGAAGTACGCCAGGGTGACACACATTAGCCCTTCACGAGAAGTACCCCAGGGTGACACACGTTAGCCCTTTACGAGAAGTATCCCAGGGTGACACACGTTAGCTCTTCACGAGAAGTACGCCAGGGTGACACACGTTAGCTCTTCACGAGAAGTACGCCAGGGTGACACACATTAGCCCTTCACGAGAAGTACCCCAGGGTGACACACGTTAGCCCTTCACGAGAAGTATACCAGGGTGACACACGTTGGCCCTTCACGAGAAGTATACCAGGGTGAAACACTGCAGTTGATACCTGCATGTATTTTCAAAACTGAAGTTTATTTCTTACATCTTTACATTCTACTTTCATATCTGTCATCTATCCCAGCCATTAAGATAGATGTATCATATTTTAAATATCTGCGTATTATTTGCAGTGCAATCAAGAACAAATGGCTATCATTACAATTTGTAGAAATATCAAAGGCAAAAACAAATTGGATATGTAAATAATGTTAATTTAAACATGGAAATGAGGATTTCACAAATACGTTTTTCCAACTAGGTATTCATTTATTACCACGATGCATTACTGCAGGTGTATATACATTATGGTGAATGAGCAATAAATTAAATGCGATGGCATCAGAGATTGATTCCATTACTTCAAAATGCAATTATAATTAATACATTTAATTAGTAATGCTTTCCTTTCTTTAATTACAATTACACGGTAGTCCACCAAAGTAATTAATATTGATTACTTTCAGTTCCTTTCATAAAAATAATCACCATTTCAATTACTTGGATTCTGAATTCAAACACAATCTCAAAAATATGGTACAGTCAATCACGACGAATGAATAAGGTTAATCCGTCATCCAGATTTTAAATATTCTGGCTATTACGACGAATGAATAAGGTTAATCTGTCATCAAGATTTTAAATATTCTGGCTGTTAAATCACTTGGTCACCATCTGTGAGGCCTTCTACATTGGACTTTTAAAATTTCCAATAATATTAATTGCAGGAAAATTCCAATAGCGTGTTAGAACTTGCTCTTGATTACTTTCAACAAAATCCATTAATATTCCCTCGCTACCTTCAATTAATCAGATGTTTTTATTCACAATAGGTAGACAGTTATATTCTTCTAATTTTTGGTAAATATTTTCCAAAGAGGATTTCACCTTCCACACCCCTCTCTACATCCCCAGCTTTACCCAATTTTATTCCTAATTGAAATGGAGACCTCTTGTAGACATGTACAGTTAGTGTATCATAGCACCTGCAAATTTTAAACCTTTTACCTGAACATCAGCAAGTCATCCACTTGACATTGACCAAGCTATGTATAAAATGTAATACCACTACTGTTGTGGTGTGAGCGATATGGACCACAGATGTCAACCTAGGTAACTCAGCGGTTAGAGCACTTGACTAGTAATACTGGGGTCCCAGGTTTGATTCTCAGTCCAGCCACAATTTTTCTCCTTATCTGCTACATTTGGTGCTGTTGACCACCAGTGAATTTGCTGGTGGAAGTCCTGCCAGAACCAAACGAATTTAGCTTGTATGTCTCGGAGGGTGAAAATAATCAAAGGAGGAAGAAATGTAGTGGTTTGGGTTATATGGATGATGGAAATCGGCTTGGATAGCTCAGTGGTTACAACACCTGACTAGCAATGCATGGGTCCCGAGTTCAATCCCTGGTCCAGGCATTAATTTTCTGCTTTCTTGTTACATCACTAAGCCAAGATCTCTCAAGATTATGATCAGAAAACATGGAAAGCAGAACACCTGGGCATATTTGACCTTTAAAAACCATAGAATCCCTGTAAAAGCCACTTAGCTATAATTATGACCAACCAGTCAATAAAGTTTGATGAATGTTGAGCAAAGAACTCTCAAGAAATTGCCAAACAGTCCCATTTTACCAAATAAATAATAAACATAAGCTAATAACTTAAGGACAGAGTAAGTGGTGGAATATCTAAAAAAAAAAATAATGCAGAAAATGATTCCCATGCAAACTTGCATGTAACTTACAATTTGAAAAACTTTCAGTTTCTTGGGTTTTGTTAACTCTTTCACCAATTTTGTATAGAAGAATTTTCAGTTCGAAGCCTTTCATAACCTATTTCATCAATTTGATTACAATGTGATTCCAGTATACCCTTCCTAAACTTCATTTGCGGGAGTATAATGAACAAGATATTTCTTAACTATATAAAACAAACATCCAACATACATATCTAATTCATGGAATATATTAGTATCTCTGCTACAATATTAAGTTACAGATTGCATCACAATACATGATTTCAATTTGTTTATGGGATCATTCATAGCTTCAAGGTTACTTGAATGTCAAAATTTAAAAATTGATGATAATTGTGAACTTTTATAAACCTGTTACTTTAACTTAGTGATGCTTGGCCCCTTTAACTTAGTGATGCTTGCCCCCTTTAACTTAGTCATGCTTGGCCCCTTTAACGTAGTAATGTTTGGCCTCGGAAGTACATGCATCACTACCCAATAAATTCAAAGTTTGGTGGAATTCTCCATCTGCTCACCGCCTGTTTCATTTCTGCCTTTTACACCTACTATGTGGAGGGCCATAAATGTACTGTACAGACCAGATGAACACTGGCCTTACCCCCACAATACGCTCTTTTATAGCCACATTACTTATAAACATTTAATACATCAGAACAGATATATATAGGGCCTTTATGTGCTGGAGTTGATTGGCCTACCACAATTAAACCAAATTTTCTATACTGCCTTTTTTTAACTGTCATTTTAACTATTTACTGACATTCTAGGCTTGTTTAAATTCTGTGTTGAATCCTTAATAATCCACGATTTCTGATAACTCTTGCTCCTGCTTTTATATTGTGCAGAGTCGTGTCACAACATAAAATCACGGATAAGAGTCGGAGGAATTTAAGCTCCTACTCTGGGACCAAAATAATTTACACTATCACAACACTTAACATAAATATCATAAAATCTGACAAATTGTACCCATTTTCCAACACATTTCTTTCTATGTAGAACCTTCAACCTGAAACTTATAATATGCCCCCCCCCCCCATTTATAAGTCTTATGAAGGCCCAAGTCCTCATTAAATTTTTAACCCGATTTCACGCTGGTATATCACTTTATTATTTCTTAGTTATCTCCCCTTGAAACATACTAAAAGGGCATTACGCGACATTTCTGACATTTTCTCTACAATTATTTCTTTATCTCCTTGATATGAAGAATTCTTGTACGATTTTCAAAATAGGTTGAAATTCAGTATAGTAGCAATATTTCCATAGTATGTCTATCAGGCTGGGTAGCTCAGTAGCTAGTCCACCTAAGTATTAATGCAAGGGTCCCAGGTTCGATACTTAATTGTTCAAAAGATTTCTCTCTACTATGCTACAGTATTGTCCATTTATATAACTTACTATAAAACATAAGAGTTGATTTAACATTTTTATTAGCAACAAACTACGATATCACAATATGCTAACTGTACAACAGACATGGTAATGCAGCCCTCAAGACTTGTTTGTAGAAATAAGATAGAACGCAAGTGAATTGTACATGAAATGTCAGGAAAAATTATAGATTATTGAGAAATGTCATGTATCTTCATTATCTGTCCTTAAATTACATTTAACCAATGTAAAAAGTTTGTGCCCGACAGACACAGGCAGTCTAGACAAAAACTCACGTGAATCTTCCATGATCACGATTATACATTTCTACTACAATACCATACTACTGACTATTAATTACTCTGTCACGTCATTTTCTCCAATATCTCCTGCAGTGTCATTATAAACACATTAGAGTAATTAAACAAATTTGTTCAACTTTTGTTCGATGATAGAATATTCATTAGAATTCGCTTCTATTGTTCATAAAATAACTTAGCAATACGCATTGGCATGAATTTTAATGTGAAATGGAATTCAAATGCATCGTTCGTTTATCTCAGCAATGGGGAAGATTAAATCTAATATACATCACACACAAAATATAAATTCACGTGCATTACAAAATTTTATTTCATATTCTTTGATTGCTTTAATTCTTTTTAGATTGTTTGATATAAATAGATTGTAATATTCAATTATGCAGTCATTAGATAAAGACATTCTATAGAATGTCATATATGATGTCACAATCAATTTCCTCTCCATGCTCAGTCCCCGACATAAAACACGACATTAAGTTCCTCGATACATTTAAAGTTCGGGATGTCTGCTTGGTCTGCTCACTAAAAACAACTTCAAACGTAGGAAGATTTCACATTGTTTGCTATGACTGAGTACACCACCTATCTCTGAAACCATTCTAAAAGATATAATGCTAAAAAATGCTGTGCACACATTAAGTCTGATTTTTTTGATATTCAACTAATGTTACAGAGCTGAAATTGGATCCGCTATATGTTTCTGGTTTTTTGAAGTTAGCACATTATCACAGACACATTTTGTGTTGTCAGATTTAGTTAGTACAGCCTGTGGTTAAAGAACCCCAAACAAGTTCAATTCTAGACAGCACCAACACACAAGTTCTTCCTGACAAACCGCAGTGCATTTTCTTCTGCAACACCTAATATGATTATCTTCAGCTAAATCTGCACTCCATGGAGCATAATTTATCTGTCAACTACATCAGAGATGTGTCCTTTGATTAGACACTAACTTCAGAAATAACAAAGATGTTCTAGAATGCAAAAACAAAAGCACAACGATTATAAAAATCTGTCCTTGAAAATTCTAACAAGAGGCCCACGGGCCACATCAGTTGCCTCAGTATCAATTAAAAGTATCACTAGCCCCAAGGGCTACAAGGGCTGATTGACATGTTGTGAGCCTTGTATTAAAGGAGGTTTGCATCAATGTCCAAGACTTCTGACAGTTGATCAGAAGCACACTAGGCACACTTTGTTGCGTGCTAATCTAAACCTTTCAGAGGTAGATCTTGAACTTTCTTCAGAGATATGTTACTATGGATGAAGCGTGGGTCCATTATTTCACCCAGAAGCCAAACAACAGTCTAAACAATGGAAGCACCTGGTTTACTCCTGCCGAAGAAGGCAAAGACTGTTCCATCAGCTGGAAAGGTTATGGCCTCGGTTTTCTGGGATGCTGATGGTATTCTGATGGTAGATTATCTCCTAAAGGGGCAAACAATCAATGACACATAATATGCATCACTTCTGAGGCAGTTACAGGAAAATATTTAAACTCAAGCACCATGGAAAATTCAGTAAAGGTGTGTTGTTCCATTAGGACAATGCCCCTGTTCATAATTCTGTCATTGCCATGGCTGCCATTAATGACTGTGGCCTTAAATTGATTGAACATCTGACTGAAAGTGGGTACCAGAAATGGCCATTTACAGTTTTGGAAATAGATGAAAGTCTAATGGAATGAGATCAGGCGAATAAGGCAGATGATGACATCATACATGCAGTGGAGGACTTTCTGAACAGTTAATCGTTACATTTTAGGCTTACAACATATCAATCAGCCCGTGTATACTATGTATACACCAAGTTTGGTCATCCCTCATACCTAATCTGAAAAGAATTAGAATGGTAATTAAGGATAAATGCTACGCCAGAGAAATTTGATGTGGATGAAAAGTGGAGGGTAAGTGGAACAATATTTTGAAAACTTTCAACTTTACTTCATTTGTCAAAAAATGCAGTGTTAGTAGACAGTGATTTGGAAAAAAGTTTAAAACCCCTGAACCTGCAATCTACAGTTCAGCAGTCAATATGCTAACCTAGCTAGTCAGCTATGATATTTGAAATGAATAGACAAATGTTGCTGATATTTATGTTTTCATTCATGTTCAGCCATTATGACGATGTAGAGTACCTTTTTAACAAGAAGAAGTTAAAAATGTTCCATTGTTAACACATTTATAATAACTGACTATATTGGCCCCACCTTGATACCAAAACCCCTACCCCTGGGAAAATGAAATTTACATTTTTTTTTAAAGGGCTACCTGCTCATTCTAAATATCCATTTATAGTTTCAGTTTTGTATGAATAGGATTAAAGATGCTTTTTTTTTAATGTTTCTCCAGAAAAACATCATATATACCAAGTTTGGCCCCACCCTGAAATCTGAACCTCTACTCAGTGATCCTGAAATTTACAGTTCAGTAGATGCCTTCCTGCTCTACATCACTATGCTTTTAGTTTTTCTTACAGTTGGAAAGAACACAAGTTTTGAATATTTACAAATTTTGGAAGTTTTCCCGGGGAAACAGAAGTCCTGACATTTACAGTTTATGTCACCCAACAATGTTCACACCAAATTTGAAATGGTAGTTATCAAAAAGTTAGAAATGTTCAATTGTTAATCACAAAAGAAACTGACCAATTGCAACAAGCATTCTGAATGTATTACAGGCAATACAAAGTCCCCTACTGGTAGGATAATTCAGTCAAAAGTCAAGCATAACAATACTCAAATTTGATCTGTAATTATCTAAGACAAAGCCACATATCAAATTTCAATTGAATATCTCCATCAAACGGAGAAAAGTCCAGAAAACTGATACTTGCAATTCATCAAGGGACATAATTCTGTCAGAAGTAGGTCAAGCATAACATAATTCTGTCAGAAGTAGGTCAAGCATAACAAAAATCAAACTTGATCTGCAAGTGTCCAAGACAAAGCCATGTATAAAATTTCAGTTCAGTATCTTCATCCAACGCAACAGAAAAATCTGGAAAACCTCTAGCAGAATGACAGACGGACTGATGAACAAGCAGACCAAGGGTAAACTAATAGTCTCCTTCAACAAAGACGGTAGTGGATTAAATAAACTCGCGTGTCCTAAAAATATTCAGTCAGTTGAATGACGTCTCGACTAATACATAAATGTTATGTGCACAATACGTAAAATAATGAATTTTTCACAGACTGTGGTCATAGTATTGTGATGGTATAAAAATGACCAGTAAAATCCCAATTCTCTGAAGGAGAAGGTAGGATAAGGGTCTTATTATAACCCCATTTTGGGAAGTCATCAAGACATGGACATTAGTGTAGATCATTATTTAGTAACCAAGATTATGTGTAACTCAATATACGTATCAGTATTTAAGAAATAAAGTTAATTTTTGAAATATTCATTGGGGAATACAGACGGCAACACGCTATGCCTGTATGCATCACAAAAAGTATGCAAACATGAAGCATTGTTGTGCATATCCTCACATATTCTTAACAAGAGGCCCATGGGTCACATCTCTCACCTGAGTCATCTTGGCACATATTTAAAGATTTTCCCTTATATATTCACATGTAAAACTTTGATCCCCTATTGTGGCCCCACCCCACCTCTGGGGGTTATGACTTTAATAAATTTGAATCTGCACTATTTCAGGAAACTGCCATGTAAATTTAAACTTTTCTGGCCAATGTTTCTTGAGAAGAAGATTTTTTAAAGATTTTCCCTATATAATCACATGTAAAACTAATTAATAATTTATTGGGGCCCCATCCTACCCCCTAGGGGCCATGATTTTAACAAACTTCAATCTGCACTACTGTAAATGTATTTAATTTTGTCTTGGATTAAATTTTGTTATTTTCATGTCTAGGGGAAAACGAAATGAAATCCAAATTAAATTTTAATTTAAAAAAAAATATTGATTTCTAAAGTTAGAAATATTTGTTGCTGTTATTTGTTACTTATTTAAAGATAACATATTTCGTCAGTATGTAACCGTCACCAATGTATTCCATATTAGTAGCTATACCCCAAAAATATACCATTTTCTTCTGAAACCTTAAATTTGACAACATCTGTGACAATCTTGAGTCTTTAAGACACTTGCACTCATGCTTGTGAATACATATTTCTATTAAGGTGTCATCTTGAAATCCATTTTTACTAGGTTTCATGCTTTTAAGTCCATCTTGGAATTCAAACATCAGTCACATGTAATAGCCAATCAATAGATCAGTAGCTTAGAAGTGTCTTAACAACATATCCGCTGTGATGAGTTTTTCTGAACTAAATAGAGTACAGACCCTGAAGCATGCTAAAACACCTCTAAAGTGTTACGTTTCATTCTGTGCCAATCATTTCGTGTTCCGTGCAAACCGTTCAGCGTTCCATGCAAACCATTCAGCATTTCATGCAGATCGTTCAGTGTTCTGCACAAGAATTATTTTGTTCCGTGTAAGAATCGTTTCATTCTGTGCAAACCATTTTCTGTGAGAACCGTTCTGTGCAAGAAACGTTTTGTGCGGTAGATCTATTCAAGCCACGCCCCTACAAATTACTGAGCATGCAAGTCTGCAAGTCCGATAAATGCTAACATATTTTGGTTTCTTTAATTACTTTATAAGAATTATTTTAAAAAATCTAAAATTCACTTCATCCCAAATATGACCTAAAATCTAATGCTGTATATTGCTGAATATAATACACACTTCTATATAATATCCCCCCCCCCCCCTTTTGGGACGGAAAATTGTTAAAAAACACATTTCGGGTGTAATATGTAGCAAAAATTTTGACCAAGCCGTAATCTGCAGTTATTTTCACTGATTATTTTTGCGGAAATAATGAATTCTAAACAAAGAATAAGAATGTGCAATCTCTGCAACTATGGTTTTGAGGTACATGTAACAGTCATCTGTGGTGATGTCCACTGTATGCCTTCAGGGGAAATACATGGGTAATCACCATGTAATTTCAGCAAAGCATGAGATTTTGTATCAGTAAATATTTCCTCCGTTGAAATTTAATGAAAATCAATTAAATAGTCGACATTGTAAAAATAAAATCGAAATATCAAACTAGTGTTTAATTTATTGTAATCAACACACGTACCACATGTGATTTACATATGTGCAGTTCATCTATAACCTCTCATTAATTATATAAATGATTGTAATCCAAGACATTAATAGGTGCTATAAATATTGAGTGCTCTGCCTGTAAAAACAGTGCTTAGAGAAATAAGTTGCATGAGGATGGGTAACGTCTACCATGATATCAGTTACTTACAACAAAAATATAAATATAGGCTCATGAAAATCGGACAGTATATCAATTTATGCTAGAGACATTCTGTACGGTTTTTTGGGTTTTTTTCACTAAATGTGCAAGAGAAAAAATACTCTAAGGCATTTCTTTACCCTGAGGGGGTATCTGCCAAATCAAAATACAAGTGCAGTGTACACAGCCATGGCTTCGTAAAACATGAGGTGGTTACCATCTCATTTCTTTTATGCAAGAAAAGTCGTTTCAAATTCTCACATTAGCATTTCACTCAAAAATATTAATGAACCATAAGTACAGGAAACTTCTGCAACTTTTTAGTGGCAAAAAATTGTCTACTTAACTTCATTTATTGTAGCACATGACATGGTATTGAATGGTGGCATACTAGGCACAGTATGAATTTTAATTATCTGTTTCGAAATAATTCAATGTGAACATATTCTAAGTGTCACATTTCCTACAATATTGCGTTTCTGTATTAATTTTCTTGAGATAGATTTTTTCGCTTTTAAAGAAGTGAACAGTGTGAATGAAGGCTATGTCTCCGATTAAAAAATTATAACGCAAAGTTTCACCTGAAAAAAAAATTGTCAAAACAAAAACAATACCAAATCAAACAGGTATGATATTCATTTAAAAAAGAAGACAATCTTTTTTCTTTACCATTTTTTCCCACAAGTTTATTATTATATTTCATGGTTTAATGGCTCCGTAAAGACCTGAATATTGAAGCATACAGGCTACGCCTACCATTTCATCTCAGTCAATCACAACTATTCACAAAGTATGCAACCCCCGCCTACCATTTCATGCAAATCGTGCAAACCATTCAAGAAAAGGGAAGCATTTCCTACAAACCGTTTCCTGCAAACCATTCCGAATCGTTTCGTTTCATGCAGACTGTGCAAACTGTTCAGTGTTTCATGCGAGAATCGATTCATTCCATTCCATGCAAGTGGTGTAGTAGTACACTTCAGGGTCTGTATCAGCTGATTAGATATGGTATAATGGGTAACTTTCATACCATCACTTTGTAATCCAGTGTAAGCACATCATCATGCAAGAAGAGCAAGACTGACAATCGTGAAGTATCTAGACAGATGGGAGACTGATGATTGTGAAGTATCTAGATGGGTGGGAGACTGATGATTGTGAAGTATCTAGACAGGTGAGAAGCTGATGATTGTGAAATACCTAGACAGGTGGGGAGCTGATGACTGTGAAGTATCTAGACAGGTGGAGAGCTGATGATTGTGAAGTATCTAGACAGGTGGGAGGCTGATGATTATGAAGTATCTAGACAGGTGGGAGGTTGATGACTGTGAAGTATCTAGACAGGTGGGAGGCTGATGATTGTGACGTATCTAGACAGGTGGGGAGCTGATGATTGTGAAGTATCTAGACAGGTGGGAGGTTGATGACTGTGAAGTATCTAGACAGGTGGGAGGCTGATGATTGTGCAGTATCTAGACAGGTGGGAGGCTGATGACTGTGAAGTATCTAAACAGGTGGGAGGCTGATGACTGTGAAGTATCTAGACAGGTGGGAGGCTGATGATTGTGAAGTACCTAGACAGGTGGGAGGCTGATGACTGTGCAGTATCTAGACAGGTGAGGAGCTGATGACTGTGAAGTATCTAGACAGGTGGGGAGCTGATGACTGTGAAGTATCTAGTCAGGTGGGGAGCTGATGACTGTGAAGTATCTAGACAGGTGGGGACCTGATGATTGTGAAGTATCTAGACAGGTGGGAGGTTGATGACTGTGACGTACCTAGACAGGTGGGAGGCTGATGACTGTGAAGTATCTAGACAGGTGGGAGGCTGATGACTGTGAAGTATCTAAACAGGTGGGAGGCTGATGACTGTGAAGTATCTAAACAGGTGGGAGGCTGATGACTGTGAAGTATCTAGACAGGTGGGAGGCTGATGATTGTGAAGTACCTAGACAGGTGGGAGGCTGATGACTGTGCAGTATCTAGACAGGTGAGGAGCTGATGACTGTGAAGTATCTAGACAGGTGGGGAGCTGATGACTGTGAAGTATCTAGTCAGGTGGGGAGCTGATGACTGTGAAGTATCTAGACAGGTGGGGACCTGATGATTGTGAAGTATCTAGACAGGTGGGAGGTTGATGACTGTGACATACCTAGACAGGTGGGAGGCTGATGACTGTGAAGTATCTAGACAGGTGGGGAGCTGATGATTGTGAAGTACCTAGACAGGTGGGAGGCTGATGACTGTGAAGTATCTTGACAGGTGGGAGGCTGATGATTGTGCCTTTTGCAAACAATGATATTCACATGTACTACAACTGAATCTTAAGTTATAGTAACTTCTGTAAATTGTTTTTTAACTTTGATATTGTTCTCAATGCTAGCTAACTCAAATGGTAGCTAACTGCTGGTAGTCTTTCAACTTCTTTTGATTTCTTCTGTTATACATGATGTGTTGTTACATTCAAATGTAATAATTTAAAGTGTTGCACTTCATACAATTCACTTTCCATTATTTAGAAAAAAAAATTTCAATATTGAAATATGTGTTGTTATTAGAAATTTCAGGTCTGAATTAAAAAAATCACTTTGTTGATACTATAACCATAGTATCCATGCTTTTCACCCACACACCCACCCACTCACACACAAAAAAAAACACCAAGAAAAAATCCATTTTTATATCAAAGTTGGGTGTCTAAAATATGCTGCTGTGCAATAAATCCCTTTTAGATATTTCAAAGTTGACAGTTATGTACTCGGTAAACAACTTAAGGCCCAAAGCTGCATGGAATACTTTCTAACTTTTGTTAAGGTTTTGATTTCCAAGAACAAAGAATGACAGCAACTGAACCAACTTCTTTCCAAGACAGATTTAAGACATGAGAATTAATGATTTTTTTGGTGGAAACTGAATTAGGAGAAATCCTTCATCCTTCTGCTGTTAAATGATAACATGTTTTTTTTTTTTTGGCTCATATAAACCTAACACAAACATGCTGCAATGAAGCAACAGTAACCACTTTGATATATTCCCTGACCATACACGCATAATCTTTTTAGACCTAAATGTGCCATTAGGAAATGTGAAAATTTATAGCTGTACTAGGAATCGAACCTACAACCACTGCATTAACTCGTCATGTGCTCTAACCACTGAGCTATTCAGGTAATATCCAAAGTCCATATAGTCCAATCCACTACATTCCTCCCTCTTTAAATTGTCTTTGTCCTTCAAGACACACAACTCCGAATCTTTTGCAATTCACGGGGCTTTCACCCGGAAGTCTTGGGGTGGTCAACAGCAATAAATGTAACATGAATGGAAAAAAATCAAAAGAGTACTAAACCAGGATTTGAACTTGGGTCCCCTGAATCTCTAGTCAGGTGCTTTCCAATCGCACTCTCTGGGCACTGGTGATCAAACCCATCTGACCAATACGGGTTCTAATAGTGCAAGTATCTCATCATGTCATTAATCAATTACTAACAAATTTTATCCTTCCCCAACCATAAGAGCCAATGAGGCAGGTGCTTGTTACTTAATGAGGTAGGCTTCAGTTCTATTCCAAGATTAATTTCCCAGTCAAGCAAGTAACCAGTGATAGCAGTGTTATGGACAGTAAATGTGGCAAATATAATGTTTCAATGTGTAAGAAAAACTTCAGCCATCTAGAATTATGCTCTGTAATTGCTGAGAAGACAGGGACAGTATCCAAGGTGATGGGGTTGATTAAATGATTTACCCCAGCTAGTTTTGGTTTTAATCAAGTTCAGTGTTGTAAAAAATTGATGAGAAATATTTATTCAAAGTTTCTATATCTCCATAAAACAGGTACAAAACAATACTAACAATTTAAACATTTATTTCTTAAGTGTTATAAATGATCAAAAATAAACATGACTACCATCAAAGTATCATGATACATATTGTCTCCTGAAAGGAGTGGGCGCATTGTTTCAATTCCAAGTAAGTGAGCAAAATGTGTAAGGTTAAGTGACCACGGTGAAATCAAAACTGTTTAAAACTGTTTGGACTGGACACCTAACTCTCTGGCTAATAACAAAACTGTTTGGACTGGACACCTAACTCTCTGGCTAATAACAAAACTGTTTGGACTGGACACCTAACTCTCTGGCTAATAACAAAACTGTTTGGACTGGACACCTAACTCTCTGGCTAATAACAAAACTGTTTGGACTGGACACCTAACTCTCTGGCTAATAACAAAACTGTTTGGACTGGACACCTAACTCTCTGGCTAATAACAAAACTGCCCATGTCAAGTTTTATTTTTTTTAACTTCATAAGTTTTGATGAATATCAAAATTACTTATGTGTGTTTCTACAGAAATCTGGTCAATGAATTTTATAAAAAGTAAGAAACAGGACAGAGAAAACAGTGTCCTTTAACCTCTATAATCATATAAAATTATTAAGACAGAACCCATTTATAGACACAATAAAACCAGCTCTCTTACAAGCATATGATAGTGAAGGACCCAATACATCAAGAGAATGATTGCATACCAGTGGCTGAATGGCTGAGGGAAAGTGTCAAGAGCATTGATCCTTTACAATTGGATCAAACTTCCATCTCGTTTATGGTATATCCGAGCTTGATCAACCATACACAGCATTAGCGTCAAGCTTAAATTCAGACCAATTTTCCGCATAGTTCAAATCTCCTCCTTCCTTAGAGATTTCTACAATCCAATATCAGAGAATTATCCTTCAACAATTTAAGCTAATTTCTGAGATACGTATGTTTGATTTTATTTGATTCTCATATTTACAACTGTTCATAAAAAGTACAATATCAAATTCACAAAAATGAGTAATTTCAAATCCCAAGTTCACATGTATATCTTCAAAGGACCAAATATTTCCATGTCTGTCTGTCTGTCCCAATATTTTCCCAGAGACCTACAGATCAGCAGCTAGAGAATTTTATATATATATATATATATATATATATATATATATATATATATATATATATATGTATGTATGTATGTATGTGAGAGGCCTTGCAATTTTGAGCACAATGCTCTAACCACTCGGCCATGGAGGCCCCTTTATTTATTTATACACACACACACACACACGGTCAGTGTAAAGTTTCTGAAGATTTGAAATGAAAGTACTAGAGCTTTACTAAACATCTTTGTGTTTCTTTTTATCTTTTACCAATTGTTGTGAAAAGTAATACACACACACACACACACACACACACACACACACACACACACACACACACACACACATATATATATATATATATATATATATATATATATATATCTATCTCTAAAAGTTTGGGCCCAAAGGACAAAACAGCAAAGACAATTTATAAAGAAAGAAGTTTCAGAAAAGATTCCAACATACACCACACATTACATATAGATGTACAATATGGGGAAACAAGTACATTCCACCATAAAAATCCAACTTATATTTCCATGTCTCTGCTTGAAGACTGAGAGAATAGTTAGTCTAATTATACACTTAAAGGAGTTTTAAAGCCAATAAACAGTATTTCCTCTAGCTAAAATCAGCTGATCACCCATAATTTGTTATTCTGTACTTCAAAATTACACTAAATCACCACAATTCAAAGAAAACCAATTTCATGCCTCTGTACAGATAAGATCATCATTCTTCAATGCCTTCATCTCCTGAATCAGTTTAAAAGTTATAAAGCAGTATGAAGATGTAGTGATTTTGGTGCTTAATGTCTACAATACGGTATAAATGACAAGATGCTTCAAGATTCTCAACCTTCCATTTTAAACAATGATAAATCACAAAAGATTGCTTCGTCAAAACCTGAAAGTAATACACAAGATGGGGGATGAAATAGTTTGCGTAATGATGATGTCTGATATGGCTGTGTGAAATGACTTCTAAATTACACGTACTCCTTCAGGAAGGAATCACAGAAGAAGAAGAAAGTGGCGGAATTGATCAATAATTCATCTCCTGACACTACCCTGAAGGGGTCATGAATAAAACAACATTATAAGGACCATTATTGGAAAATACAGCATTAGCTATATCTTTAAAAACTTTTCCTAGTATTACAAAGCATTTGTAAAATTATTTAACTGTAAAGTTTTTGAATGAATTTTCTTTCCCTCCTTCCCCTTTCTTTTTCTAATCTGACATGAAACCAAATTGTACCGAAATAAAACTGCAAAATGGATCACACAACATCTTCACATCCACTACTGTAAAATTACTTCACATAAAGAACACTAATTGATGCCTCATTTACAGATAATTACGATTTACGTGTAAAAACAGAAGAGCCAGTCATTACATTTCTCACGGAACCAAAAGTCCCTGTATTGCTTTAACACAGTAAGTAAAAAATTCAATTAAACATTACTGTCCCTTTATTTAAATAGCAAGTTGTAACCTGAAGAAATACGACATATGGTATACCATCATTTCTGTAAAATTTGACTCCTCCTTTCCCTTTTGCAGAAAACATTAATACATTTAGCAAACAGTGAAACTGAAGGAAATCTTGTTATGGTTGTGTCCGGAAAAAGCGCTTGATGCAATAGCAGAACTTGTCATGGATCATGTTGGTTTAAGTTGGACAACATTGCAGCACACTTGGTAAGTTGACTTCATTTATGTGAACTGCTATTTGTGTTACATTCTCTACATCCAGATAACCCTACAGCTACAACAAATAACAATTCTTTCATAATGTTATAATGCAAAGAAATAACATTGCATTATACATGTCAATTCACCCTACCTCTAAAACAGCAATTCCTGAAATTGTGATGCCTTTGTACAGGTCTTTGAAACCATCCTATACTAGGGCATTACATAAAACTATTTCATTATCAAGATTCCACAAAAGTGCTACACATGACAGAGGTGACACCCAAGAACTCTGAAAGTTTGAAGCAATGTTCTCCGGCACCATACCTCTGTCAGATACAGCGCTTTCATCAACACTCGATGAAATGGCTTCGAGATGGGTCCATTGATCGAAATACTGGTTCCAAGAAAAATATACAGAAAGGCTCATTAGCTTGGTATGGAATGAGGAAACAGTTCCCCAAGTCTGTCTTTGTGTATGCTGATCAAGATCTGTGTGATGGCAACACTTAAAAATCAAGTGTTTCAGAGGATAGCAAAGTTGGCATCATCATTTAGTTGTTTTAGTCACACAAGTTTTTTTCTGGTCCAGTGGTTCTTGGGAAGATTTTTAACTGATACCACAATATTTTCACTATTTTTAAATTACCTTCCACTGAAAAAGGTATGACCAATCATTGGAAAAAATTTTAATCCCTTTACCCAAGAATGCTCTGTGCCAAATTTGGTTCAAATTGGCCCTGTGGTTCAGAAAAAGAAGTCAAAAAACTGCTCACATACCAAACAATTAGTGGCAAAACATCATGATTGTGATGTCATAATTGTGTTTCTACATCACTTTGATCCAGTTGAGAATTAAGAACTAGGCTACATCAGGATTTCGTGCAAAAAAATAACTTAATTTTGAAACTAAATCATGAATGTCAATTTTGGTGGGCAAATAAAGCCTTTATCATAGCCCTTTATCATAGCCCTTTCACCTAAAATGGCAAACATGATAACAATTTAAAGATTCAAGTATTCCAACCATTCCTTGCTAAATATATATATTAAATGAATTTCCAGGAATAAACACGATTTTATGTCCTATTCCTGAATTAGTCTTAATGAGACACAGGGGACAATGAAATTCCAATGAATAACCCTGGAACTAAAAACTTTCTCCTGATCAAAGACTATATCACTAAACTCAGGTGACCAGAAAATAAACATGAAGAGGATAATACTCAAACAGGTGACTCCATGCCACATTAAAACTTCTCGAGTTTGAGTTTTGGAGAGTCCATAAAATTGATACTTCAATCAATGAATTTGAACTTTGACTCTAAGCGGATGTAATGTGTGGTAGTAAAATTAATAATCTTATTTTCTCAGGTAATACATCTCATTTAGAAACTTTCTTTCATCTCAAATATAAATAAAGAAACTAATTATTTTGTGTGCATGTTTAACAAATGATTTTTAATTTCTTGCAGTGAAAAATTAATGTCAATTGAGTCTCATGATCATTTCAAAATTTAACAAGGTTAAGAAGAAATACTATATAGCCATAATGGCTGACTTCCTTTGGAAACTTAAATGAAAATATGAATATAAGCAATATTCGTATATTCCTTTTAAATCTAATTTCCTACTGTGTAGTTCAGTAGGTTTGCATGCCAACTGCTGATATGTGGTTGTTTATTCAAATCCGGCAAGGGTTTTAATATTTTTTCAGAATACTTTCTATCAAACTGCACTTATTGACTAAATGAGGTAAATTTGCAAGTTTTCAATTTCAAAATATCGTTGTACATATCCTCCACTTTCCATCCACATCAGATTTCTCTGGTGTCATTCCTCCCTGTCATTGAAGCCGCAGCTGAACACTGAAAAGACTAATTAACCCTGAGGAAGAAATATCTGGCAATGTGCCAATTCTAATTACCAAGTTGTCACTCCATGTTTTCACAGCTCTTCACCATGACAGTCTAACAGGTAAAGTGTACTGTGGTACTAATCAAGTCACAAGTGACCAACAGCTTGTACGTCTGTAAATATGCAGCACTGCTAGTTGTCAATAGCACATTCTCTTACAGGACTTTATTTCAGTGAGAGATTTTTGGAAGATCAAGAGATCGAGAGAACAAGAATTAATTTGCCTTTTTACATCCAGATGGAAAGTCTGAATCATCTAGAATCACCTTTGTACCCATCACTTTGTAAACTACACTGTAATAAACAGCACATACAAATGGAATCAAAACAATTAAAATTCAAATTAATAATTTATTCCCATAGGTAAAATAAACCCACTAGTATATTACTTCAGCTGAATTTTCCATCCAATCAAACACATTTTTCAGAACAAAGAGAAAATAATGCAATTTCTTTTCACTACAACACTGATCAAAATACACCCATGGGAATTACTTGAGAGAAAATTACTCTCTACCACCTAAATCTTACTTTACTTCATTACTAAATGACCATTAGTTTTACAAAAAGAAAAAAAAATTCTTGGTACGATAAAATTTTTAATCACCTTCACAAGTGGATGTCTTGGCATATTTTCTGCAATACTTCCACTAATGATTGGATCTTTGAAATCTGTGACATGCTGAAACTCTTCTTTGCAATCCTTGATGATGATTGGAGCTACATCATTGCAGGCCCTAACAACATTTCTGCTGCCCTGTTTTTCTGAAAAAAGACAAGATGCATTTTTTTTTCAATTAAATTTCAATTTGTAAAGTGAATTGCATTAACATGACAATCACAGACAGAAAGTGTTGCTTGTGCATAACTTCCAAGAATTTTCAAAAACTATTGACTTTTACGTTAGGAATCTAGTAAACATCATCTTTGAATAAAGGGATACCATAACTCTTTACTATTAATATCATCCATAATAATTTTCTACTACCATCATATATGCTTGAAATCATTTTTGCCAAATTGCAGTCTTTTTAGTGGAGGAAACTTTTAAATAATTCCTACATAGATCATGAATGCATGTTTAGGTCATTCATTGGAAAGGCAAAATATCCTGGAGAAAACAGGTTTAACCCATAGACTAGGTTTTTTTTATATGTATGATAAACTACTATTGACTGTCCAAGGCAAGACATCTTGAAGAAAACAGGTTTTAACCATATGTTTTGTTTTTTTTCACATATAACCAACAATTCATTTCCTTTTGAAGGTTATTACAGTCAACTAAATGCTTCCTTTCTGTTTTATTTAGTGAACAATTTTCAACAAATTACAATGTGTAAATCATAATATTATTCATTAAGTATCAGCAGGTGCTTGTCTGAGGATAGCAAAGGGTAACTCTGAGAGAACGAGCCATAGATTTTTCAGAAGAAGAATGGCTTCATAAGAAAAGTGCACCATAATCTTGTGTTGCATTAAGATATGTGTAGTTGAGGAAAAGGTGAAGATAATGTTTTTACAAACTTCATGCACAATCTATCGCAAATGCAGTTAAAGTGATATCATAAGGTACTGGCAATATGCCAGTATTGGTCCAGTATTTTCAACAAACTGCCCATCCCAATTTTACTATTTTTCTATTATCTCCCCTTGGAAAGGGGCATGGTCCTTAATTTGTACAAACTTGCATCCCTGCTTCACCCATGGATGACTTATGCCAATTTTGGTTGAAAATGGTCACATGGTTCAAATAATTGGAAATGTGAAAATATTACTACACAGAGACTTCACAGATTGCCAAACTTCAAATTGAGCATCCCCATGGGGATCCAGGTTGTTAGAATAGATCCTCAGTACCCCTTGCTTGTCGTAAGAGGTGACTAAATGGGGCGGTCCTTCAGATGAGACCGCAAAAACCGAGGTCCCGTGTCACAGCAGGTGTGGCACGTAAGAGATCCCTCCCTGCTCAAAGTCTATAAGCACCGAGCATTGGCCTAAATTTGCAGCCCTTCACCGGCAATGGTGACGTCTCCATATGAGTGAAAGATTCTCAAGCAGGATGTTAAATATTATTTAATCAATCAATCAAATTGAGGTTTTGGCCCGAGGGAGCTAAAATATATCACTCTGGCTTTCAAGTAAATTTTAACTGGCAAGCAAAATAAGTCTGAAAAATATGTTGTAAAAATAAGGGTAGAACATAATTTTTATTTTTCTAACCAGGGAATGGCAATTGATGAAGAGAAATGATCTGGAAGTGATATTGTCTAAAATACAATCTGACAGTCAGAGATTTGAATGAATATAATGATGGCAACTAAATACTTTCTTCAAAGACAATGACCCTAGATCTTGTAAGCTAAAAGCTTCATCACACAACCCTTTCATTCCATGTATACCAGTATCGTAATTTAAAAAAAAAAATTCACAATGTATCTGTTTCGTGTCACATTATTCTTAGGCATGACAAGTATAACACAGAACTCTTGAGAGAATTACTTGCATGTGGGCTTTGTTGAATGTGAAAGATAGATCAATCACCATGGCCATGTGAGCACTAAAAAGCTACCAAGTCATTCTCAGACTCCCTTACTCTTATTCATTATGGATAATTCCTCAGATAAGCCCTTTTAATGATGATATACATAATTTTCTTTCAGATTCAGCAAGAGCTTTGATCCAAATGACAACGTCCCTACTCGTCAGTTAAATCCTTCTAATTTTAACATTATAAAATACCCCCCTGTGATACATTTCTTATTTACATTTCGTGGTAAAATCCATCTGTACAGATACATTACAGGAGAGTGGTGAGGGAATGAGTGCGCGTTCTCATGATTACTAGTACCCTTTAAGGCTTTCATCCTCATGCAGTTATTTTACGCAGCCATTCCAAGCTATATTGATGTAGCCCTCGCCTATTTTTAACATTTTAACATTTTTGGGGTACTGTCACATTTACATTCAAACCTGTATTAAGAGACCATCCAACGGGGAATGGAAAAAATGGTCACATATGACAAGGGGTCTCTTACAACAGGTGGCTTATTTTCTGCTGTAAAGGCATTTAGCAAATAATATAACAAACTAATTTTTACAATGGAGAACTTACATGTATTTGAAATGCATTATTAAGATTATCCATGTATGGTTTTAACAAAAATAAAATAAAATAAATAAAATAAATAATAGCTAATCATCTAAAACGCAATGTTTGTAATTTATTATTCATCAAATATTACATTTAATCTGTTCAAGAATCTCATTTATGAAATAGATGCAAATTTTCTAAATCTGAAAAACACTATGTTGTATAGATCATTTATGTACCTAAAAAAACTGCATCAATGTTTCTCTGGTTGTAAACAAAAGTAAATGAGGTGTTATTTCTTCTTTTGTACAATAATGCTGAAAATCTGTCAATTTGAATGTTACCTTCAATATATTGCAATATACTGCAATGCAAATTTTAATATCACAATGTATCGTGTTATGATTTTTCAGTCACAATAGCCAGCACTAACATTAGGTCTGAAACTGTCCAGTATTTTATTCATACAAAACTGTATGAGGCATGTATCGCACTTACAGGCCAAGAAAATAAGCACCACCTTCAAATTTACCTGATCTGTGAACTTCTGTCAATCAACTGAAATTCAGCATCAGGCTGAATGCTAAAAATTGATTGAGGTTTAATTACTTATTTATTTCAAAATGGATTTACCATCTAATAAATTCACTGAATCTATCAATCAACCTTCGCAAGAAAAATAACTACACTGATATTTATCAATTTTATGAAAATGCAGGCAACATCTTGTGCATTCATGACTGTATACACAAGCTTGCTTGCTTCCACGGGGGATTCACAAACTCGGGCCTTTAAAAATTTCATTTGCTGATTTACCGGAGACAATCCAATTTTAAGAATATCTGTACAGGCAAATTCTTAAACTGGACGAACAAAGAAATGACATCAAAGTAGTTTTACAAGTATATTTATCATATAATGTACTTAAAGTAAAATCAAAGAATAAAATTAAAGCCCCTATTTTTGAATATGCTCTGGTTCTATAAAGGTCATGGGGAAGCTATCTGAACCTACAAAGTTATATGAGGATTTTTGCATATATTAATTTGTCAAATTGTGCCCTTCAGAGTCTGAAGAAGATTTTCACAGAATCCAACTATACATATTCCAATGAAAGATTCTGACCCCCTATTGCCCTGCTCTAGTCCAAGGGTCACAGTAATACCAAATTTTTATCCACTCTACCTTAGGACGCTTGCATATTCATTTGATAAATTGTACCCTTGTGGTTCTTCAAATTTTTATAGAATCTTCATTACTGAACTTAAAAAGAAATGTCACATTTTTTTTACATGCTGAAAAAAAATCATTTCCTTTATATGAAATAGGGATTTTTGTAGAATTTATGGAACATTAAACATTGCACTTCCTTCTACATTAAGATCATATTTTCAACTTATCTAATTTTAAATCAAAGTGCAACACATTCTATTAACGAATCGTACATGCAGAACTGAATCATGAAAGTTTAAAATTTTATCGGAAAGAGACAATCTGAACTACTTTAAACATCTGTCCACAGTCTGCAGCTGGTTTGTCATTAAGGATTCTTAAGACTTTGTCCAAACAAGCTTATAGACCAGCCACCTGTTATATTTGTACAAATCATTTCAATATATGCATTATTATTCTTCAAAAAGGCACCTTTAGACAAAATTACTTCAACTGAACCCAATCTCTACATTATGAACTGTATACTAATAGCATGTAAGCTAAAGTAATTTGTTTGAACAGAAGATCTAGAGTCAAATTGGATGCCAGTGCTTTGACAGTTAATATCAAAAGCATTCTTATTGTACACATTGAAAATTATTACATTGATCAGTGGATCAGCATTATTTTTTAATAATATCCAATAATGAAATGGTCTACAAATAATGTAAAGCACAACTAAACAACTGGGGGCCCACATGACTGATACCGGAGCTGTGTACCTTAATTAGTTGCTGTTTGCAGTTTTTATTGGTGGAGGAGAGAACTCTGATACAATGTACCCGAGAAGAGACCACCAACCTTTTGAAAGTAAACTGGCAAACTTTCTCACATATATCGGCACGAGCGACATTCAAACCCACACCGACTAGAGGCGAGAGGCCTTGTGATTTTGAGCGCGATGTTCTAACCACTCGGCCATGGAGGCCCCTAGCTTAATTAGTGCATCAACATATATTTTCAACATATTGCTAACTTTAAATACTAGTCAAACTTTAGTAACAAGCAGAAAATTTTAGGACATTCTTGAAATGTTCACAATGCAAGTTTTACTTTCTATATAATAATTTATTATCTTTTTTTTTTTGCAGTAATTTTATCCACACCACTCCCAGTGAGTTTTGGGTAACTATTTTTAAATTCTACTCTTCAAGACCTTCCAAATGCTGCATTTCTTTCTTCTATTTGATAAATATACTATTCCCAATGCCAAACACTATCGATTAATCCCAATTTCAAGATTAAAAAATCCCTAGCAACAAATCGCTATATGTCATACTTTGATAATTCATTTTGTATAAAATATTTTACAAGTTACCTATTTCTTCACTTCCTCTTAAATAAAATGTAGATGTAAAAAAAAAAATTGCACATGTACATTTATAGAATGTAAACAATGAATATTTGTTTATCCTTTGAAATATAGCTTATTCAGGGTTAATTAAAATAAACACCATTCTTTATCTTATAAAGATTCCCCAGTTCGTTCCATAAATATTCATGTTACTTTTCTCCAAGGGCATCAGTGCCATTTTCCAAATAGTATTAAGAAAAAAAAAACAAAATACAAAAAAAAACCCAAAAAACACACACACAAAAAACAAAAACAAAAAATGCTATACAAATCCTGGAGTATATTACTCAACACCTCAAAGGCATTTCATATGAATGTTCCATGCAAATGTTTCTTGCAAGCCATGCAGTGTTCTATGCAAACTGCACCGTGCAAACCATTCAGTCTTCTGTGCAAACTGTATATTTTCTATGCAAACTGCACTTTACAAACTGGTTAGTCTTTTGTACATACCACAACATGTCAACCGTTCTGTCTTCTGTTAAGTATTTTGTGCAATCCCTGATAAGGTCCTTTAGATCCCTAATATCAAGTTCATCAAAGACCTTGACAGGTGCTTGTTGGTGCAGACCTACCTGGAGATACAGCCCTATGAGACAGTATGGGGCTGCCAGGCTCTGGGGATGACGGTGGAGTTAGGGTACTGGAACCCGATCCCATTTCTTCACTGTGTCATTTTAAAGTTAACACCTGCAAAGAATTTAATAATACACTTGAAACCCATAAAATTTCATCACAAACATTTACTTTGAGTAGCTCACATATTTTACAAAACAATATTAAATATATCCTTCTTCTAATAATGCATCATGTAGAGATTTTTATTGTACAGTAAAATCATCACAGTGAACCTCCAGAGCCTGCAAAAAACACTTCTTTACAACCAAACGCCAATAAAATTTTCATCAATTTTCTCTCATTGGGGAATAAATATTACTTCGCAATAAGCCTGAATTTGTTATCAGTGACTTCATTATAAGCATGTTTTACTGTACTCTGATACTTTCAGTCACTATAACAATTCAATCAAACTAAAATTAGCTGTTTGATCCACTGGTCACTCACAACACAAACACTATAGATTCTAGTGTTAATGCACTAAGGTTCACACCCTACTGACCAGAGACAATGAATAACCATGAGACTGTTTTAGCCAATCAAACCATAGCTATATTTGAGAGTTAAATCTGTGTGTACTTCTATACATTTTGAGTAATAGGATTTTTCATATCTAATCAATGTTGCAGACAATAACCCATTTTAAAACAAGACATATTTACATGCCGCTCTGATCACAGTGAGCAATTCTCTCCCCAGCATGAGTGTAGCATACTATACACACAGAGGTGACTAGGACCAACCAGCTTAAAGAATCAAAGTACAGGTTGATGAAAAATGAACAATACAACAATATACAGGTTTGAGTGTAAAATGAACATAAACCAATGGCTACCAATGCAAAACAATTGGTCCTCAGAGCAAAATGATGAAAAGGAATCAGAACTAGAAAAATGAAAAGTCAGAAAGGGCTTTGAAATAACTGCTTAATCCAAGTACAGTAAAAACTGCTTAATCTGACATCCGTGTAATCCGACATCTGTGTAATCCGACATCTGTGTAATACGACATCCGTGTAATCTGTTTCACTTGGCATTCAGACTCTTATCTTCTTTCTCAATATTTCCATCATTTTTACACTGATTGTTTCAGCAACAAAAATTTTTTCTCCCAGTGCATATCGGCTTAGACAGGTTTCACTATATTATGTATATAATTCATGAAAATATTCCCAAGTAAACTTAAGTTATAAAAGATTATCATATCATGTGAATATCAATTAAGACAAAACACAAAACAGAACACAGTTTAACAGACTACAGATTAGAACAGTAAAGTGATATGGGCATACTCAATTTATACAAGCAAAATTATACCTTAAGCCATCTATCTGAATACAGTGTACAGTAATGGGAAATAAATGAGTTCACAAAATAGGGGATGTTGTAAACTCTCACATGTGTCTCGTATATTACATAACGAGATGTAACATACACTCATTGTTATCCTGAATAAAACAAAAGTGTTCCTGATATTTTTTTTAGTTATTTTCTACTTTCGCTTCTTCCGAGTTTTTTAATTATCCCCTTTTAATAAACAAATATTGTCCTTTACATCATGGCAATGCACACCAAGGAATTGACAAGAGAGCACGAAGATGGCATTGTTCAAATGTCAAATGATGGATTTCTTAGCTATAAAATTTTGCAAACTCATTTATGTTGTACTACTGTATATAACAGAATTGAAATGAATAATTATAGGATTTTGCAATTCAAGGTAGACTGTACTAAAATTTTAACTGTACAGTTCTGTAAGTGGTGTAAAGTTAAGAGCTTATAAAGAGTACTTGTGCTCCAACCTTTTTTTTTTTTATCATTTCACCCTTGTGTTTTCCCAATAATTAAACAAAAAAATTGGTTTCCATGATCATGCAGTTAACTACAATCATTAGTGACAATTCTTGATCGAAAATGAAAACCCATACTCTGTATGAAGCGTACATAAATATATAAATATATATGTGATATTTACCACCACCCCCACCCCCCCCTCCCCCCAAAAGAGTAAATTTTTGATCAAATCATTCAGAAGTTTGGGCATAGTATTTTATCAGTGACTATTTATTTTGCACTGATGACAGTTCAATTCACATTAAATTTTGAAGATGTTCATCATTTGTTTTACCATATATTTTATGATTTATTGTTCTTTTTTCAGAAATATATTTTTTTTACCCTTTTTACCAAGCTATATGTGAGGAATATTATGGAGTTGATGCAAGAAAAATCGAGTTAATAGCAGGGTCCTCTGTGCTCTGTAAGTTGTGCAACGTTTTGTAATGTACAGTGTTACTGTGTGATGAAGATTTTTGCTTGTTAAATGTGTGCATTAAATTGACATAAATTTTATAATAAAATCCTCGACAAGAATATTCCCTTCTATATAATTATCGGCAACTGTCACAATACATTCTAATCCTTCATCTTTGTTCCTTTAAATAAGAGGTCAATGGGCTTTCACAGTCACCTAAGTATGCATATTTTTTCATCTTTAGAAATCATTGCGTTATCTGCTTTTCATACTTTTCCATTTTTATACTTTGTACTTACAGATAAACAAACAATTTGTCTGCTAATATCGAGCATTATGTATTATGACCAATCTAGCCTCACTCTGATACCTGAACCCTGGGGTCATGAATTTCACAAATTTGGTGGAGCAGTCAATGCCCATTCTAATCATGCAAACATCTTGCCTCCTTGATGTCTAGAAGACTTCTAAGATATGCATTCTGAATACACAACTGATATACCCTTGACCCACCCTCGCCCATAAACCTTGAACCCAAGGATCATGAATTTCTGTTTCACTACATGGCTCATGAACCCCAAATCCATGACTATTTGGCTGGAGCAAGACCCCTCCTAAGGTCATGAATTTCACAGTTTTGGCTTATTACTCATTAATCATGCCCACTATTTGACAGCTTCCAGAAGTAAAGAAGATTTCTAAGATATAATGCATTTTGAATATATGTCCAATTTTTAAAAAATATATCTCCAACTTAGCCCCACTCTGAGGCCTGAACCCTGAACCCAGGGATCATGAATTTTACAGTTTTGGTAAAGAGCTCATTGTTTATCATAATCATGCTACAAGTTAATTAATTTAATGGTTTTGGCCACACTCCCAAAGGAGACAGGGTCCATGAAAAAAAACCTTAATTTTTTCCTCTTGACCCAGGGATGGTATATATCAAAAATGGTTCAGCCTTTCCACATAAGGAGGTGAAAATCTTCAAAAGCTTACAACCAATCCATGACATTGAACAACAAATGACAAAAGTTTACAACCAATGCATGACATTGAACTAAAAACACCAAAAACAAATAGTAATAAGTCGCCTGAGTAATTCAGATGATTAAACATAGAGCACCACTAAACCGGTACACGATACACCCACATACGTCATTGACCCCCTCAAAAAAAAAATAAAAATAAGCCAAGGGCCATAACTCCTTCAAATATTTTGGGACAGCATTCTCCTTGTAATATGCACATCTACACATTATGATCTTTCTTTGTACCAAGTTTCATTAAAATCCACCCAAGGGTTTGAAGAGAAGTTGCAAAGACAAAGTATCTTTCATAAAAATCTAAGTTGAAGAGCCATAACTTCTTTTTAAAAATTGGACATTGTTTCCCTTACAATATGCTCATCTATACATTGTAATCTAACTTTGTACCAAGTTTCATAAAATCCCCTCAAGGGTTTAGGAGGAGTTGTGAAGACAGAGTTAAGAGAACAGACATATGACAGCGGTATAGAATATGGCCTCATTTTATGTGAGCGTATAAGAAAACTTAGCTCATAAAGTTCATCCTTGATATTTAGTCTTTTGTAATAAATCTCTGATGAGATTTTTAAGCATTCAGCTAAGATTTCTGTGACAACAATTTCAATGGCTAACAAAAAGGTCTCTTAAATCCAAATGGGATGGTAATTGTTAAATCATTGTGTAGCAAACTATGTGGAAAATCTTAGACTGCAAAGAACTCATAATTAATTCACATTTGTACACTGTTAAACTTGGGATTCTGCAAGGTGTACTGGGTTGGAAATCACCCAAAGTCAATTATGTAGTCCATTTTATTTTGTAATATATGACTGCAAAGCAAATTTGTCACACCTAATGAGAAATTAGCTGCCAGTATTGTATTGTATATCTGTCTTGATAACAAATACAGCTTGTTAATCAATGTCACAAAAGCTATATTTACAGTTGTGAGAATTATGATAATGAACACTGTGTTACATGGGGTTCATGGTAGGTATGACCTATCAACAGGGGATGCTTACTCCTCTTCCTAGACAACTGATCCCTCCTCTGGTAAGTCCTGGGATCTGTGTTTGCCCAACTCTTAATTTTGTATTCTATATAGGGAGTTATAAGATTGATCACTGTTCGTTTTCTCCACCTTTTCATGGAGTCAGGATTTCAGAAATGTATCATAATGAGTGGCAGATATACTGTATTGAATTGACCTTAGAAAGCTATAAATTATGCAAATCAAATTTGTTTCAATAGCAGACTTGCTGACAACTCCAACAATAAATATGAGTATTCTTTGCAAACGAAGAGACCTAAATGATCGTTACTTTCCAGGGAACATATTTTTTTATTACAAGTTATAACCATTAGTGAGCACTGTTCAATTACTGTAGTCATAAAATAAAAGCTTCGTTTGTACATACTTTTGAACAGCATCAAGCATACTACATTCTGTCAACAACAAAAATCTCACTTTCAGTGTTTCAGCTGAACAATTTGTGATCAAAGCCATTTGGCAACTTTAAAAATAATGCAGGCAGTTACTGGTAGCTTTCAATTGATATCAGAAGATCAACACCTCTAAAGATATACAGCTAAATTGTTATTGCAACTACACCTTTGATCAATAATTCCCTTGTTTAATCTACTTTACTCATTGCCATTTGGGTGGTTTGATATACAGTGAAATAAAACAAAATGCTGTTATTTCCTAAATCAATACCTACATTGTAAACTGCCGTAAAATGTCCAATACGACTAAAGAAACCCAATGAGAGTCTCCATATACAGCAGTTTCCATGCTTTCAATTAAATGTGCTGCCTACAATATGTTAAACATATAGAGAACCATTGTAGAGAACCATTGTAAATTTGACAGACTAACTGTAAAATCTCTCTATTGTTGAAACACCCGTACTATTAATGCACTCTGTAGAGAAAAAAAAAATCTTGGCACAGCTGAGCATCGTTCATCTTTACAACTGATCTGGATCCTGTAGTAAATTAAATTTTTCTCCCTTTTAGTTGGATTTTCTCGTACGAACCCAATTTTATATGCAGCTCTTAATTTTCTCTACAGACTGTAGAAGCACATACCCTGACACATGTTCAAACATTATCTCTCATAATGGCATCTAGGAGATCCACAATATAGAAATTTATTGAGGAAAATTAACTCCTTCCTTCTAAAATAAAGTTCTAAAATGGAAAGCTTTATCAAAGCAATACTTAAACCACCAAATACAATAAAATAATACTGTATATCAATAAATAAAAATTATAAAAAATACATGTACATTTCTTAATGGGTTTTTTCCTTGTATATTTAAGTAGATGCATCCATAAAGAATTAAATAAGAATAACTAACTCAATTTTTACAAACTGAAATGTAACTTTTAAATGAATCAGATTTTATCAAACAATGGATTGGCCATTCCATGGACACCAAAACTGTTTGTTATTAACAAAACTCTTGACGACGTAGAATGTAACACTTTCATTTAATTAAGATATGTTGATTGTTTATTTAGACTTTGTTTTCTGACAGCAGAAAATGTATTCTTCTGTAATAACTGAGTCGGTAACAGACCATTCAGTAAAACAAATGCTAGTCACAAGCATTATAAAGACATTACATTGCTCCTCAGCAAACAGCACAATGTGCTAGAAGTTTGTAGGTACCAATTCAATACTTAACAGTACTGGACCAAATGGATTACATATTGGTTCCTAAACCAAGCCAGTTGAAATTTAAATTTTTTTTTATATCAATTCACATTTAGAAAGGAACTAGAAATGACTACGTTTTATGGCAGACAGATTTTTAAATGAAAAATCGATAAATCTGCATGATTCTACTATTTCCACTTCAATTAAAATATTGTCAATATTTGTATCCCTAGCCCCACACACTCTTAAAACCTTATTATCTCAAACTCAAATGGGCCAAGGAAAAAAATTTGAGATATCCATGGGTTTGAGACATTGACGTTAAAAAAAGATATAAAGAAAATGTAATTGGGACTCCCAACTCGCTTCAACATATCCATGGTGTCCGAGATACCGATGTTTGAGATGATAAAGTTTTTGAATTTTTGAAATTTGAAAATGATACAAATAGACATTGGTACCAATTTGACAATTGTAAATAAATGAATTAGGTAAATATATTTTCCCAAACAGAATTTGAACACTGATTCCTAAAATGTTTTATATCAATTAATCCAAAATTTTGTATAGAAAGTTTGTTCCTTGGCCAATAATTCACACACTTAATCTATAACACCTGCTTTTCCTGTTTCATCTTAAATTTTGAGACAAGATATTGCAAAATGTATGCAATTCCTAAAACTGACTATTTAATACTGCTAGACTATTTTGTTAAACCCTAATTAACTTTCCATAGGATGAATTTTTGTGTATTTCAAGTGAAAATAGATCACGAATTACTTTCATTATATACAGTATCTAAATTGCTAGAAGGCAGGAGTATGCATTTATTTAATACAAACTGTATTTGTTCAACAATCATTTAATATTTTAACTTCACAAGATTTTTTTTTTTTTGGATATTTTTTATTTGACTTTCACCTTATAGTATATTTACAAAACATTCGTGCAGCATACACAATGACTTAGTCTTACAGTAGTTGATGTTAGAAGAAATTATGTGAAAGGTTTTTTTTTATAGAAGAATAGAGAATGGGTTAGAGATAGGAATTAGAAGGAAGAAGAGATACAGATATTCGAGAGTTACTAGATAGAGAGAGTTACCTTCACAAGATTTAATAATTCATTGATAAATTGATGAAAGAAAATTTAAAAATTGATATAATAAATGAAAAAAAAAATACATCATTTTTATGACAAATTTGACTTCACAAGATTTCATAATTCATTGAAAAATTGATGAAAGAAAATTTAAAAATTGATATAATAATGAAAAAAAACAACCAATTTTTACGACAAATTTGATATTGAAAAAAAAATTGCAATGGATCACAAAACATAATGCATAAACTGCATCAAAATCTTCACTCTCAGATTATATCAAACTGATTTAATTTGAGATACTATTCATATAATGTCTTAAAAAATACACAGTTAATATTTTAATAATTGAAAGAAGAAGAAAAATTAATTCTTTTGTTACAGAATTTATAATTCTATTGAATTCCAGTGAACTTTATAACTTGAAAATAAAATGTACCTGGGAAATAAACACAAGAATCTTTAATCCACCAAACAGAATTTTTCCCACCACTGAAATATCATCAATTTCAGTTCCAGAATCAGCTTTCACACTCTCCAACAGTTTGTGCGATATTGGCCCAAGTCTCTCACTGCTTCTGAGTCAAGCCAGTAGAATCAGATTACAAGCTTCTGAAAAATCGCACAACAAACTGACAGTCTTGTATCAGCAACAGCCCCTATATAATGTAAAAATCAATGAAGTGTATATAGATACCGGGCGTTGAATCTCCTGATCAGGAGTCCACTCCACATCTTATAAGTACAGCTACTGTAGCAGTATACTATTGATGGAGAGGGACAGAGGTTTAATCACTTGTCATAAACAAATTAACAGCATTTGGGATGTAAAAATAACTAGCCTATCATGAAACAAAAGGCCTGGAAGCTTAGGAGTGCTCACCTTATGACTGACACATGGTTTATAAATACTGTATTCCACATAGGAAAAAGGATTGGACGGCAGCTGACTGTAAGCATCTTCTTTGTGTGCAATTACACAATGATCAAACAAGTGTATACATATAAATGAAGGTGTTTTAAGGTGAAAGATACATTACTTTGCACAAAACACACCAGACAAAACCCCAAACAACAAAAAGAACATAAAACAAGAGGCCCACGGGCCATAAAACAAGAGGCCCACGGGCCATAAAACAAGAGGCCCACGGGCCATAAAACAAGAGGCCCACGGGTCTTAACAGTCATCTAAGTATTATAAACCATAAAGGCAGTCTCACAATTCCATGTATTAAGCTTCAATATGGAGTTTTCTGTGCACACGTTTCCTATTCAATTACAGAAGGAAAAATGGAAGTTTCAAGCATATAAATCATTTCAACTTTCCCTGATTATTTTCATTATGTGGCCATATTGGCCCTGCCCTAGGACCTGAACCCCTGGCCCGGGAGCCACAAATTCCACAATATAGGTTGAGAGCTTCATGGACATCATTACCATGTATATAGTTTTTCTCAAATATATATGGAAGTAGATAAGAAGATTTTCGAAGATTTAACGCATTTTCAGTATATGCGATATTGGCCACACCCAAGACCTGAACTCCTTACACAGGGGCCATGAATTTCCCAATTTTGATAGAGCTTCATGGACATCATAACCACGTATTTAGTTTTTCTCCCACATGTGTGGAAGTAGATAAGAAGATTTTTGAAAATATAGCCTTTTTTTAGCATATTGGGTCCTGCCCCGAGGCCCCTGGGGTCAGCAGGTCAAAATGTTTCACAGTTGATATACCTCTCATCTAGTGATGCTTCACATCAAAAATGGTAAAAAATGGGCATTTTGTTTCCAGAAGTTAAAGATGTAAAATTGTTAATGGACAACAGACAATGCACGATGACGGGCAAAGACCAATGGCAATAGGTCACCCGAGTGACTCGGTTGACCTAACAAAGAGTATAATGAAGAGAAATAGTACTAACAAGCATTCCGAGTGTATTGCAGGAAATACAAAGTCCCCTATTGGTAGGATCATTTAGTCAAAAGTAGGTCAAGCATAATAAAAAATCAAAAAAATCAAACTTGATCTGTAAGTATCCATGTATAAAATTGAATATCTTCATCCGATGCAGAGAAAAGTCTGGAAAACCTCTAGCAGAATGACAGACGGATGGACAGACAAATCAAAGGTAAACTAATAGTCCCCTCCAGCAAACCCTAACCCTAAAATAGGAGAAAATACCCAATGTTCATAGTTCACCAAAAGGATTATAATCTTATATATTTACATTTCCAATGTTTTTGCCTCCGATATCTTTACCACCCCATGGGGATCTGGGTTGTTAGAATAGATCCTCAGCACCCCTAGGTTGTCATAAGAGGCGACTAAATGGGGCGGTCCTTCGGAATGAGACCACAAAAACTGAGGCCCATGTCAGAGCAGGTGTGGCACGTTAAAGATCCCTCTCTGCTCAAAGGCCATAAGTGCCGAGCGTAGGCCAAAATTTTGCAGCCCTTCACCGGCAATGGTGACATCTCCATATGAGTGAAAGATTCTCGAGTGGGATGTTAAACAATATATAATCAATCAATCAATATTTTACCAATTGAAATGACAGCCAATTTCCTCATGAATGTGAATAATTAGCATGACTATTTTAATGGCTGGGAATTCTGTGACAAAAATTAATATACTATATATATAGAAAATAAATTTCAATTATAAAATGCATCAGGGTATGAACAGCAATGCTTGCTTTACACGAGCACCGACACACTTCATATACAGCATCACAGCTCATACCCTCATGTATGTTTCAAAAATAAAATTATTTCTTAAATATACAAATACTGATTGGCACATAACACCACGCCAAATGGGATTTCCACAGGTCTGACACCACACTGTTGTAGAAGGGGAATGATTTTAAAAATATGCAACTCTTAAAAATTATACACACAAAAAGGAACCACACCGAGCATATACTTTTGTATCATCGCATTCCAACGTGACCACCATAATCAAACTACAATAAGATACGATACATCAACCTAAAGTCACGTTAAAAGAAAAGTAAATTCTTTGTTGTCATATGGTTGTGTGCAAATTTAACAAGACTGCTGCTGAACAGCCATGGCAACAAGACATGAAACATATATTGATTACACTCAAAACTTTTTGTTTCCATTCCACAGAAAGATTCTGACAGGGAAGTGAATGAAGACTATAAAACTATGTCTATCTACTCTAACTAAAAATCAGAACAGTGCTACTGGGACTTAATAACTAATGGGCAGTATATATGACAATTCAAAACCAAGACATCTGGCCATTAGCACTGCTGCCTTAAAATGTGCCATGTAAACATTTTAATGGCTCTCAATAACTTTCTAAATTCATCAAAAGAATCTTTTTATTTTTATTTTAAACATTTCTCCATCAAAACGTTTCTGACTCAGACAGGAAGTAAGATGGCGTCAGATTTCTACACATTACAGCAGACATATACACCACTCCTATATTCTTTGAACTCTGCTTTTGGAGGATAATCAAAACTGCATGACTTGTATCTTACAACAGTAATTTCATGATTTTCTAATTCTGGAAATTTTTGTTTCAAACCACCTGGAAGCCATACCAATTTCATCATGGAGCAAACTATATACTAGTGGAAAAAAGAAACTGTGCATACTTAGAAGTTCAATAAAAACACAAAAAGTATTTTTTATCACTCTTTATTCTTGAAGGCATGGGTTGATATACTAAATGTGTTTGAGTATTCAGTTTGGTAAATATCGTGTTCGATTCGCCTTGATGGTCACAGCACGCTTTTCTGGAGTTTCGAGCCTAAGCGACACGTGGTTAGTAATCGATTAGGATTTCTTGCATTCAATGACAGTATTTAAAGTATTAAAACAGAAAAACATTGCTTTTCGAATAAATTTTGATTGAGAGATGCCTCGCATGATTGAAAATTATTGTTTGTGTGCTATTGGGATGCTGGAAGCTGGGATATCTCAAAGCAATGTGGCAAGGCAGTTCTGGATTCATATTAACACAGTCAATGCTATATGGAGACAGCATCAGTAAACTGGCACTATTCGGACAGACCATGATCAGGACAACCAAGTGTCACATCATAGAGGCAAGATACGTATATAAGGACAATTTGCATGATCAATTCTAATCGGCTTCTTTGACCACTAGAAGCATCCATGGGCATCAACAGATAAGTCTTCGTACCATAAGGAACAGATTGCGATAGGCCAACATCAGTCCTCAATGTTCAGCTACCCATTGTACCTTAATTTTTTTTCTTCTGTTTGAAGTTTTATATTTTTCTAGGTATACAGAACCTTTTTCTCATTTTCTTTATCAAATTTATATTTTTCCTAAAGCTGATTATAGCAAACTTGATCAATATCACGCACACTCTGGCCCTATGTTGGATTCAACTATAAACAAAACATGTCAACATTCCATCACTAAAAGCATAGTCAAAGTGGACTTGAAGTTAAATTCACCTTCACTCACGGAAAGTTTTGTAACTTTCATATTTATTTTATTTCCCATTGCAAGAAATTATTTCTTTGTCCTATAATGTACAAAATTTAACTAAATCTGTTCTTCCTGGTTGGACTTGTACAGATTGCAGCATTTTTGAAATATTGTGCATCTCACGACCCGAAAAATAAGAGTTTTAGCATTATTCATGTTCCACCTGATTTCAACTTACAGGCTCTACATTTCTTTGACCTCCATTTTGATCAATATTCATGTGTAAAAGGGGAAATTGCAAATTTGCATAATCAACTAAGTGAAACCATCAACTGTCCAAGAAAAATTGAATGGATGAAAAAAAAAATACACAAAGAGAGGTACAGAAATATCATGAAACAAGAGGACCATGGGTGACACTGCTCACCTGAGGTACCTTGGCCCTGCTGTTCTACTCCCTCATGAAAATATTTTGTTGAAAATTTGCTGAAAGATATCGGAAACAGGTTTGAAACAATGCTTATTGAAATTTTTCTTGCTGATTCAATGCTGAAACACCTGAACATTGCTCAAACATTTCTTAATTACTGAAACATTCAGACAAGTTCCTGGGACAGTCTGAAACTTCAATGAAATGCTGAGTCCAGTCTGAAACATTCAGACAAATTGCTGAAACTGTCTGAAACACTGCAGTATCAACTTCTGAAAAGATAAACTTGCTTGAAGATATATTCAATTACTATCATTACGCATCACAATGTAATCAACTATGTCCATGTTTGCGAATACACTACCAAAGTTGTAGTCCTGATCATGGTCATCACAGGCAGATCTATTACAATACGCTGCAGCTATTCCGTTGTAACAGTTTTTTGGTACTTCTTACAGAGGATCATTTGTCCATTTACTAAATCTTGAAACTGATGAGTCACAATTTTTCCATTATTGAATGAAAGTCTTTTCTTTTTTAAAAAAAAAAATTAACACTGGCTACTCCCTTATACTGCTTCATCATAGTATATTTTTGCAGTTGGAATCAAATACAAATTTTATTTACGCATTTATAACTTTCCAACAGAAAGATGTGAAAGTATTAAAGGAATGATGGCAATCTCTATTTAAACAAAAGATAGCAAGATTACGTTCAGAAAATTCAGGTGGTCGTAACATGTTTTACAGTGAGTTGAAAAAGTCAGTGTGTGATCCCTACGTGTTAAAATTGTGTAGACTGAACTTCATTTGTACATTTAGCTTGAAATCTGTACATACTGTTACATAAGAAAACACGTGTGTCTTAATTCAGCCTACAGAAGAAAAAAAAACCCTACTCTAAAGAAAAATCGGCAACTTTCATCAGTCAGTCATCATGACTCAAAAGTCGAAACACCAGTGCCATTTATTTGTATGACCGCCATTTTCAATCACAATTTATTATTTTGCTCCAAACTTACATTTCTGTAAGGCAGAATGGTCTTCTCACTATGTTGACACGACCCTGCCATCTTCCGTATTTCTTCCGATGGTGACAGAGATTGTCGATCAATTACATAGTATTAAATATCATTAAAAACAATCATAGGAAAACTACTGAAATGTGTCTTTTATTTTAAGAGTTATAATACTTTTGACATTTTATATTTACTTATGCATTATATACTGGTTCCCTGCTGATTGATGCTACCCACATGAGAGAGGTGAGGTTGATAAGGGTACCAGTTTCATATTCATCACAAACGGAAGTATTGCATGTGGGAAATAATTCAACGTTTGCATTTGGTCAATAATCATGTCTTGAAATCATAACTTCATCATTGAATGGGTGGATAAAGGTGAATTTAGATTCTACTCACCTGAATAAAGGATCCAAGAAAAGATTTTGGTAAATACCGTGAGGGAGAATGTGTGAAAACCTCCAACTTTTGGTTTCACAAAATATGGACACCATTTTGTTAGCAGTTTGATGTATTATTTCCATGTTTAACAGGCTTATTAAATACCTGTACTATGTATAAATCAGAGCTCTCAATTACCTAAACTTGAAGCCCTCTATAGTGAATTGCTATGTCATTAAGGAAATACTAGTATCACACTGACAGTACTTTTGTAACTGTAAGAGGCAATAACAGATTGAGATTAGAAATAGCGTATTTTAACTAAATTGTACAGTACATGACAGATTATTGAACAATTTAACTCATTAAAATCAAAAATCTAAATAAATTTCCAGCCGATATATGTGAGAAAGTTTGCCAGTTTACTTTCGGAAGATCGGTGGTCTCTTCCCGGATACATTGTATCTGGGTTCTCTCCTCCACCTACAAAAACTGGACGTCACCAGATAGCTGAAAAATTGTTGTGTGTGGCAGAAAACAATCAATCAATCAATCAAATAAATTTCCATCATTATTGCCCATGCCTTCAGTTCACACAATTTTAGATGACATCAAACAAATTCAGAAGTGAATCATCATTGGATACAGACTAGGCCTTAATAATGATAGCCATACAGAGGATTGCACGGCATTACAACAGTCAGAGAGAAGGGGGGGGGGGGGGGGGGGGGGGGGGGGGGGGGGGGGGGGACTAGGAAGACCCGGCACGGCAAATGGAAATTATACCAGTTTCATGTAATTAAAATTTGAATTGTGAAAGAAAGTGCCTAAAAAGGCAATTAAAATACATTATAGACTCTTATAATTATGGAGGAAAAATAAAAATTAATTGAAATCTATTTGTGTCATTTTTTTTTTAAAGTATATATTGCAAAATGAAAAGCTAGCATATTCCTGCTGAAAATGTACTGTAACATTGCTGAATAGGATAGTATAATTTCTGAAACATCACTGAAAAATTGCTGAAACAGCGCTGAATAACTGCTGAAACGGCACTGAATAACTGCAAATAACTGCTGAAACAGTGCTGAAACAGCACTGAATAACTGCTGAAACAGCACTGAATAATTGCTGAAACAGCACTGAATAACTGCTGAAACATTGCTGAATAACTGCTGAAAACGTGCTGGTATTTCTGAAACCTTGCTGATACATGGCTTATTAACAGTCTGGAAATTGTCTGAAATTTTCCCGAAACTTTCCTGAATTTCAATCTGAAACTATGTCTGAAAAATGCCTAGAATGTTCCAATTTCAGGCATTTTTCAGACACCATTTCAGATATGAAATTCAAAACTGTTTCAGGAAAATTTCAGACAAAAATTTCATGAGGGCTGAGCTGTTGCAATTTTTAAATATTTATTGCAAATCCAAGATCAAAACCCCATTTCTGTCTTTGGTTGATAATCTCCCCTATGAAGGTGGCGGCATGCTTCATTATTTGAAAAAAAAACTGAATCCCTTCCACCTAACATAGTTGGGTTACATCCAATTTTTTGGCCTGTAACCCAGTTACTTTTTATGACCCAGCAGTCATAAAAGGACTGATTGGTATGTTGCGAGCCATGTATAGTCCATTTTCGAGTTACCATACTCCTGTGGTACTCTTAACATTTACTTTATACTTGAGTCATGTGATGTTTGTAAAATTCTGGGACACATCTCTTCAACTAAAACTGCTTTTGTTTGTCTGCTGCAAAATGTTCCAAGTTCTATTGTGTTGTGGAAAGAAAAAGGGCAGATATGGATTCATTGCTGATGTGAAATTCTTTCTATTTCCCACATCTAAACAGTTCAAACCCTGCAGAAAATGGCTTGAAGTGTTAAGGTGCCGTGACTACAACCGTTTGCGTCACGACAGATTATGCTCCAGACATTTTGTAGATTGTGAACCAATATCATCTTTACCCCAAACTTTTTCGGTATAACAACTACAATATTTTGCAGGGAACCCAGGGAGCATCATCTACCTAGAAAATATTAATTAATCACCAGAATGATGACACCATCGAAATTAGAGATGCAAGTGACTTTTGCAAAATGGACAAAATTGGTGAAAGAGCAGTGATCCTATATTTACATAAGAAAGGTTTATCATCAAAGGATATTCATACTGATATGGTAGCAACACTAGGGAAAGACGTCCCTTCATATGCTATAGAAACAAGGTGGGTGGTGGAATTCAAATGCAGCAGGCTGAGCCTTGAGGATGACCCCTGTCCTGGAAGGCCTGTCACTGTTGCAACCCTAGAAATGGTCAATAAAACCAGCTAAACCTTTCTTACGTTTACATAATTTATGTAACATTACCACAATATGAATTATTTGGTCCCACCCTAGAGTTGAAATCCTGGAGTTTCAAAAATTCACAATATATCCTTTTCTGCTTTTCCTAAATATGTATTTAGATTTTATTCTGTATCAGCAAAATTACAGACAATAATCACTATAATATTGGCTCCACCCTGGAACCAAACCCTTACCCACCCCACCCCCCCCCACCCCCCTAGGATCATAAAATACACAATTTTAATAAAGATTATCTACTCCTTCTAAATATCTATTTAATTTCAATTTGGTGTTAATAGCATTAAAGATATTGTTACATGCTTTAAATGTTTAGCCTTGCACAGTCAGAACTACAACCCTGGGGATCATGAAATTCACAATTAAAAGTTTTGTAGAGGTCTTCCTGCTCCACATCACTATGTTACTATACATATAGCTTTCCTTAAAGACATGCAGTTGCAGAAAAGAGGATTTTTCAAAAATTGGTCATTTTTTTTAAACTTTTGCCCTACTCCTAAAGCCCATGGGATGCAAGGGTCCTCAGAAATTTTAAATTTCTGTACCCTTGTGCCAAAGATGCTTCATACTTATCAAGAAGTTAAATATGTTCAAATTTTAACACATTTAATCATCGACCACTCTGGCCCCATTCTCATACCAAATCTCCTACACTTACGAACATGAAATTTACAATTTCGGTAAAGGGCTTCCTGCTCATTCTTAACAATTTAGTATCAACAGCATTAAAGCAATATAAGCTGCCAAAATTGCAAATTTTTATAGTGGCATTAAAACAGGTTAAATGAACGTTGATATGATTGAAAAAAAGAACTGCATCGAATTTCCCCTCTTATGCATCGTTTACACACCTTTACGTGACGAAAAATATATTCCTCGACATTCCGTTTGACCCTAACAACGGCAGCTGATTAATCGTCGGCGACAATCCCGAAGATAACCGATGTTGACACGAATGATTCGGATGCTGATCGGGTTGTATCCGGGTCATTAAAATATGGACGGCGAGGTGAGATAAAATTCTAGTTACCATCATTATTTTGGCATTGTTAACGATGTTATATGTTTTTATATCTTTTTCGTCCCGAATTAGTCAAAGTCGGCTTTCTCCCTCGCTTCGAACCATTCGTGTCAGACATCTTTCATGCTTACCGGAAATATTGCGCTTGCGCATTTGATTTTGCCGAATGAGTTCAACTTTAGGTCATTGCATACGGAAATAATGTCGGAAAAATTAAGGTACGGGAAGACTTAATTTCAACTGTCGAAATTTTTTTTTACATTTAATGCAAAAAATACAACATGTCAAAACTTTAATTGATAAAATCAGGTATTAGAAGGTAGATGTTACAAAATTTCGATTAAATTTTAGGGAGCCCAAAATAACAATTTTGACAGCTTATATTGCTTTAAAGAAAATGTTTTTGTATGTTTTACAAATAGATATACTATATACCAAGATTAGCCCCGCCCTGGAGCCAGAACATTTACCTCGGGGATCAAGAAATTCACAATTTCAGTAAAGGTCTTCCTGTTCTACATTACTATGCATTTACTTTTTCTTACACATGTACAGTTGTAGAGAAGAAGATTTTTGAAAATTGAAATTTACAATTTATGTCCTCCTTGACCCAAGATGCTTCATACCAAATTTTTAACTTCTTGATAACTACCATTCAAATTCTTTTTAAATTTAAAAAAACTTGGAATGGTAATTATCTTGAAGTTACAAATGTTCAATTGTTCATGCATGACAGATGACACATGACAGTCATAGATCAGTTGAAGTACGTCACCTGAGTTTAAAGATTTTTCCCTATACATTTTCAAGTAAATCTGATCCTTTACTGTGCTCCTACCCCCAACTCCTGGGCCATGATTTTAACAAAATGATTCTGCATATGTCAAAGCTGCCATGTCAACTTGAACTTTTCTGGCTCAGACTGCTAATTAACTGTGGTTCTTAAGAAGATTTATACAGATTTTTTTCTGTATTTTTACATTTAAAAATTTTATCCCCTATTGTGGCCCCACCCTACCCCCAGGGACCATGATTTTATCAAACTTGAATCTGCACTATGTCAAGAAGCTTCCATGTCAATTTGAACTTTACTGGCCCAGTGGTTCTTGAGAAGATTTTTAAATGACCACACCATATTTTTTTGCCTTTTTATGATCATCCCCCCCCCCCCCCTATGAAGGAGGTATAACCCTTATTTGAACAAACTTAAATTCCCTTCATCTAAGAATGATTGTACCTAGTTTGATTGAAACTGGCCCGATGGTTCTGGAGAAGAAATTTTTTCAATTTGTCAGTGTATTTTTGCTACTTCACTATTATCTCTGCTTGGAGCAGGACATTTGAACAAGTTGGAATCCCCTTTACCCAAGGATGCATTTTGCCAAGTTTGGTTGAAATTCGCTCCGTGGTTCTGAAGAAGAAGCAAAAAATGTGAAAGTTCACAACTGACAGAAGACGGACAATGGGTGATCAGAAAAGCTCACTTTGAAGGGGGCATGGACCTTAATTTGTACAAACTTGAATCCCCTTCACCCAAGGATGATTTGTACCAAGTTTGATTGAAATTGGTCCAATGGTTCTGAAGATATGACACAATGTCCAACTTGATCCTTGATCAATAAGGTTCACCTACTCCTTATCATGTAGTACTAAGTTTCAAGTCTGTCAACCAAAGGATTCTAAAGATACAGTGAGTGGACAATATCTTCCCTATGTCCAAAGTGGATTGATCCTTAACATTTGACCATGTAACCTCAAAATCAATTCTACTTGCTATGTACCAGTGTACCAAGTTTGATGTCAAGCAATTAAGTGTTCCCAAGACATTAAGAGGGCAGTTTCTTCCTGTTTCCATTTTGACCCTTTGACCTTTGACACTAGTTACGTATCTGCAACTTTTTGAACAATATCAATCTTGTGCAAGAAATTGCAGGCCTTTTAAAATGGATGTTAAAATATTACATTTTTAGTTATTTTTCTGTAACTTCAATGACCACTTTACACTACAAGCACAAAGCTTTTAATAAATACCAAATGAAAATAAGACATTAAAAACTGTGACCATGAACTCATGAATTTCATCAACTCTTATTAAGCTATAAAAAGGGAGGCCTACAAGCTATCTTACCATATATAGTCCTTTGAAGACTAAGGGCAGGAATTTTCTCATTGGTGATAATTATATAGTGAGAGTGATTATAACAGTCATTACTGCCAATTTGCAGTCAGAATATTAAACCACACTCACTTCCTATGATTCAGTTTTATCAGTTACTTTCGTAAAACACTGAAAATGACATTCAAATTTTTGTTGACCATTAGAAATCCCTTAGTTACGCAGAGAAATCATTAAAACTTAGAAAATAAAATTTGAAATTTTTTAGTTCAAATCGTGTCCATGCCCCTTTACTCATTGATTCAGAGCCACAGGTCACATGATCAATACCACAGTATCTACTTCATCCCAGTCAGCACACCAACCCGATGGTTCCTCACCTCTTGTGATTGACAAAACTCACTTTCAACTCACCAGGGATAATGCCTCCTATACTAGTCAAAATTTCTAACGCCCCAGACGATATTTTTAAAAGCATTACTTTTAAACGCAATTATGTTGACTAAACTTTTATGTACGATGAAGGAAAAATAAATAGATAAAACAATTTCATTTGATTCCATCAACATTTATTGCTATGCTTTATGAAAATTAAGTTCCGGTATAGGTACCCTGCAATTCAAAAATCTTCACATTCAGTACCGAGTATATCCCCCATTTGCACGAATGACAGCAAGACATCTGCTTCTCATAGAGTTCACATAATTGTGCAGAAATCTTTGAGGGAGGTTATTCCACGTGTTAACAAGATCCCTCTCCAGTACCACCAAATTCTGCTGCTGGGGAAACTGTCTTATCCGTCTGTCTAGCTCGTCCCACACATGTTCAATAGGACTGAGATCCGGACTACATGAGGGACAGCCGAGTAAACGGATGTTGTGTCCCTGTAGCATCTGTTGTGTAGTTCTGGCAGTGTGGGGAGTGGCGTTGTCCTGCATCAGCATCATTCCTCGATTGGCTCTGATGTGAGGAATTGCTTCCGGCTGAAGGATGTCGTTCTGATACCGAGCAGCATTCAGGTTTCCATGGATTGGAAGCATCCTGGTTTTCGTGTGTAACGACACACCGGCCCCTACCATTATCGACCCACCACCAAACTGCCCTCGTTCCCTCACACAGGCATCAGTGTACCGCTCACCCCTTCTTTGATACACTCGGCTTCGTCCGTCAGATCGCCGCAAGTTGAATCTGGACTCGTCCGTGAAGAGTACATGGCCCCAGTCTGCCCTTGTAAATCTGAGGTGGCGCCTTGCCCAAGCCAAACGGAGCTGTCTGTGCCTGTCCGACAAAACTAAGCCTACATATGGTCTCCTGGCACGCAGTCCACCCTCCCTTAATCTGTTGCGCAGTTTGGTCACTCAGAGGTCTTCCGTGCATTCCCATTGCTTGTCTCGCCGTTGTGCGTGCTGTGCGGTGTCTGTTCCTAAGATGCACAACCCTAATGTAGTTGTCCTGTTGGCGTGTCGTCACTCGACGTTTCGGTCTTCGGGGTAGGTCATCTGTACTTCCGGTTCGATTAAATTTCCAGACAAGGCTTAGTATGGTTTTATGGTCTCGGTTGAAACTTCTAGCAACCTGAAAAAGTTTTAATAAATTTATTTAGCTTTTTCATTAATTTTTAAATGTTGGAAGAAAACAAAATGAACAAAGCGAAAAGAAACACACCTCCCGTGAAGTGCGCCTGGCTTGGACCATGCCAACTGCTCTTGCGCGTTCTTGTGTAGACATGCGCCGCATTTTCTCCCAAACTTTATCTGTTTTTTAAGATGATCTTGAGACAGAGAACACGTGGAAAAAACCGTTTTGAAAAACACACCCGTAAACCATGTCGAACTCGTACTTCACGCTTTTCAAGAAAAGCAGTCACGGCCGAATAATTTCTCATTGAACTCGATTTTTTTCAATCGCAGATATGAAAGGGTATGTACAGCAGATGATGTTTTTAAGGACATTAATATTAACATAACGGTTTCTTCAATTTTCAACAAATAAAAGTGGGGCGTTAGAAATTTTGACAAGTATATAAGTTTGAGAGACTGGTCATTAAAAACCTTCACATTGCAGTTCTTGTTGGTATACCTTTCATGATATTTAATACCTCATCTAATCGCCAAATATAAATCGGGGATACAATTCTGTGCACAAATGGCTCTCCATCATCTGCCAGGGAAACTCTCCACGTGTGGTGTACATGTCCTTCGTGTTTCAGTGTCCACCACTATATGACCACGTGAATTTACAAAAGTTGCAGCTCCTGGAAGATTCACGTGTCCACGACCATGTTCTAGCAATTGAACCACATATTCGCAGCTAACATCCACATTTACCCCAACATTGGCCAAACTTAACACTACTACATAGCATTTCAGAAGTCTATTCATGTTCTGAATCTCACAAGCGATGCCATGCTTGTTAATGAAAATGATCACTTCTGCCAGGTGTGCAGAGTATTCACTCCAGCAGAGGAAGAACAATCTAATGAGGATCACCTTCCATCAGACAATGCTGACAGTCTCCGAATACAGTGACACTATTTTCCACATCTGTTTCAATCCACCCAGATGGAATCCTACTTTCAAACCAAATTTACTGCAACTGTACAAAAGTTTGATGACGTGTTCAGTCCACACTTAATTGGTTATGATGGCAAGGCTAGCCCATGTCAGTCATGTGTCAACATGGGTCCTGCTCAGACTCCAAAGAGAAAGGGGTGAATTCCTCATTCCTCCCAGAACCAGTTATATACCCTCAAGGATGTTGAAATATCAGTGGAATACCTCAACCCTTCTTTGACCTTGTAAAGAAGATCAATGGCGGCTTTCAATTCATAACAGCCTTCTAAGATGTGGGCAGATACATCAAACCCCAACCTTCTCTCCTGTCAGCAGCCAACAAGACAGAAAGGTTGTGCCATTGTATTGCATTTGTGCATTATACTGTGAATAATTGAGTTAGGAATGGGTCAGATTCAACCTCCTTACTGTACTGTTCTGTCTTGTTTGGTGGTTCCATAATAAACCACTTTTTGTGCGGTACATATGCACTTGTGGTTATTCACAGTGCTATAGTGGTCCATTCTAATATTGGCATTCATAAAATTGTTACAACTGTAATATAAGGCATATAGTGGTATGTGGAAGGTTTACACATTCAGAAAAATGGGACTTTTTCTGAATTTCTTTAGCAATATGCACAGTTGGCATTGTTTGAATAATAAAATGCTTTCTTTGTTGTTTTATCAGAAGATGAAGGTAGCTAGCATTGCAGTAAAAAATTTCATAACCTGCATAAGTGGGTGAACCAAGTTTGATTGAAATTGGCTCAATGGTTTTGGAGAAAAAGATTTTTAAAATCTTTTAGTGTATTTTTGCTATTTTGCTATTATCTCCCCTTTGAGAAAGGCATTATCCTTCATTTGAACAAACTTGAATTCCCTTCTCCCAAGTATGCTTTTTGCCAAGTTTGGTTGGAATTGGCACAGTGGTTTGGAGGACAAGTCGAAAATGTGAGTTTACAGACTGACGGACGGAGAGAGGAAAACAGCTGAGCAGAAAAGTTCACTTGAGCTTTAATTCAGTTCTGGTGAGCTGACAAGACTTACCTGATCATTCTCTGTTCAGATTCTATGCTCAGGAACTCTTTCTTTGTGCCTGTGCTCAGCCTCTTAAATCCAAGTGAAATCACTGAAATGACATCCACATCCACACACATACACAAATGCACACAAATCATCAAACAAGCAAATGTGCAAATATCCCATCCTGCCGTAAGCTCACTGCATCCTTAAAAGCGAAAGTAGAAATCCCCACTGACCAATTCTCCCACACGTCCTCATTTCAAATCCTACAAAAAATAAAACAAGAGGTTCATGGGTAACATCACTAACCTGAGTTACCTTGGCCCATATTAAAGATTTTCACTATATTTTCACATGTAAAACTATTATGACCCCAACCTACCCCAGGGGGGAGGAAGCAAGATTTGCTATGATTTTTTTCCAATATTTTAACATGTAAAACTTTGATCCTATTGTGGCCCCAAGGGCCGCGATTTTAACAAACCTGAATCTGCACTATGTCAGGAAGCTTCTATTTTCTGGTCCAGTGGTTCCTGAGAAAAAAGAAATTTAAATGACTCCAGCTTATTTTTGCATTTTTGTGATTATCTCCCCTTTGAAGAGGGTATGGTTCTTTATTTGAACAAAAAATTCCTTTTATGCAAGGATGATTTGTACCATGTTTGATTGAACTTGGCCTTGTGGTTCTAAAGTTGAAGATTTTTAAAGATTTTTTCCTATATTTCTGTACATAAAATTTTTTGTGGTCCACCCTACCCCTCGGGGACACGATTTTAACAAACTTGAATCTGCACTATGTCAGAAAGCTCCCATGTCAATTTGTACTCCACTGGTCAAATGGTTCTTGAGAAAATTTTTAAATGACTTCATCGTATTTTTGTGATTTTCTCCCCTTTGATGAAGCATGACCCTTCATTTGAACAAACTAGTGTTAGCAGAAAAATAGAATTTTCTACTTTTTAGACGTAAAATCAGTAAAATATGTCTTGTATTAGCCCTTTTTTGAATGGAAATTGCAGAATTTTTATGTGGGATGTTATAATTTTTCTGAATTCAGGAGACTTTAAAGAGTAAATTATCAAAATTTTGTATCTGCGGGTCAGTTAGAATTGTTTGTGCAAGAGGCTTGAAAGTAGTTACAAAAAAAGTAACTAAAATCTGTTATACTTTTTTTTTTTAAAAACTACAATTAGGATGAGCCTTGACTACAATTAAGATGAGCCTCGAGCCAAAATAAAATTATAATTTATTTTAAATTGCCATCTACCTCTTTAAAATTATTCCTGATGGGAAAATTATACAGACAAAATTTATATATTTTGTACTGAAATAATTATAAAGGATGATAAATTATTATGAAATAGATTATTTCTGTGAAGAACATATGTTTATTGATAAATCTACTATTAAGGTATTAAATCCTGATTGCTGGAAATTTATTGAAACATCAGTAGAGCTCAGTTCCATAGATTGGAATGTTTGTCTCTATTTTTATCCAATTTTCGGGTTTTTTTTAATGATTTTCCTGATAGCTCACTAGCATTTCAGAGGAAAGACAACTCTTATAAGCACAATTTGTAACTGATTTTAGTTACATTTTCTGTAACTTAAATCAGTTATGCCCCTGGCTGCTAATAAAGGTTTGTTTTAATTAATCACACTGAAGCATCTATATGGTGATGAAAATTAGCCATAAATCATTTATTTTTTATCAATACGAATGAAACTTCATAAATATATATGTAAAGTATGACCTAACAACCTGTAGGTGTTTTTTAAATGATACATTGGAGTTTTCGGCACATTGGGCGTGTTTTCTTTGGTAAAAGCATAATTTCAAGATACTCACAGAACATGTGTTTATTCTAGATTTTATATACTGCGATCACGTGATTTCAAGATTTGGTGTAGCCTTCGATACTTCCGGTAAAATAGCATTTGTTAGTAACAGTGTTACAAAGAAATGGAGAGATCAAAAGTGAGACACTACTGCTCAGCGGAAGACACAAGGAAGATAAAAAAAAATATGGTTATAAGGAAAACATTATATTCTACCTCTTTCCAACACAAAAAAAGGATCAGAGATCAGAAGTTGAAATTACCTCTAGTTTCAGTTCCACTGCAAGTTCGCACAACTTAACTAAATCAATTTTTCAACAAAAGAAACATGATACCCCTCCATCTGAAAGAAAGCTCTGAAGTACTGCCAATTTCCATGGGGAAAAAAAAAAACGATGGAAGAAGTTGTTTCCATCATTTTGAAACCTGCTGCTATATTTAGTTTTTAAGTCCAGAAACGCGTAGGGATAACCAAATCTGAGAGCACGCGTAAAATTCGGGTAAAATCGGTGTTCCTGCAGTAACTCAAAAATGTGCTATTACCTAGTGTTTTCAGTGTTTCTGCTAATTCCTTGTACTGCAATGTGAATATAATTCATGTCTGATTTTAAAGGGATATGGTCACGTTTTTGTTTACATGGTTAAATATTCGAGTAAAAGTTTTGTTTATAAAGCAAGATTTCCTTTTCAATTTATAAGTTAATTCTGAAAACAAACAGTTTTTTGTTTGTCACAATCTCATTTTCATTTGAAAATAGTATTTTCTAATAAGCGTTCTGTAGGTAGACAAAAACATGGCACGAGCCTCATTTACATAACAAAGAATTGCAAGTGCTGCATCTCATTTGTAACTTGACAACTGACATTAAAATTTTGTTTCACCATAAGAAATACCTTAGTTAAGCAACTGGCGAAATGAAATTTCACAGTTTTAGCTCAAATCGTGTTCATACCGCCTTAAGATGGTTTTAACAAAAAATAGTCAGATGCTATTTTGCCTGAACGCATATTACTTGACACAAATAATTCTGTCTGTACGATTCCTTATATAACAGTTCGTTGTATATAAACACACCTCACTATGCCTGTTAAAGTATCACAGCCAAGCCTATATCACCAACATCAAATAAGTTGGAAAATTTCAACAATCCCCTCATCTATTTCCATTAGACTGTTGCATCGCCAACCTGCACGTTGAAACATGGCGGGAAAGGGGGGGAAACACAATTCTCACGTGATTGAATGTATGCGTATATATATATATATATATATATATATATATGGGGTATGATGCAGAATCCCAATTTTGGTTTTTGCGCAACGGAAATATATATAATCAGGCCCGTAGGAAACAATTTCACTTGGGAGGGGAGAGGGATCACTCCAAAGTAATTTTCGACAAAAAAATGATATCGACAAAACCATTAGTAAAAAGATAACTGCATAAATATGTGCAAGCATTGAGGTGTACGTCATGTACATAAATCTAATTATGTACATAGAATCCAGTTAGTTTCTCAGAAAAATCCTCAACTTTGATTTTAAGTTTTGTTGGTGGTTTTTTTTTGGGGGGGGGGGGGGTAAGGTGGGGTTTTTTATCAATCATTTCTGGGTCATAAGGTATTTAGTACTCAGTAAACATTCCAAAAATCGCCAGTCTGTATTCACTTTCACTTAAGAACTCCTCAACTATTTTTTCTGGATTTAGTTTCATCAGTTTCATTTTAATGAACATGCAATAAAAGCAAATCGTTTGTTGGTATTTGGCTCCTTGTTGATCTCAGTGATGTTTTAAATCTTTTCAAGGCGCTGAATGAGCGCTCACTGGTAGCGTTAGTTGCAAATGTACCAACATTTGTTTAGGATCTCGGCAAACAGAGTTTTTTGATTTGAATGTCTGAAAATTTCAATCACACTTGGTATATCTGGCGTAAAGTCTTTCGGCAAAACAGTCTTTAACATTATAAGCTGGCAGTGAACATCCTTTGGCTTCAAATCTGTATCAGATAGGGTCGTGATAAAATTGAATTCTTCTTCAAACTTTTGACCTGTGCAAGCCTTAAATACGAGGTTTTCAAGATTAACATAAGCTCTGTAACCTGGTTGGTCAAATCTAGATTTTAATGCCAGCTAAAAGCAGATCTAATGCCTCGTAGAAATCTTTTCTATACATATCTGCACACGATGTAACAGTATGTGCTGCTGTCCCATCATCAAGTTTACGAGGAATTTTGCGTTTTCTAGGAAGAACAGGATCATCGATGTTAAGCTGTTTTGCTTTTTCAACAACTTCCTCGTAAAACTGAGTGAAGATTGTCTCATCTCGGAGACTTTGCAAAGCACCCATTGTCGTTGATGCCATTTTTTGACCATCACTCGCCGAGAGATTTGGAGCCTGCAGAGCTCTTGCCAAATTATCACTATAACGTAAAAGTTCTTCACTCAGTAAACACCCAAAGAAGAAATCAAACCTGCACATATAAGCATCCACTCCCCTAATTCTGTTTCTCATTTCTACCCCACGCACGTATTGGAGGCTTTCATCACAAACATGCATTTCTTAGAATTTCATAGTTTGACAAAATGCTCAAAAATGTGTCGGCTTTTATTGTTTACCTTGTAGGACACGAAACCTTTATTCCCGCTGACGTTTTCTCTAGATTTGGGGTATTTTTTAATGTATTGAAAATCATCTCCCTTCTTCGAGATTCTTTAATCAACCTTGTTATATCCTTTGCAATGTCCAGGGTGTCTCTAAGCAACTTACATCCCTTAATAGAATCACTGCAAGCTAGGTTAAGAGCATGACCATAACAGTGTATGTAAAGGGCTCGGGGTTCAAGTGCATGAATTTGTGTTGCACACCCGTCTTTGAACCAGCCATAGAAACAGCCATGTCATAACACTGGCCTCGCACTTTGTTGATAGGCAGATCGAACCTCAAAAGGGCATCTTTAATTGCTAGGGTGATTGAATTAACCCCAATGTCAGAAAGACAGTACATCCCTAATATATCCATGAGCGGTAAAAAAAAATTGAATGCATAAAACAAGTTCCTTTTTGTTGGAAATATCTCGTGTTTCGTCTGCCATTATTGAAAAGAATTCAGACGATTTGATGAAAGCAACAATTTGTCGCAAAACCTGCAACCTCATCACCTGCAAAATTTTATTTTGTATATCTGGAACAACATACTTATTTGTCTTGCGTTGTAGCCATTCCTGAGGCCGGGGGTCGCGTTTAGCCTCCAGCACGAGAAGTTGATTAAAGTTCGAGTTTTTCTTGTCTTTGTAACCCCGCAGAGCAATTCCTTGTCGAGCAAGAAACTTCAAACTGTTTGTGATTTTAAGCAAATTCTCTCTGTTAGACTTTATCTCGATTTCGTGTGTCTTTGAAAGACATTCTTTAACATCTTTAACCTCCTCCTTTATCGTAATTTCCCTTTCCATTGTCTCTTTATGGCAATCACTTTTTTCGTGTGCGGCGAATTTTGTGGTTGCCTTTTTCCAGTTTCTAAAATCACTTGATATGAAAGCTTTTTCTTTCTTGTGACAACTGAGAATCTTCTTCTGAAAAGATTTTATGCAAGGAAAACAGAATACAACATCTTTGATTTCTACATAACGTAACCAAGACCACCGATCAAACCAGGAGGCATTGGAAGATCTCATCTTTTTACCAAACTTTTTTGCTGGAAAGAAAATATTCCGTGGCTGATTTGGGGTACTACCGATCTCTGGTGTATGCCATTTTTCAAGTACAACTTGGGCCTTTTGAACTGGTATTTCTGAGATATCATCTTCTGAAGAGGAAGAAGAAAAGTCAATAAAGGAAGCAACCTTAACATGTTTGTCTGTTTCTCTGCAGTTTTCCCCAATTTACCCGTTTCAATAGACTCCTCATTTGTGTCAGACTCTAAGAGTAGGGAAGGACAATCTTTTGGTTCAGAATCCTCAAAGGATAACCTCGAACGCTTTGAAAGAGGTTCCTCATGCTTGTGAATACAGGCAACAAAATGATTAGGTGCCCAACTATATATTTTTGTAGCAATTGTTTGAGTCCACGTGATGTGGATAACATCCTGATATTCTTTAGCATCTGCGCGGCCAAGAGCTGATTATGATCTTGTCTGTTTAAACCAGGGTTTTGCACCTCGGGGAAAATCGACATGATCGGTTTCTGCAGAACGTCAGAAGCTACGAACATTTGTAAAAGGCTTGAATAGTAGCCGTTCTGGGCTGTTTTTATTGTTTCCTTTTGTAACGAAGCAATCAAATCACCAGTAATTAAACACTCTTCTGAAATGCAACTTTCAAAGACATATTGAAGTGAACTTTTGATTGTGGACATGGTCACAAAAATGTTTTCATTCGTGATAGCGCTTCAGGTTTGAGACAAGTTCAAACACAATTCGTACCCTCATTTCCTTAAAACTGTCCTCATGTCCAAACACAAAAAAGAGAGAGTTCTGAATAAACAATTCCCATCACCATATATCTTAATCGGAATAAGCTCAGAAGGAGCATCATTTGGATAAAGCTCTGAGGAAACAACATCTTTTCGAAAACTCGAAGTTGGGATATTAGGTATGCTTGTTGGAAGAGGATATTTCTTAAAGTTTTGCCCTTTGAGTCTAACAAGAAAACTCAGTGCTCCCATCACTTGTTTCCTGCATTCCTTGCTTCTTCGTGCACTTTTTCGAAAAATGTCTTTCGTTCGTCAGTCTGGGTATACTTTGTGAAATAAAGTTTTCTTTTTAGACTCAAAGGATTCGGACAAAAAGTATTGCAAGACATTTTGTTTATTTTACGGAAATATATCACCCAGGTTCCATACTTACATTTCGTGTAGTACTTCCGGTAGTCTTATGCGTTTTACCTTTCGATTCATATTACATAAGCCTGCTTCATATGTGAGTATCTATCTTTCTTTGCTTTATTCATATTCCTTGGTACTTATAAAAAGTATATTTCTGTCAGTATCGTGGTGTTAAAATACTTCAGATCAGCAGTAATTGAGGGGACATAACACTGTGATTCTGACCGGTGTAGTACTCAATTACCAAAATGACTTAATAAATACTATACCGCTGTACATTACGTAAAAGTTACCTCTGAAATTTCAAAATTTATGTTTTGTGAAGCCTTTTGCTACTAAGTTTTACGGCACAACCGTTAGAAAAGCTAAATCCCCAAACTCGTTCGTAATTTATTATTTTACTAGATACGTAGTCAGCATTGGGACACAGTCCGAATCCCAGTCTAGTCAATTGGTCTCTCATGATCCTTTTTGAATTTGATGGTAATGTTGTCAGGAGAGAACATGATCATTTTGGGGCCTGAAGACATTTATGAGAGAAGAAGGAAGGAATGTGACATTCAGATGGGATTTTTGGTTTTTAGATTTATGCTTGACAAAATACATGTAAAGTCAGCTTTAATTTGAATATTAGTCGCCAGGAATGACATTCTGATTGGCTAATATGGACACTGATGGTGCAGATAAATGCAGTCTGACATACAAGATATAGAATTAGCCATACCTCATTCAATTATTCTTCAGTATGAATGATACTTTGGATATAGGTATTTAGAGGTTTGAACTATCAACCCAGAGGTGTTATTTTTAATGATATGTTGGTGTCTTGGGTAATTGTGTTGGTGTTTTGGGTACTTGTGTTGGTGTTTGGGTACTTGTGTTGGTGTTTTGGGTACTTGTGTTGGTGTTTTGGGTACTTGTGTTGGTGTTTTGGTACTTGTGTTGGTGTTTTGGGTACTTGTGTTGGTGTTTTGGGTACTTGTGTTGGTGTTTACAGGATTACTTGGTGTTTAAGGGTTTCCATGGACCCCAATCGATGTGATCATTTTTTTTTAATATAACAAAATTTTGTTATAACAAACTGTTGGTTTTTTGGGGTTTTTTTGTTCTCCCTGGAGGTTCAGTATAACCGTGTTTTACTGTATAATGAAGTTTGATTACAATGAACTGTTTTTCTGTTTTTTGCTGTTCCTGGAGGTTCACTATAATCGTGTTTTACTGTACTGTGTGGACACTGTACTACAGTAGTCAATGGTTTGCCTGATATCAAGTTGTAATCTTCATGTGTATTGGTCTTGATTCCAGTGAAGAAAAGGCTGTTATTACAGTTTTCCATATTATAGCTATATTATCGTTTAATTTCAATACAGTAATATTATGGAAAACCATTAGCCTAATGTAAAATCTATATTGATGATAAATGTAATATAGATTCTGTGGCAAAAAATTATACAATTCGAAGCAAAATGAGTCCTTGATTATGGTACATTTGCATACTAGGGTACTGTTTTCACATGTTTATACAAAGTAAGTCAGGAAATCCTTCAGAAAATAGGCTGATATTTCACTTTCTGCAACAGAATACACATTTTAGGGCTAATTATCATTATTTAGGAGATTGGCGGTAGTTTTCCTTGAAGGTCAAGGGTTGGTCCAATCAGCTAGTACTGGTCATATGCCTCTGTCCTTCTTAGTTTTGCTTCGTCCATCATGCTTTTTGAATCACTTGATTAAGGATAATGTCAAGGGTGATAAGTCTTTTAAAATTGCATTTCACTACTTTTAAAAAAAAAAAAGCTGTAATATTACAATTCATTGTATTAATGGATTGGACTGTGTTTTATATTTTATTAACATAATGTTTTTCTAATCAGTGTTACCATTTTTTTTTATGCCTATGTAAGCAGAGATTTGGGATCATATAGTTTTTGGTATGTTTGTCCAGCTTGTATTCGGCGCACCTGCGCAACACAATTTTTCTGATGAAAATGTATCGTTTATTTTTCATTATAAGTATCGGGCCTATTATTTTTACAAACTTTGTCAATATAATATTTCATCTCTGTTAAATATTACATGTAATGAAAAATACATTTTCATGAGTGATTGTAAGAAGAAATATAATCACAGATGATGAGATATTTTCTAGAGACAAAAAAAAATAACCTTTCTGGATGATCTTTAATTTATATTTACAAAACGTAAATTAAAAAAATGTTGATCCCACATCAGAAAAAAATAAGGGGGTGGGGGTGGGGGGTGTTTGAATGATCCATATACCAAGTGGCTGTGGTTTAACATGGATTTATTCTAACAAACTGTATGCCAATGTACATTTAAATCCATTCTCATATAATGTAGATACTATCCAATTTATCTGAAATTTGACCACACCCTTCCAAATATAACAAGTATACATTAAATATAGCATTGGTGCAATTATGTTAAGGAGCAAAAGTGATTTGGGGGGAGGGGGGTCCTGGTCTGGCAAGAGGCCTAGGTGAGGGTCCAGGTAAGAGTTAAGGTAAAAAATTATATTGAAATATATAGAGAAAGAGAGAGAGGAGGAGGGAGGGAGAAAGAGAGAGAATTTGAGTATAGATTAAGTATATAATAATTGATAAAAGTTTGACGGCTGACACTGGGTTGTATATTGTTTAATATCCCACTCAAGAATCTATCGGTCATATGACATGTCACCATTGCCAGTGAAAAGCTGCAAAATTTAGGCCTATGCTCAGCACTTACAGCCATTGAGCAGGGAGGGATCTTTATTGCGTCACTCATGCAGTGACAAGGACCTCCTGTAACTTTCATTGGGCTCAATATTTGCGTGAGCAATTTCCATAAATAAACAAGTGATAAAGTTAAAAAGTTAACTCAAAAGTCATTTGAGTGAAAATTCTACTGTAGATCATTGACCTTGATTGACGTGTGGGCGTGCCAAATATAACTAGCCATTTGTCCACAAAAACTATGACCTTCAGTCCTTGGCCACAAGCTTAGTGCTATGGCTTTCATATTTCACATGTTTTTCTCTTATGATTAGACCTTTCTTTTGGTACAAAAGTGTTTGACCTCATGACCTTTGAGTTTGACCTACTTTTGATAAACTTTAACCTAGACCGTAACTTTTGATTGGTTAGAGATGGGGTTTTCATATTTCATGTTTGTATTTCCTGTGACAAGAAGCTTTCTTATGGTACCAGAATTACTTTGCTGCCATGCAAGGGCATCAATGTTTCACAAATACATCTTGGTTGTTTTTTCTTTTTAGTAAGATGCTGGCCACAAAACTCTGTCGCATTCCTCTAACAAGTTTTGTCACTGGTATTGGTAAACCTTTGAACAAACCTCAGTTATGTATGAGAACGCGAGTCCAGCAGCTGGCTTCAGATTCCAGGTCAGGTGTCTCCAGACGGGGTCAAAAGAGAGGAGTAAAGGAGACACTTTCTGCCCCGGCAGGTGAAACAGGTAATATTGATGAATAATAGAATGCTGAGACATTGAAAGAGATGCCGATTTGTCTCTCCAGGTGAAACAGGTAATATTGATGACAATAGAATGTTGAGACATTGAAAGAGATGCCGACTTGTCTCTCCAGGTGAAACAGGTAATATTGATGAACAATAGAATGCCGAGACATTGAAAGAGATGCTGACTTGTCTCACCAGGTGAAACAGGTAATATTGATGAACAATACAATGCTGAGACATTGAAAGAGATGCCGACTTGTCACTCCAGGTGAAACAGGTAATATTATATAAATAGTTCATGTAGTTGAGGGTAATATTGAAAATTTTCACCCCGAGAAAAACCATTGTCAACCGAGGCGTAGCCGACAATGGTTTTTCGAGGGGTGAAAATCTTCAATATTACCCTCAACTACATGAACTATTTGTTTTATTATACTGAATGTCTGTTTTATCATGCTCAATGATATTCTGAGTCCGAATAGATACATAAAACAATCTCAAACTTTCGTTCAACTCCTGCTTGGAATAACTTTCAAACTCCGAACTTTTGTTTCTCTCTGCTAAAAACTTCCGAAATAAGTTCACGGACCTTTTCACTGTCCTTTGCGTGCTTTTTGAGTTCTTTTCTTCAAGTAGTCTTTGTATATCATTCTCATGCACGTTTGCAAACATGTTGTCGCTATCGTCTGTTGACGTTTAATGAATCAATGTAATGTGATATTTTGAATATCAACCACAATCAGCGTAATAGTTGCGTGAATTACAAACGCTCAAGAGACGGCGTCTAGCAATCTACGGCGAACCGTACGCGCATAAATTTGACACATGTGATATTTTTTAGAATATCTCCCGTCGTTAAGTAATACTTCCCGTTGCTAGATAATATCATCCTGGAGGGCGTGGCTTTCTGTCCTCAGAGGGGAATAGTATGTTTTTACAAATGTTTCTCGGCCAATCAGATCGGAGTATTTTACATGAAAGTATAATAATGATGAATAACAGAGTACCTGTGTCATGATTTGTAAGAAAATGGATGCATTCACTACATTTTGAGGAGTGAAGCACCCATGTTAAGCAAATGGATGCCACACACATGAATACGTGTCTGGTCTTATCTACTGTTAGCAAAACAGATCCAAATGCTAGTGTCTTTTTAATTTTTGTTCCAAAGAAGCTGTCAGAAACCCACAGAAAAACTCTGGTACACTGAAAAATGGGTGACAAAATACAAATTTACAAATTCTTAGCGACATATCCAAAAGTGCTAAATGTATCATTTGGTACACTTTCACTGCTTTTGGGCTTCCATCATCCAGGTCATCAATTTAAGTTCGTACCATGACCACATCAATCATAAGTAGTGATTGCTCCTTCACTAAATGCTCTGCGTTTAGAAGTGAGAGTCATGGGTGTTTTGGAAATGACCTTGAATACGGTGGTCCTGCATTATGGCAGGTGTTGTCACATTAAAGAACCCTCACTGCTATGGCCCTGAGCACTGAGCATAGGTCTAAATTTGTGTTACTTCACCTACAGCTGGTGACGTCTCAATATGAGTGAAAAATTCTGGACGGGACGTAAAACAAACCCACAATTCCAAGCATTCAGTGCATCAGGGTAGGGCTGTGTGACACATAATATATTGATGTCCATTCATAAGAAGAAGGGTTCGATCAGCAGTTACTCAAAAAAATGTACATGCCACACCAGTAGACAGAAATAAGCAGCATTCCGTCATCTATAACGTCACCAGGAATTCCGACACAGTTAACGATGCACTGCACTACAAAACCAAGACACCTTCCCAAGAATTAGTTGCTTTTCTGTCCTGCACAGAATGGACTGCCAACATTAAAGTCTGCATAAATTCTAGTGTATTTACATCTTCCCCCATTTTTTACCATACATGATAAATGCTTAATCTACAGTGTCAGAGGATACAGATCAGTGGGTCTAGTTGCCATCTATACATAGCTGCCATCTTTATTATTGCCCACCGACGAAAACTGTTCATTTCGTATTGTTACTTGTTTCTCACATTGAATTTTAATTTAGTTTGAAATTGAATTGTAAAGTTGTTTTGTTCATCTAGGTATAGATTGATTTTTCTCTCTTTCATCACTCCACTTCCAATAACCCACTATGGATCATAGCTCTTGTTCATTCGATGTTGTTTTCTCATCATTGATGAACAATCAGCTTTGTATTGAATAACAAAACCCAAATCAAACACTTTTAGCATTCATTAACTTTGCAATTTTGGTTTTTATTTTTTTCTTCATTCAATCCTAGATGAAAAAACAATTTGTATTGCCATTGAAATAACAGCAACCATTACCAGCAGTCCTGCTAAAGTTAAGCACTCAATACCTGGAAACCAGGTGTAAGATCCCAGCCCTCATGCCTGGGAAGTGATTGAGCTTGCCATCAGCTTATATGGGATTTTGTTGCTTTCAGCCTTCAGTGTTGGTAAGGGAATGGTAGCTGGTGCAGCCACCGTGGGTTTGGGATCACTGTGTTACTATGGATTGGTATCCAAGGAAATGTCTGCGTTAGATCAGAGAGTGTAAGTCCGTAAAAAACTTAAGGGTGAATTCAAGAAATGATATCTGTTAAGGACATACGATAACCACAAAAAATTGTTATAAAATTTTGTAAAATTATTCGTAATGTTTTTATATTACTAAAACCCATATTTACCACAAAATTTTTATATGAAACCATCTTTATTTTGTATTTACAAAATTCATTGGAAAAACATTAACCAAAAATTGAAATCTTTGTGATGGTGCATTTCATTTCCGTGAATGATAACCAATTTTCATTGTTGTTTGATCAAATGTCGGAAAGTCCCATTCATTTGATGCATCCAAAATCCTGGGTATTCTGTGACCTTAACAGGGATATAATGTTTTAGAAAAGTCAATGCTAAAGTCTTGTGAAAGATCTATTAAATAAACTATTAACTATATTACAAAACTTTACCATCCTTAGTTAAAGTACATTTAGGTCACAATTCCTTCCAGAGGATGATATTCAAGAATTCATTAAATCAAGATGAATATTTAGCTGTGTTGTTTACAGGATCTTTAAACATATATACTTTTACTGAACAGATTCTGGTCTGATGAAATTAAACAGAGGATTCGCTCCACATACTTTTACTTTGGAGCCAGTGTGGGATTGACAGCTGCGTCTGCTGTCGCCATTGCTCGCACTCCTGCTCTGATGAACATTGCACTGAAAAATTCATGGGTGGTAAGAGTCTAATTATTACAGACTGCAGTTAGAATGTTGTATCTTCTCTATCATGTAACACATTGTAACTAATCTTCTGTCATGTAGCACATTGTAAATTATTTTCTCTATCATCTAACACATTGTAAATTATCTTCTCTATCATGTAACACATTGTAACTTATCTTCTCTATCATGTACCCACATTGTAAATTATCTTCATAGTCATGTAACACATTGTAAATTATCTTCTCTATCATGTAACACATTGTAAATTATTTTCTCTATCATGTACCACATTGTACTGTATGTGTGCATATTTTAATGGGAATCCAATTTTAGCTGCTTTGGTGGTGAAGTAAAAGCACTAATTTATAGCTGCACTAAAATATGAAAATCTTTAAAATGGGCCAAGGTGACTCAGGTGAGCAATGTGGCCCATGGGCCTCTTGTTTAAAAGATATTGCTAATTTTGCATGTTGCTAAAATAACCAGTTAGACTATGTATACTGTGTGTCTGTGGCACTCGCAGTACCTGTTAACAGTAGTCCTTTATTTGGACCAGGCAATCATTGGCAGTATAGGAGCCATGATAGGCACCAGCATATTGACACAATCTATCCCATACAAAGAGGGTTTTGGAACAAAACAGCTTGCCTGGATGTTACACAGTGCTGTTATTGGAGGAGTTGTTGCCCCTATCACCCTTTTAGGGGGTCCCCTGATGGTCAGGGCTGCATGGTACACAGCTGGAGTAGTGGGAGGTTGGTGGCAGAAAGTATTATTCATATTTGAATTACTTTATAACATGAGGCCAAAAACTCTTCAGATACAGTAAAACATGCTTATAATGAACACATTTATAACAAATTCATGCTTTTTGTTAAGTGATATTTATTCCCCTATGAGAGGAAAATAATGAAACTTATTGGATATAACGAAGTTTGATTATAATGAATTGTTTTTCATTGGCCCTGGATGTTCTGTATAACTGTCTATTACTGTACATCCTTCCACCGTTTTCCAGGTGGTTCAACAATCTAGTCAGTTTAAGATATATTCTGTCAGCTGTAAATCTTGATTTCACAGGTTTATCCGCTCTTGCCATGTGTGCACCTAGTGAGAAATTCCTCAACATGGGAGGACCTCTGGCAGTTGGGCTAGGTGTTGTGTTTGCTTCATCAGTAGGTGAGTGTGTAAATATTTTATAGCCAGGTGATGTAGATATTTTATAGCCAGGTGATGTAGATATTTTATAGCCAGGTGTTGTAGATATTTTATAGCCAGGTGATGTAGATATTTGATAGCCAGGTGTTGTAGATATTTTATAGCTAGGTGATGTAGATATTTTATAGCTAGGGGATGTAGATATTTGATAGCCAGGTGATGTAATTTCATGTCAGGTAGATCCAGGTATTGTTGAGAGACTTCATTATTGTTGATTTGAGTGAGTGACTTTGAAATAAACAAAAGTAATGCCTTACTAAAAAAAAAAGTATAAAAGCTAAGTTGTTTGTTTTAACGTGCACAAAAAAGTAAAGTCTTCAAATAAAATCATATCTACAAGTTCCCTGAAAAAAATTCTACATTTTGAAAGTTCTTTTGATCGTGGACATGATAAACTGTACGTTTTAAGTGATACTAGGAATCTGAAATTTGCGTTATGTTAACTCATTTAGATATTTAGATATAACACGGCTCACAGATTTTTTTTTTTTTATCATATATACTCGCCTATAAGTAGGTCCACCTATAAGTCGGTCGGTTTTTTAGGTTATTTTGGATGGATTTGCCATTGACCCACTTATAAGTCGGTACAACTTTTTACCAGAATTGTTGACAATATTCAAATCAATGCTCAAATGTTTTTAACCTTTGTTTCAAATAATATTTTGAGAAATGATGCTGATATTTGATTTTTTTTCCCTCAACATATCATTTTATACCAAGTATACTCTAATGTATTTATCTGTGATCAAATAATATTTTCAGATATAATTTCGATATTTATTTCTTGGCAAATTAGAATACATAAATAATATAATATGTCCAGACTATTGTCAATGACAATCATGTTAGTCTTGCTTCCCCCAAACTCTGGCTCTCAAGACTTTGCACAAGCGAGATTTTGGTATGATTTCTAGTCTATATCAAGTCGAGACTTGGCAAAAAATTGATATCAACTCTGACTGGCAGATAGCATCGTTGCAAGCCAAGGATTTTTGGTCCACTCTGAAAACCCCTGGCTTGTGAAGATGGACAGATAGAGACACACCTGCAAAACATTGCTGAACAGAAGTTCGAAGAAGCAGTACAAGTCTGTTTACATAGATGAAAATTAAACTTTCAACTGAAAGACCTTCAGTTATATACTAAAATGCATAATTGAATAAGAAGTAAATTTAATTGTGTTTCTTCTTGATAGTCACCATTTTGGTTTAGCACCCACTTCTGGTTACCAAAATATAATGGAAATCGTACCAGATTCTTGCTGGTGCAAAGTCTGAAGAGCGAGAATCGGGGGAAAGTGAAACCTTAAACATGATAATTAGAGTTGTTTAAAAACTGCTATATACAGTATTGTTCATTAACACTATGATTAATCCCTTCAGATTTTTTCCAAAGCAGATCATTCAACTGGGTAATCTAAAAATCCCCTTTTTAATAGAATTACATGTTTTGAAACACTTCTCTCCGGTGTTTGTGTTATGATACATGTACCTGTAGTTTGAAATCGTTTGCAACAGGAAGCATGTTCCTCCCACCAACCACAGCCCTCGGTGCAGGACTGTATTCCATGAGCTTGTACGGAGGTCTGATTCTCTTCAGTATGTTCTTGCTGTATGACACACAGAAAGTAATCAAGAAGGCGGAAAGTCACCCTGTGTACAGTTCACAGAAATTTGACCCCATCAATGCGTAAGTTCACATAAAAAATGTTCTGTTCTATCAATGCGTAAGTTCATATAAGAATGGTTCTGTTCTATTAATGCACACGTTTATATAAGAATTGTTCTGTTCTATCAATGCATAAGTTTACATAAGAAATATTCTGTTTTATTAATACATAAGTTCATATAAGAAATGTTCTGTTCTATCAATGCACACGTTCATGTAAGAAATGATCTGTTAAGAAATGTCGATAAAAAATGTTCTGTTCTATCCGATTAACTCAGTGACCTATCTCGATCAGTGCCCATTGGTCATCCTCTGGCCTCAAGACCATAAACTGTGAATAGACCTAGAATCAAGAAGTTCGGAACATGTTACTTTTCCAGTGTGTAAATCGGTCGATAAAATTAACTTGCATTAAAAGTGAAAGTTATTGATCTTTCTGATATGAACTTAAATAAAGAAAAACAAGTCCTTATTGATGGTCGGTGTTCAAGCTAGCACAAAATGAACCTGCAGCATTATGGCCTTAGGCACACTGGATAGGTTAAAATTTGTGGCACTTCACCTAAAGCAGATGACATTTCCGTATGAGTGAATAATTTTTGAATGAGACATAAAACAACATACAAACAACCTACAGTAAAACATAGCTACAGTGAACACACTGCATTTTTATTCCCTGTAGTTTTTAAACTTATTATGAACTTAATGGAAATAATGAATTACATTTATAACAAATCCAAATTGTTTGTCCCCAGCACTTCATTATGAGCCTGTTTTTTTGTTGAATATCATTTCTACATGGTGTTATATACCCTTGAAACAAGCAATGCCTGACCTAGTGGGAATTTTTTTTTGGGGGGGGGGGGGGTATATCCATCTTCATTTAGGGTATATGTTATTATTTAGGGAGATACTGTCTCCACTTCAGAAGAATTCCTTTATCAATCTGTGAAATTCATTACTCTTGTGTTTGATTGATTGATTATATATAGTTTTAACGTCCCGCTCGAGAATTTCTGCCTCATATGGAAACGTCACCATTGCCTGTGAAGGGCTGCAAAATTTAGGCCTATGCTCGGCGTTCAGAGCTTTTGAGCAGGGAGGGATCTTTATCGTGCCACACCTGCTGTGACCTCGGTTTTTGCGGTCTCATCTGAAGGACCGCCCCATTTAGTTGCCTCTTACAATAAGCAAGGGGTACTGAGGATCTATTCTAACAACCCGGATCCCCAGGGATCTTTTGTGTTTGAGGTGCAAGTCTTAGAGAGGGCAATCATTAAATAGCATCTTCACTGAGTATAGAAAAGTGGCCCCCCAAAAAGTGGTTTTTAGGGGGGGGGGGGGATTACATCTCTGACATGGTGAAATTTTCCTCAATTTAATTTAGTATATATTTATGTGCAATAAGGAAAACATGAGAGTGAACGGTAAACTTTCTGGAAAAGTATAGAAGAGAGGAGTGAGGCTCTGAACCTGGGTACGAAACAAACAGTGGAATTTCAATTTGAGACAATAGACTCTTCAGATGATAATTTCACTTGTCAAAAATTAGATTGAGACTAATAATCTAATTGATTACAGACAGTGTTAGCTGGTAATGATAATCTCAGGTGCAAGATTCAGTTGTTTTTCCATGTGGGTTTTTTTTTGTTTTTGTTTTTTTGAATACATTAAAAAAGAAAACTATTTTTAGATGACAAATTTTGAAATGTCCTTCTTAAAGTCAAATTGTATAAGATTTGATTCCTTTTAGATATTTAGGATATTTTATGATTCATACAGGTGTAAATATATTTGTTCTACAACATATTCCAAAACATCGGGAATGTAATGCATGTACCAAGAAATAATGGTCAGGGGGTGGGAATCACCATGGCATATCATTGGAGGCTTCCAAAAAGGTTTCAAGAGCAGACATTGTACAGTAGTGGGTCATTTGTAAAGATTCAAAATTTAATGATCTGACTCAGTAGAAATGTGAGGAAGCTTGAGTGATGTTCTAACAGTTTTCACTGTTATTTATGAAAAAAATGCACACTTCCAGTCCATGGAGAGAAGATTAACTACATGTAGTTGCATAGCAACAAGCATCTCTATCTCTCTCTCACCCCCCTCACCCCCCTCTCTCTCTCTCTCTCTATCTCTCTCTCTCTCTCTCTCACACACACACACACACACCCCAGTGATTTTAAAAGTATTAAAGCCAGGAATGATTAATTTGATGATTTTTTTTTCCAGATGCCTGGGAATTTACATGGACACTGTGAACATCTTCATCAGAATTGCAATTATTCTTTCTGGTGGTGGAGGGTAGAAGAAAGTGAAACGAAGTGTGAGAAAACTGTACTAAGTGCTTGTCAACAACAAAGATGTTTGTACTGACGTGTTATATGTTGTTAATTTAATCAAGCCATAATGTATGACAGAGACACAAAGTGACAGTGTCTATTGATATGTTATAGTTTTTTGTATCTTGTTTGGTTTGATTAAATTATGTTTGAAAATGAATCATTTTACAGTCATTTGCAATATATTGCAATGTATTTATATTTTTTTCAGTGGTAGATGTAGGGGGGGGGGGGGGGGGTTCCAGGGCTTGCAACAACCCACATACACACACAAATGCCACCCCCCAATGGTTGAATATTTTTCAAAATGGTCATTTTTTCTGTCACTTTGAGGTCTTCACACACACACAATACACAAACACACAGACACACACACAACATACACACAGACACACACACACACTTCCTTTTGGGCATAAAAGTTACAAACTTGGGTCACACACACAAAATCACCTTTGAAATTTTTCTGGATCAACTCCTGTTTGGGACACTGATTGCCAGATATACAAAGTGAGTATGTGTATGAATGTAATGTATGTTTCCAATGAGACCACAGGGTACATGTATACACAGATCTAGATTTTTTTTTCCATGGAAAGGAAGGGGGGGGTCATCTATGGTAAAGTTTTCAAGGAGGGATCAAATTTATAATTTGTTTTTGTATATATATTTTGTGGTTTTAAAGGGTTGGTATCAGGGAGTCCTGGGGCTGCCCTGCTGGAGAGATGCCAATAATTTCATGGTTTTGTACAGGAATGTGGATGATGAACTCGCCTCTGCTTTTTTAGGTCACTCGGGTAACCTATTGTCGTTGGTTTTCTTCCGTCATCATGTGTTGTCCAGTAACAATTTCACATTTTTAACATCTTCTTTAACACTAAAAGGCCAATTGTGACCATCTTTGGTGTGAAGCATCTCTAGGATAAGAGGAATATAAATTGTGAAATTTATGACCTTGTCATCCCTGTAGCCTCGTGGGTGGGGTCAAATATTCTTAAAAAGGGCTATATATTTCAAATTCTTCTATACTCCCACACACATAGGAGAAAATCTACATGCATGGTTATGATGTCCATGAAGCCCTCTGTCAAATTTGTGAAATTCATGGCCCCTGGGTCATGGATTTAGGCCCTAAGGTGGGGGCCAATATTGCCATATAGTGAAATTGTATTAATATTAGAAAATCTTATCTACTCCCACATACATATACATGTATATTTGAGAAAAAGTGCATGATTATGATGTCCATGAAGCTCTTTACCTAAATTGTGAAATTCATGACTTCTGAGTCTGGGTTTCAGGCCCTAGGGTGTTGCCAATATGGCCATGTAGTGAAAATGTAATCAATCTTAGGAAATTTTCTTCTCTGCTACTATATATATTTGAGGGAAACTAAATGAATGATTATGATGCCCATGAAGCTAAATTGTGAAATTCATGGCTCTTGAGTCAGGGATTTAAGTCCTTGAATACGGCCAATAAGGCCACATAATGAAAATGTATAAAAATAATTAGGAAATGTGTTAAAATGATTTATATGCCTCAAACTTCCTTTTTCCCTTCTATATTGAGCCTTCTATGGAAATATGAGACTCCCTGTATGGGTTATAATACTCAGGTGACCATTAAGGCCCATGGGACTCCTGTTTTAAAATAAATATCAGTTTAAATCAGAGTTCACTGTCTCAACATGAAGCACTGTGTGTCAAGTCAATTTAGGTGCTGGAAACATTTGATTTTCAGCTGGATGAGAAAATTCACGAAAAATAAAAGCTCTAAAATTTCCATTTACAATTTAATAAAGGTAATATTATTGCAAAAAAGAAGTGCCTGTATATAATTGAAAAAAAATCTTCAAATATCTCCAACTTCATCCTTGTAATTTGAGTTATTTGCTTACTAAATGTCTCCTATATTTAGCGAAGCTGATAATGCAGAAATTATCCCAGGCTGCCATTTTTACCTTAAGCTTCATCATACAAATAACTAGGCATTTCTTTATATGTCCCCCTCCCCTTTCTGTTCTGTAGTGTGTAGTGCATTATGCTGTGGTCTATGGAAGATGACCGTACATGCTTTCCTCAAATGTACAGTGTATATAATATTCAACATCTTCGCATTTACAGTGTATATAATATTCAACATCTTCACTAGCCAAGGTTTTATGATCCACTCAGCTTCTCTTCTAGTTGTAAAGATCATAAACACGGGCACTTGAAGTATGGGTACTGCAACCCACCCACCACCACACACACCTTTGTTTTTGTTTTTTGGGGAGTGGGGGGTTGGTTTTGTTTTGCATGTGCATGTGACAATTTAAATGTGTGCATTCCCCGTCTATCTTATTCCAATTTCAACACATGTAATCGTTTTATACTTTCTGTAAGCTTTGGGGATTTGTCTTCTACCGTTGTGATAAAATAAATGTACATACCGGTAGAAGGCCACATTCTGGATAAGTTTTCGCCAAAAACAAGAAATGAAAAAGGGGGGGGGGGGGTGTTAAGTATCCATACTTAAAGAGCCTGTGATCGTAAGGATCAGCCAACAGGTGTATTGGTATCCTCTGTCAATTATGAACCAGGACAGGGCGCGAATGAGAAATATACACCCACTGTAAATTCCTATCACACAATCTCCAGCATTTCATAAAATAGCAAATTGTGACCACATTCGATGCATATGATATTAATGTTTCATTACGAAGTACTCCGCCATACGAAAGTATTCTGTTCTCCAACGCTTCCGGCATTTCACCATAATCGCTGCCTGTCGCCGTTTATTTGTTTGTCATTGCTGATTTTTATTATTCTTATATATTTTTTAAATTACTTTTTCGTTGTTTCTTAAACGTCACTTATGCGAATACTTTTACATCTGTGATACACTGAACATATTACACGCCGTTATGATAGTGACTTACTTGTGAAAGATATGCACATCATGTGCAAGCACCAAAGCGGCCACAAAAATTCTAAATTATTTCCAAAGAAACACGGAAATTGTAAGATGTCTTTTTTTTATTTAGAAAAAACAATTTTTTAGAAGAAACAATTTACAATAATTTGAATAACCACTTTTTTAAAAAGGCATTAATAATACTATATTATTAACGTAAAATAACTTAAAGGTTTCTATATATATATATATATATATATATATATATATATATATATATATATATATATATTAATTTATGATTGGATTAAGTATGAAAACTGACACTTTATTTATTCCCAAATTAGACTGCAGGACGTGTAGTTGAAAATTCTATTAGATTTACACCAGATTTCATTATCAGAATACAGTTAAACACGGGGCATTCCAGGGATTTTGCCCCCTGTGCCCCCACCAGAGCGAACTGAGGACCAAAAGACCCATGTTTCTCGGATTTTGTCCACAGCCTCCTAAATTGAAAATCCTCAATCCGCCCATGTTTATAAGGGAAATTGCAATTTATAAAATGCTGTTATCAATACTAATATATATGTTAGTATCTCACAAATTATCATCTCTGAAACTTACAGAAAGTAGAAACTGACTATTGGAAACGACTTATGAAAGAAAATCACTTATTTTGGATAAATTCGTGGATCCTATTTTGCATTGGGTTGAGGGGAGGGGGGGGGGGGGGGGTACATAAGATCTATACATGCGATCCATACTTTCAGGTGCCTGTGGCTGGGTGCCTCGACTTCGTTTAATGCATTCCGCGTTGCGATCCTGCTGGGATGTATTTAATGACAAGAAGCAATCGTACTCTCTTTGTAGGAGGTTTGAAGTCTTAATGTCGTAAGAGTTGCTGAGGTAACTATACTGCCATAAAATTCTATGCACTCCCGCCGAACTGTTCAAACAGTACGAAATTTATCTTGCGACACAAGCAGTGGATCTAAGGATATTCTTTTAATCTGACTGGAGCTGCGCATTCTTGTATACAAATTATAAGCCCCCCCCCCCCCCCCCCCCCAAGGTTTCTACCACATGCAGAACCTAAGTAAATCCACTACAGGGACGGATCCAAAATATTTTCAAAGTGGGTGCGACATTTTTCGTCCAGAGAAAGAGGAAAGGATGAAGACCTCAAAATAGCAAATGTTAAAAAAAAGGGGGGGGGGACGGGGAGGCGTTCCCACTGCTTAATAACTAAACATGACCGCAAATAATTATTATTTGGCCCAACGTAGATGTTAAACATAATTAGGATACGCTGAATCCGAAACAAAAAATATGCTGGTCATCTTTGGTCAAAACGACGGACCTAAATTTCACCAATTCCACATACGGTTTTATAGAGCGTTCGCTTCGTAACCGGGAGGTCGTGAGTTCGAGCCCCGCTCGTGGATGGCCGCGTCAAACCTAAGACGAAAAATAGGTAGTGATTGCTCCTTCGCCAAACGCTCGGCATTTAGAAGTGAGAATCACGGGTCTTTCGGATATGACCTTAAAAACGGAGGTCCCGTGTCACGGTAGGCGTGTTGGTACGTTAAAGAACCCTCACTGCTACGGCCCTGAGCGCTAAGCATAGGTCTAAATTTGTGGAACTTCACCTACAGCTGGTGACGTCTCAATATGAGTGAAAAATTCTCGACGGGACATAAAACAAACAAACATACAAAAATGAGTAGCGTGATGACTTATTTAAACAAAAGAATACTTTCTTTGGTTGTTTGTAAAAAGAATTAGGTTTGAAGCTGTTGCAGAAACAATAGACAAGGCGTAAGGGGATGATATAATTTTTTTGCAATATCTGCAACTTTAACATAGAAAGTTATTTTATTGTATGAATAATTATTTAAAGAAGGATAAAGAGGTTTAAGTATGATTTAAGTATTGAATTATCGATATGCATGACAGTCTATATCACAGCAGGTGTGGCACTATAAAAATCACTTCCTGCTCATGCCGAGCATAAACCTAAATTTTACAGCCCTTCGTCCACAATGGTGACTTTTCCATTTGAGGCAAATATTCTCATTAGAGACGATAAACACCATACAACAAACCAACCAACTATTTAATATGAACAGCGTAAACGACTAATCACCAAATATTCCCATGTTCATAGGCTGGGGCAATACTAGTGCATTAATATAGCCGTGGAATGAGAGGCCACAAAATCACTGCCCAAGCTGTCTGGAAGATTTTACTTCCCAGCTTCTTGTCATTCGTAGCTACAAAGGATGTAGATCATTCACAAATATTGAATGAAATTAACTGCTGTGAAGGAGAAACTTCAAACGTACTGTGCCACTACATATGCCAGACGTGGTGTAAATCAAATGTGGATTCTTAAATATTCTAAATAACGTTTAGAGAATTTGAAATCACAAAACTTTTCTCAAATTAACAACATTAAAACGTATGATTTACAACACTTTACACGACCATACCTCACGATAGATTAAAGACCAGACATTTTGACATCATAGACAGTTGCTTCATCAACAAAAATGGTAGAAGGAAATATTCATATTTAGTGATCGGTCACCCCAAACATTATTTTGTTAAACACCACTCTGACTCCACGCACAGGTACTATGAAGTTGATATTTGAAAGATGCTAGAGTTCCTCATTGACAATATCTTCGTAGTCTTTGGTAATCAGGTCTTCCAAAAGTCTGTTGGAATACCCAAGGGCACGTATTGTACTGCTTTGTCAGCTGACCTGTTTTTATATTCTTATGAAGCAAAATTCATTCAAAAGCTTTTACATGAGAAGGGAAAATATCTTGCAGTGGCCTTCAATTCGACGTTTAGATATATCGATGATTGTTTAGATATATCGATGATCAAGACTGAGAGGTGGGGTGTTCGAGGGACAGGGTATATTTTTACATTAGGAAATTAAACATTGTATGTATTTTTGACCTTTTGTATAGATTTGGTGAAATCTATACGGTAGAATTCCTGGACAAACTGTAATTTAATAAACCATCGCCATCCCCCAAATTTTCTTCCAACATTTGCTTACATTTCATGAAAAGCAAAATATTAAAAAAAAATCAATCCAGTACATCATATAAACTAGCTGGTGGGGGTAGCTTTTACCTTGCTGATTGTCACCAGTTACTGCAGGAAGTTCTTGGAGAGTTTCAGCAAGGCAACTATGTTGTCAAAAGAAGCGTTGGAACATTTAATCAAGTGGATCCAGATCAAAGTCAAGAAAACGCTACAAGAAATCACGAGGGAATCACGAGGACTCATTCTGCCCTCTGTAGGTATTCTCTTTCCTACAACTCAAGATCGCATATAAGTCTTCTAACCAGAAAAGGGGCCTGTTAAATTCAGTCGCGGTATTTCGCTCTACAGTCATTTAGAAATGTCGTGTAACGGATCTGTACTGTTCCAATGTTCGATTTGTAATAAATTAACAGCACATACGATTCAGGAGTACCCCGGATGCACACTTTCTGGGAAAATCTGCTGAAAGCATGCAGCTTCGAGTGAAATGTTCAGCTGAATTTTAAATGAAGAACATTTTCTTCAGGTAGCTCAGTGTCAAATTTAATTAAATTTCATCCACATGTCTAAAATTAAGTTACATTACAAAAACAGAACATGTTTTTCTTTTCCCACGGTTTTATATTTTAAAGACTTTTGAACAAGAATATGAGGTCCCAATAAATTCGTCTACCTTACAAATATGAATTCTATCAGGCATCAATTAAGCTATTTTCATGTTTTGAACAGTTCTGGAATTGAAAATTCAATCGGGTTCGATATACATTTTATATCTCCATTTCGACCTCCGTGCGCGTCAACCTGTTCCGGTCCTTTTTTGTTCATTCGCCAAGCATGGATAAGCTACAACCAGTGAAGCTGGCAAAAGTATGTAAGATTCCCCTTTGTTTGAGGAGGAAATTGATTATAAAGTTCAGATATGATTAATTCATTTTTATGTGTCTGATAATTACAGTATGTTCCAAATGAAAAAACCGATTTAGTTACTGACTGTAAGATTTAAAAAGAAAGGGGGGGGGGGTGTTGTTGGTTGGTTTTAAATGTTTGAAATATTCAAGCAATGTAATCATTAACTAAGGGAGTTAGGTAGGGGTCTTTTAACTAAAGATTGTACAGATTCAGAATTTTGCGTTATCGTGTATATTCAGGGGTAGAAATAATTATGTATATTTTCTGGTCACTGACGAATCGACTTAAACATGTTGGGAACATTTCCCTTATAGCCAGATCTAGAACGCGATGATCCCTCCATAGCGAGACAATGCACATTACCATAAACAGTTGTTTTGTTGAAAATATATCCCGTGCAGTGCAGAATAAATGCGATACACGTGGCTATAAAATTTATAACACTGCACAGTCAAGAACTTTAAAAGTGGCTGTGTAAGAGAGAATGAGGCTGAAACCCAATGCAAATAGTCAGTATTTTGGTGTATACATTTGCAGAAGGATTGGACCTCTTCACACACTTTTTTCTTCCTTTTCACGTGGAACATGTATAAATCTACTCCTCGAGGGTGTATCTCTGTTGCATGGGATATATTTACTCTTCCTAATGAGGGATCATTTTAGTGAGATGATCTCGCAATAGGGGAAGTGTTAAACTTTTTAGTAGTCAGTCGACAACTTTTAACAATTGGCCCAAATTCATTATTTATTACTAATTCAATATCTTCATGGCTAAGTCTAATATCTTGATTTTCAAACAAGCACCAACAATGGATTTACAGAAATGTTGTAAATCTTACTATTCTTAAGTCATCCATGTTTTTTACTTAAACTTTGAAATTAAGCGGCTTCATTTTTGTAATTAATGTTTGGAACTACAAGTGCCACAGGATGACTAAACAGCTCATTCAAAGAAATTCTTGCAGCTGAAAATGCACGTTCTTTTACTGACTTGGAAATCCTCCTGTGGCTTGTACCTTTGTATGAAGTGCAGAGCAAACAACTGAGAATTGTCTATTGTATATATATAAACTCTGATTAAGACAACCCATTCTTGGAAACATTTGTGGATTTATCTACAGTGTGTTGCTTCATACTGTGTAACTTTAAAAAAAAAGGAAGGTGAAATCAAGAAATTATTTGGTATGTGATAAAAACTTGAACATGCACAAAAACGCTAATATTTACAAGCCCAATCATTAAGAAATTTGATAAGTATCTGAATTAACTAGCCCCAAGCACTAGCCTAAATCCATAATTTCTCCCAGGCATCAAAAACAATGATTAATTCAAACAATAGAAATATTTCATAGTAAACAACATGGCGGGTAAACACTGTCAATGTCTGGAAAGAGATGATTGATGCATACAGTGAAAGGGAGTGATCTAAAGGGAACAAATGTTTTAAACATTCTATTTTTATATGTAACAGAGACTGCTTTGTGCCTCTGATGAGAATCGAACCCAGGACCTCTAGCACGACAGTCCAGTGCTCTACCGATCAAGCTAAAGGGTTAACCCACTAGTCTGAGCTAGTAGGAAGGCCATGTATCTAACACTACCACATATATAATTCTGTACATCTATCATTGCAACTGAAATGAATCTGTATCACTATAAGAGAAAAACGACTGCATTCAGTTCACCTGCTTTTGAATGAAGTTGTTTGTTATGTTGCTTCGATGAAATAGCTTGAAAAATAAGATGTTGTATTAAATAGAGACTACTGTATCCCTAATATTCCAATAAAAAGACACTTCTCACGTGGAGAATAAGCAAATATTTTCTAATTACTAATCTAGAAATTCCCAATTTTGAGATGTGTAAGTGGGATATATTTCTCAAATGATCGTCTATTGTCAGAGTACAGAGTTCTAGATGACACTTTATGTAATTCAATGGGGAGAGGGGATTGAGTGAATGTATCTGAGTGAGAGTTTATATATATACCAGAAATATGGCAGGAACCTTGTGAGTGTTGTATCTCACTTGTAACTCAACAACTGACATTCAAATATTAACCTAAGTTAAGCATTGTAAACATTAGAAATGGAAAAATAAAATTTGAAAATTTTCAGTTCAAATCACGTCCATGCCCCTTTAACATAGCAATGAAATGCACAATTTATACACTTGTTTCAATGTGCAGTTGCTACATCAAAGAAACTGTTATATCTTGGCAATTTGAATCCATTGTTTTCTATTTGTGTGGAGTGCTTTCCCACTGTACAACTTTTGAAGTTTACCGATCCAAAGCACTGATGTTTGGATGGTATTCCGTGACTGTCATTTAAAAATTCTGATGTTATAATTTCAGGTCCTAAAGGTGCTTGGTCGCACTGGATCACAGGGACAGTGTACTCAGGTAAGTGTTATTTCTGTAAAAATATTACCAAAAATTTTATCTTTTTGTATGTTGTTTTAGGTCCCATTTCATTGATTGCTTGAGTGTATGTTGTTTAATGCCCTGCTTAAAAATTTTTTCGCTCATATGGAGATGTCACCATTGGTGAAGGGCTGCAAAATTTAGGCCTATGCTCGGCGCTTATGGCCTTTGATCAGGGAGGGATCTTTAACGTGCCACACCTGCTGTGACACGGGGCCTCAGTCTTTGCGGTCTTATCTGAAGGACCATCCCATTTAGTCGCCTCTTTCGACAAGCAAGGGATATTGAGGATCTATTCTTAACAACCCGGATCCCCACGGGCTCAAATCAGAATAGATAACCAATAAACTGTTTCCTCTTACACCTTGTGCTTTTTCTTCAGTAGCACGTGTTTACTGTAGAGTATCAGGAATTGCCCCCTAAAAGAGGATAATGATAGACTTGACACTAACACTTTGATATAGAAATGACAGAAAGTGAGAAAACGGTGAAAATAACACCAATGAGAGACCGTCATCAGACATCAATCGATGCTGATAATGTTGAGACTGGGGTGGGGGGACTAAAGAAAGACATTTTCAAGGGCGGTGGGAAAATACACTGATGGCCCATTAAATCTGAAAGTGGCCCATTGAAAATTTGAACTGTGGGGCCATAGTGCCATAGACCATTTTGGCCTTCCCAATCACTGAAGGTTGCAAGCATTGAGCATACACCTAAATTATGCAGCTCTTCACCAACAATGGTGATGTCTCCATATGAGTTCATGATGGACATTAAACAATATACAATCAATCAGTGATATGATTATGTGTTAATATATAGACTACATAGGTTTTAGATTATGTGTCTGTGGGAACTCTGCTAAGAAAGTAAAGTTAGCATTTTAGAGTAATTATTTGCCGTCATTTTCTACATGTTATTCAGTCGTATTCTCATTGTTGAAAATATCCTATTGTTTCCAATTGCAAATACTATGATGTGGTAACCAGGAACATTTTTATCTCTCCTGGACCAAAGGTCAAAATTATGTCTGGATATATTTTTAACTCAGTAGAATTAATAATTATCAATCACTTCCAGTGGTAGGGGTTAACAATGGATATTAATGTAGTATGCCTTGGAATAATATGTAAAATAAATACTTTTAACAATTTTCAGGTGCGAGTAGAATTTCTGGATGACAGTAATCGTTCCATTATTCGTAACGTCAAGGGTCCCGTCCGAGAGGGAGACATTTTGACTTTACTGGAATCAGAAAGAGAAGCTCGGCGGCTGAGGTAGCCGAATGGCCACTGTAGGTGTGTAAGTATCTCGGTTATGAATTCCAGTTCAGCAGGGATAAATTGAGCACAAAATAATTATATTGTTTGGTGATAGTTTTTCATTCACTGAGGTACTTTGCTATTAAAATGTAAATGGATGTGCAGACAAATATAAGTAATTGACCTGTTTTATTTATGGGCAATATAATGGAGTTTTAAAGCTGTATCTCTTGTATATGCAGTTAGTAGTTTTAGGTCACAAATTTGGTGCAACTCAATATATGCATTCAGAGTTTTCATTGTACAAGTTGGGTAAGTTTTGGTCCCACTTCTCAGAATGAAAAGGAGGGGGGGGGGGGGAGCAAATGGGCAATATACACTTTGGGGGGGGGGATAACTGTTTGAGAGATATAGTTTGGGTGCCTTTGGTGCTGTCCTTACATCATAAATTTTACACATGTGACTCTTGTACAAATGATTTTTTTATATTCAGGCCATTTTTCTTGGAATGACTGGCAATCGGAGAAACTCTCAGCTGGCACTGCTGTCTCCATTTCTTATTTCCGATGATGATGATGATGAACAGTGTGTATTTATGTGTTGAGACAATGCACATAAGTCACACCTGGAACGAGTAGTGTCATCAGAAAAAGTGCAAATACCATCAAGGACACTCTACTTGAACAACAGATTTAGTTCTTTACATTTTACCACCACCAACAACAACAGCAGCAGCAACAACAACAGAAGGCATGATCATCTGATGGGGAGACTGCAAACGTAGATCTTTCAGTCGAAATTTAGGTTCACCGCTGTCTGTTGATCATGTCGGAGTTAAATCTATTGTTCTTGTTTTATATAGAGGGTAATCTGTATTGCCTTGCATTTCAAGAATTAAAGCAAAGAAAAAGTTCTGGTGTCCACGTTTTAATAAATAATGAGAGACAAATGTTGGCTAATTGTGACAATATTTGGAAGTTGTACATTGCATAAAAGGGTCAGATGTATGTCATTGTGAGAATATTTACAAGTTGTTTAGGGTTTCCAAAATTGTGGCTTTGGGACCTCTGTAATTGTCCTGCTAGAGAGATGGTTGCTAACAGCAACCACTCCTGGAATGTTGGAATTTGGTGATTTCGATAGATTCATTATAATGAGATTCAGCTATTATTGGAGTGTTGAAAATATCCATCAAATGCTTTCCAATGCTTTGAAAACCTTCGTCAACCCCAGCACCTAGAAAGAAAGAAAAATATAAATATTACTTTTGTTGAATTCTGGAGGCTTTAGGGAGTTTTTACTGATTGATATATATATATATATATCATTGATTTTTCTGTCGGGGTCAATTTATCTAGTTGGCAAAAATTTCACTTGTATTTGCAATCTTGGATGAATAATGTACACATTGCCTTGTAATGATTCCAGAAGCCAGGAATGCAAAAAAAAATTATAGCAATGCTTCAACCACTGAAATTATTACATACATGCTGCAAAAACAAACATTTACAAAAGTTTGATGGCACTTATAATAATTGAAATGAGAGTGTGTGTTGTCCTTTGTTGTGACAAAATTTATTACAAGGAAACGGGATGTGACTTTTGAAATGTTAACATCTTCTGACAGTGCATATACAGGGTGTCCCAAAAGAAAGGTAACATTTTGATATCTCCGCTGAATGTTATGCTATCTTCACGAAATTCATATCTTTCAAAAGGTCTCAAACTAAAGTTTTTGGTACTTTTAAAATTATTGCGCCAAAAATCATGACGTCCTGCTACTATGACATCATTAAATTGCAACGTTATTTCAATATGGTGCGACTCGCATCAGATCAGCGTATTTTTATCGTCAAAAAATTTTATGAAACAAAATGTGTTACAGACGGTCAGCGAAAGTTTAGATCCTTTTCCAAGAACTGTAATGTAAGCAGGAAACATCTCTACAGGATTATATGTAAATTCGAACGACAGGGATCAGTAGCAGATGCCCCAAAATCAGGTCGGCCGAGGTCAAGTCGGAGCGACGATAATGTGAGTACTCTCCGAGAAATGTTTTCTAACAGCCCAGAAAAATCTGTCAGACGTTCCTCCTCAGAGACAGGAATTTCTAAAACTTGTGTTCACAACATATTTAGAAAGGACCTCAAACTGTTTCCATATAAAATTCAAATAATGCAGAGTTTGAGTATATCCGATCAGGTTCTCAGACTGGATTTTTGGCGTTGGGCAGCAGACGTTGCTGACAATTACGCAGACGCATTTCAAAATGTTTGGTTTTCGGACGAATCGCATTTCCTCCTATCCGGCCATATATCCAAACAAAACATGAGATTCTGGGGAAATGAACAGCCCCGTTGTTACACAGAGAAACCACTACACAGTGAGAAATTAACGGTTTGGTGCGCTATGTCCTCACATGGAGTGATTGGCCCGTATGTGTATACAGACACTGTGAATTCGCAGCGTTATCTGTCACTATTGAAAAATAAATTTGTTCCCGAGCTTCGAAAGCGAACAGAAAATATGCAGAATGTCTGGTTCATGCAAGATGGAGCAACAGCACATACATCTAATATTGTTTTAGATTATCTCAATGAAATCTTCGGTGACAAGGTGATTTCCCGGCGATACCCTGAAGTGAAGGATTGTGGACAGTCCTGGCCCGCGCACAGTCCTGACTTGAACCCGTGTTTACTTTCTTTGGGGGTACCTCAAGTCAATTGTTTACAAACCAAAGCCAGTGGACACAAAAATGCTTTTGTCAAACATCAAACGAGAAGTAAAAAAGATCAGTGCAGAAATGTGTCAAAATGTAATCACCAATTTGAAAGTGCGAGTCCGAGAGGGGAAGCTTATGAAAGGACGTCATTTAGAGAACGTCATTAATTACTGAAGTGACTGGAAAGGTGTCCTTAGCCTAAGATGCTGTTAAAATCACATCGTTTGACCTATTGACTAATTTATACTACCAGAAAAAACTTACATCTTTATTTTATATGTGGACATATTTTGATATAAATTCATCAACATTAAATAAGTATTACAAAAGAATGAAAGTGTTACCTTTCTTTTGGGACACCCTGTAGTTGCAGACATGTTGGAAATGGTACTGTATGTTTTCTGTGGGTCAAAAGGCATAGGTCATGCCACAGGTCTCATCAAGGGAGTCGTAAGGCGGAAATGTTGGAAAGTTACCAATCTCGCATGTATAAGAATTTTAAAAAAAACCACACCTGGTTTTAGAGAATGGAAAGCGTTTGTGACACTCCATAGTCACTAAAAGTAGTTAAACATAAAGATAAGTTCAAAACCAGTCGAATATTTTTTGTGATATATATATGTGTGTGTGTACACCTGTAAATACTTGTTGAGTTCCTTAAGTGGCGGTCGTATAGATCTTGTGGTTGAGCACCTGACTATAAGTTAATAGGACCGGGATTCAAGTCTTGGTCTTCATACCCGTTACATTTGGTGCCGTACACCAGACCCTGGAATTGACAGGTGAAAATGTCTGCTAAAGGATAAAAATCTGCGGTTGATGTATTGAGTATGAAGACATTTAAGGAGGGATGAATGCGGTGTTAAGATGGGTTCGATCGCCGGTGTTCAGGTAACTCGGTTGGTAGAGCACCTGACTAGAGAATTCAGGGGGTCTGGGTTTGAGCCCCAGTCTGGTCCGTTGCATTTTCACCTTTCCCGTCGCACCTATAATCCCTTTTGTATACATATCTTAACACCACGGGTTGCTCTGTTTGTCTGATCTTGATGTGGGCTTGTGGCCGGTCGACAGGGAATGCTTACTCCTCCTAGATACCTGATCCCATCTCTGGCACATCCAGGGGTCCGTGTTTGCCCATCTCTCTGATTTATATTTGTTATAGGAATTATTAGATTGAATACTGTTATCTTCGCCTTTACATGTATATGTCTTTACCTGTTGTATTCCTTGTGTATGCACCTTTTATACCTGTTGTGTTCCCTACACAGCTTCTGTATCCCTTACATCTGCTTTTATTTACCGTGTTCCCTTTTAATTGTGTATATACATGTTGTGATTTATTTTCACCTTTTGTATATACACTATGTTGGCTGGTTTGTGGCATTTTTTTTCTTTCCATTTTGTTGCCTTTTTTACCTCGAAATAACGATAAAATGCAAAGTGAAAAAAAAAAGAAGGACAAAACTTGTCGCAAATTTACGGGTTTTCTTTGTCGTCTTCTCGCATTATGTATTTTGTTGCCTTTTAATTATTTCTAGTTGAAAAGTTGCTAATTATCTTCTTTTTTTTTCCCCGCCTTGAATTTACAAAAAGACAACAAAATGTAAAATGGCACAAACCAGTCACCACACTATACACTAGTGTTTTTCACTTCATCCAGAACTTTGAAAATATGCAAATATTTTGGTAAAACATATAATTATGGAAAAACAAATTCGGTTGGGGAAGAGATAATTGATGTTGCATCATTATTTGTTTAATTACTTTGGTCATTTGTCGACACAATGTCCAAGCCCCATTTAGGGGGGGGGGGGGGACCATTTGTAAGTTCTACTTGTACCGCCTCATTAATTGCAAAAACCTGCACCTTGTTATAGATCCGCCACTGGATCTACCGTCGCGTCTTGACCTAGCATTGCTGGGTTAAGGTCACATCAGACTCCGGACATCACACCCGATTAGTAATTATATACTCCAGTTACTAGTTGAGATTTCCTTTTTTATCCCTCATCTAAATTCTCCCCCACATGATCTGTATTTTCGCGATACGATTACCGCTCATTGAAGCGTCAGCAATTAGTTCAGCGATAATGAATTGGCCGTAGCGTCCGAATCGTTGACGGTGTGGGAAGTTTCACCATGTAGGTAGAAGGCACAGGTGCTCGACGTTATAAGTATTTATAATTAAAAAATATATATATCTTCTAGGCCTCCGTGGCCGAGTGGTTATAACAGCGCGCTCAAAATCACAAGGCCTTTCACCTCTAGTCGGCGCAGGTTCGAATCTCGCTCGCGCCGATATATGTGAGGAAGTTTGCCAGTTTACTTTCGGAAGGTCGGTGGTCTCTTCCCGGGTACATTGTATCTGGGTTCTCTCTCAATAAAAAGTGGTCGCCACCAGATAACTTAAAAATTGTTGAGTGTGACGGAAAACAACAATCAATCAATCTGTAAACAAAATATTTACAAGATGTATCACGCCGCCATCTTGGTTTTATTTTTTACCAGCTGCATCGCTTGCAATTTTCGGCAAAAAAGTTTGATATATTATAATAAGACGCCTAACATCTAGAAGCTAATCTGTCAAGGTCTTATTTCTCGCATCGTCAGGGTGAAATGGAAATAAAAATCCATTTATCGGAGATAATCAACCGTCAAACATCGCCTACTGCTTGTCAAATGCTAAAAATTGGGACAGAAGTTGACATATTTTCGGGATAGCCCTTTTTTCATTGGTCTATAAATTTAAATAGTAAATATTATAATTAACAGCAAACTTAAATATGTTCTAGATCATGTAGATAGCGATGTAATGGATCTCAAACACTATTCTATTGGTCTATACTTTATTATGGTTTTTTTAAATAATGTTCAACTTGATAACTTCACTTATCCATGCATTCGTTGTTTCAAAATTTGGTAGACGATTAAATGGGGCGGTCCTTCGGATAAGACCGTAAAACCCGAGTTCTCGTGTCACATCAGGTGTGGCACGTAAAAGATCCCTCCCTGCTCAAAGGTCATAAGCGCCGAGCATAGGCCTAAATTTGCAGCCCTCCGCCGGCAATGGTGACGTCTTCATGTGAGTGAAAGATTCGAGAGTGGGACGTTAAACAATATTTAATCAATAATCAAAATTAGAGTCTAGTTGAAAATAAATGTCATACGTACAATCGAATTAACACCCACACACGCGGAAATGTGGGCATATGTTCACTGTGACATTTATACATCCATTTGTAAATTTTCACTGTTGTCACAATGGGTGTCAAATCTTCAAACATCAGTTTGTTGGGGGTGGCATTTCCAATGTTGTTTTGCGTTTTGCCATTGTGAAAGATTTACTAAACTTCCCGAGCCAATCTGCCCCAAAACCACACAACTGTGTCCAAATATTGTTTGCAGGGCTGTACACTACCCAGCATTCAGTGTCCCCCCCCCCCCCCACTCCATTCCCCGCACAAACGTCAGAGGGTACATCAGGAAGGAAATTCTTATTTGCATAATTATGTCAACTTCTGTTTCCCCTTTTACCAATTTTTCGTATTTGAGAAGCAGTATACGATAATTGACGGTTGATTTTAGCCAATAAATGGACTTTAGTTCCAGTTCACCATGACGATACGAGAGACAAGGCCTTGGCAGCGTTGCGTCTAAATGGTAGGGGTCTAATTATAATATTATATCAAACTTTTTGCCGAAAATTGCAAGCGATGCAGCTAGTAATAAAGAAAACTAAGATGGCGGCGTGATATACCTTGTGAATATTTTGTTTACAAGAGGATGACTGTTTTTAATTATAGATATTTAAAACGTCTAGCGCCTATGGTAGAAGACTACGTAATCTTAATCATGGGACACATAATATTTCTTCACAGAGCATAAAAGTCAGAGACGAATTTTAAAGATTAAATGCATTTTCTATATGCCCCTTTGGACCCCGCTCCAATGCCTGAACTTGTATCCAAGAGGTAGGTAAGTCCGCAATTTTGGTAGACAGCTACATGCTTTTCATAACCATGAATACATAATATAGTTTTCTTCCCAATATACAGAAGTAACAAGAAATTCAAAATAGTATTTCAATGCATCAACCGATAAGGGCTCATACATACGAAGAAAATGAAGGTGTCGCCGCTCTAGCTGAAAAAAAACCAAAAACATTACCACTAGTATCCATAAATAAAGCACTGTTCTAGCAACAGAATCCCTGTCTCGGGGGCCATGAATTTCGCAGTCTTGGACATCACGACATAGTTTGTCCGCAAGATATACCCGAGTAAAGAATTTTTTTTTTTTAAAGATTGTGTCAACATACATGTATGCGAGCGGATCTAACATCTAATCTTAATTAGATTGTGAGTAGAAGACAACTTTTTTTTTTAAGGTTGCATCAACTTTGAAGGTTTTGACCCAATTCCTCAGGTCCCGGGGGTACAGTAACCACGAAATTCACAATTAAAGTTCCCTTTACAACAGAGGTATAGATTATGTTAACGGACAACAGACAGATCACCACAATGACTCGAGTATATTTAAGCGGGATTCTTTCTGTCTAAATACAGTATATGCATGCGCCGACAGGTGAACACATTCAAATTATACTACCTGTAATAAATAGTTCATACTTAACACACACACACACACACACATATATATATATATATATATAAACTCCATACTGATTATGCCCCGCGGGGATCCGGGTTAGAATAGATCCTTAGTACCCCTTGCTTGTCATAAGAGGCTACTAAAAGGGGCGGTCCTTCGGATGAGACCGCAAAAACCGAGGCCCCGTGTCACAGCAGGTGTAGCACGTTAAAGATCCCTCCCTGCTCAAAGGCCATATGCGCCGAGCATAGGCCTAAATTTTGCACCCCTTCACCTGCAATGGTGACGTCTCCATATGAGTGAAAGATTCTCGAGCGGGACGTTAAACAATATATAATCAATCAACTGTACTCTTGTCTGTCATTCTAGGCCTTAAAATGAATTGTAAGTATATCGAAACTATTCAAAGTTACATTTAAGGTGTTGACCCACACCTTTTCATTTGTATATCAGATCCAAATACGAAACGCAAGTTACTGCCCCTCCCTCGTCCTCCTATTATTATCGGGGATGTGCAACGGTCGCGACAAGCTAGCAGATCATTCGAGTGTAACAATCTGGTTTGCGATAAAAACCAGTATTGACTCCAATTCTAATATATAGACAACACATGTTATGCATGACAGCCAGTCGAGCGTGCACTTCGGACATCGTATTTTAATGATATCAATACATTATATACATTTTATTAACACACGTTTAGTACATCAACCACCCAGACAGATATGAAACGCTTTACATATTATATGAATATCAAAAACCCATCAAGGCCGGCCAGGAAAAACTAGAGATAAAAAGCTGTTGTAAAAAACTCAATTCCGTAGCCAGGTGCCGCTGGGTGCGAAAAACGCTGTGATGAACCTCACAACTTGCGTCTGAAACCTAATACGAATATATTACTATATATATTTAAAACTTTGATGTTGCTCGCTTAAGACGGAAGCTAGAAGTGACCACCCTTTCAAAACCAGTTCTATACTACACATGAGTATCATTTCCCATTTGTCAATTACTGATCAATACCTGCACGCATACATATAATCACATCATTTCCCCGCTTATACCACCGAATCGCGGGAAAATACAAATCTCCCTTGATCTGCTCACGTAGGTCGCTACACAAGGATCGACGTGAGCAGAACAAACGATCTGATTTTAATCAGATTGCAGTAAATCAGGCTACTTGAAAGAAGTACATATTACAACAAGCTATAAATAATTACTAAAGCAATAAGGCATAAGGTATAACAACAATTGGGCTTTACTGATTGATTGATTGATTGATTTATTGATTAAATATCGTTTAACGTCCCGCTCGAGAATCTTTCATTCATATGGGGACGTCGGGCTTTTCTGTGAAAGGGGGATTCAGTAAAACTATTTTCGGGAACTCTAGAGAATTCAAAACAATACGACAAAATCTTAATTTTCAGAGAGATATACTGTTTAAGATTTTTTATGAATATCAATTTCATGACCCTTTAGCCTGTCATTTCATCCGAAAAATGAAAAGGATTATTTTGTGATAGAAAACACAGGCTTTTGCGTCATTGTTTTATTTGAAAGAATCCAAAGGACACTTTTCTTTGAACCCTGTGGAAAATTTATTTGCCCCTCCCTTTGATAAATCCCGAATCCCCCAGTACCCTTGTGATTTCGCCTTTGCTTACCAGTTTTAGCGCTCATGAAGTAGGTGTTTTCGCATTCAAACCCCGTCGCGAAGTTTTCTATGTTTTCTACAGGTATCAACCTTTCCAAATCGGACTTGTTTCCAATGAGAAATTTCAATGCTGAAAATGAATACAAATTATTTGATTAAGAGTAAATGGTGATTGTCGAGTTGCATCAGCAGAAGGAGATATATGAGCCTTCATAAATTTCCTCAGTCTGGATGAAAATAGAACTTTATCTTGCCTGTTGGGGCATGACGGGAACAATCGTCTGCCCATTGAGAGAGGTAGTGCAGAGACGCTGGATCGTCACAGCTGAAAACCAAGAAGATGGCGTGTGTGTTACGGTAGTAGTTTCTGGTAATAGTCTTGAATCTCTCTGCCCCAGCCGTATCCCAGAGAGAAATCTGAAAATGAATAGCTTTCTTAACCGAGCTCACATGGACAGGGAATGACGGGTCGATTCCTATTAACTGATTTGCATTCATTTTGACCGAGCTTACATGGATAAAAAAAATGAAGGGCGCATTCTTATATTCCAACGGAAATATTTGAGCCCATCCTTTCTGATTGTAATTTTGATTTTCTGAAAGCGAAAATATTTTCAAATGAGACATTAATGTTATTTTAATGCGTCGTTGATTCCATTGAAAATAGAGCTCCCTATAATTCAAGCTTTCCTCTCTGACTAGACCCCATTTTAGGGGTCAATGTCACAAATGAAAGTAAAAACAAGATTAATGTGGTTTCATTACCTATATGTTTCTGAATATATATATATATATATATATATATATATATATATATATATGCATATATGACGGATATCTTCCTTCTAATTTGTCTGAATGATGAAAAGAATCCATCCATAAAGATAAAAATGACGTAAGCCCAAGTATCCTTAATCATTCTGGATGGTTGTAAACACAAAACAAGAGGATCGTGGGCTGTATGAGTCACCTTGCATGCATATACAGAGATAAAGACTCGTAAAACAAAAACCCGTAGTATGACCCTGTTCAGAGCTCAGGTGTCGTGACTTGAACAATCGTGACTCATCTCTAAGTACTACGTCATTAAAGAAGCATTCCAAGACTTTTCCTACATATTTTGCTCTGTAAAATTTTTACTGTTGTGGCCTGTCCATTGTGACAGGGTCATGGATCATTGATTGATGTTTTCCGTCATACTCAGCAATTTTTCAGTTATCTGGTGGCGTCCAGTTTTTATTGGTGGAAGAGAGAACCCAGATACAATGTACCAGAGAAGAGACCACCGACCTTCCGAAAGTAAACTGGTAAACTTTCTCACATATATCTGCGCGAGCGGATCATTACTTGAATCTTCATTATATGTCAGAAGTATTATGAAAGCTCTTGCTTTTCTGGTACAGTGGTTCTTGAAATGAGTGGGGTTTTTTAATACCTAGTCCTGTTTTTCAATTATCTTGGTTTAGATGGTGGCATGCCCCTATATTGTTTGAAGAAGCAATCCTAGGTAACCCCTCTCCCCCAACTAAGTGTACTTTGCGGTAAGTTTGATTAAAACTGATGCCGACAGACAACGGACAGAAATTACCGCTCTGGTGATCTAAAAAGAAAAGGAGGCACAATGTGGATTTTATGAGGGGAAAACTAGCTATGAAGGAACTCCTCCCCTAAATAACTAAACGTGAACAGTAAAACTGGCTGGAAAGTTGGATTTCCGAGGTGGATGGTATAATTTCCATGGAGATATCCCGCTCCGGGGAGAAATCTGGAACTACATTTGTAAGACGTGTTAAGCAATATATGAGGCTCATGTTTGTTAAGTTATAGAAGGCATATATGGGGCTCAAGTTTGTTAAGTTATAGAAGGCATCAGACTCATTAAGCTACATAAAGATTCATACATATTAATTTATAAACATGTATGGGATCAGACTCATTAAAGACCCCTAAATTAATACCGTGCGGTTTCTTCACGGATCACTGGATGGGGGTGGAGTTTTAGTTATGATCATTGTTATTTACCTGGCCAAGAGACCATGCTGTTGTGTATACCTTTGATATACAAAGAAAGTGTCTCAGGGCTGTCTGTAGGGTTTCTGTTGTCACAGTGTTTGTATAATGGTGGTATCCCTAACAGTAGCTGACACAGTCTTCACCCTTGGGGGAGGGGGGGGGGGGGGTTATCCTGGGTTTCCTCAACATTTAAAGAATACCGATAATTATTGTCTGTTTTTGGTATCAAAACATCTTACACAGGTAGAAGCAGACAACAGTCTCTCCACATGTCAATCCTCCTGAGATCTATTGTTAAAAGTTTGATTGAAGGGCGGCTTACCATTGATCAGGATACTGGTAAAATTTCGGGGCGTTAACTTAAAATTGAGTCTTTAAGCTATTGTTTAATGCGAGGAAACGTTAAAAGTCTTGCGGTACCTTCGTGGTAGAATGTTCACTTCGTAACCGTGAGTTCGAGTCCCTTTCGTGCCATGGCCGCGTCAAACGTAACTATAGGTAGAGATTGCTCCTTCGCCAAACACTCGGCATTTAGAATCTGTCGGATATGCAAGGGATCAGGTTCGTTCAGCAAAATAAGGGATCAGATTTGTTGATTTTAAATTATACAAAGGATCAGTTTCCTTAAACTATACAAGGGTCAGACTCGTTAAAGCAATATAAGCTGCCAAAATTGCAATTTTTTATAGTGGCATTAAAAGAGGTTAAATGAACGTTGATATGATTGAAAAAAAGAACTGCATCGAATTTCCTCTCTTATGCATCGTTTACACACCTTTACGTGATGAAAAATATATTCCTCGATATTCCGTTTGACCCTAACAATGGCAGCTGATTAATCGTCGGCGATAATCCCGAAGATAACCGATGTTGACACGAATGATTCTGATGCTGATCGGGGTGGATCGGGTTGTATCCGGGTCATTAAAATATGGACGGCGAGGTGAGATAAAATTCTAGTTACCATCATTATTTTGGCACTGTTAACGATGTTATATTGTTTTAAGTTAATATAGTATGTTTTTTAGTTATGATAGTTTTAAGGGATAGCTCGAAACATTACGCAAAATTCCAAAGTCGGCTTTCTCCCTCGCTTCGAACCTTTCGTGTCAGACATCTTTTGTGCTTACCGGAAATATTGCGCTTGCGCATTTGATTTTGCCGAATGAGTTCAACTTTAGGTCATTGCATACGGAAATAATGTCGGGAAAATTAAGGTACGGGAAAACTTAATTTCAACTGTCGAACATTTTTGCATTTAATGCAAAAAATACAACATGTCAAAAGTTTAATCGATAAAATCAGGTATTAGAAGGTAGATGTTTACAAAATTTTCGATTAAATTTTAGGACCCCAAAATAACAATTTTGACAGCTTATATTGCTTTAAGCTATAGACTCATAATCGTTAAATTGTAAATGGGTTCAGACTTGGATCTATTGTACCTATACATTGACGTTGGGGAGATTTGACACAGTACTCACACTAATGCTCTGGATCTATTGTACCTATACATTGACGTTGGGGAGATTTGATACAGTACTCACACTAATGCTGTGATTATCAACCTTCATGACTTTTGAACAGCTTTCTATCCCCACTGTAGGCTGAAGGCTTTCTCCAAAGACGTTTTCCTTCACACGTAAGAAAATGGACGATTTACCGACACCGGCTTCTCCTAGAAGAACCACTTTAAACATCTTCACTTCCGGTACCACTCATTCTGTATTTTATAGATATTTACATAATGTGATCTTTCGGCTTCCTGAAATTGAGGCACTTAACCCACACCATGGCCGATCGGTGTATTAAGCTGTTATAACAAGTCAATATTCCGTGTACACGACAATATAACAAAAGTACTGTTATCTATCGTGTGACGCGACAAGGTAGCTTCGATTGTATAACACAATGTTGTTTACTTTATGTAACAAAAGGCGAAAACAAAGATCACAGGTCGGTTTTTCCTGCTCGTGCTGTCATCCATTTCCAGGGAATTTAATATATCGGTAGATTCATAGTTGTGTGGTCGAAAAGTCATCCGTCAAATTCTATAATAAACTGTCAAACTCTGTAAAATCTAAATCAACATGTACAGAAGGGGGAGAACTCAGCTCTGACAAAATGAATTTAAATTTAGACAACCGAGCGTATTGATGCCGGAAAATAAGTTTCGATCTCTGCTGGGTATTGTCAACAAATCCACATTCTAAAAAAAAAAAAAGAAAAAAAAAAGGGGGGGGTTACAAAACAATTAACTGATCCAATCACATATATTGTATATCTATGTCAATCAATTCTTGTTTCGTTAAATTAATACACCTTTCTTGTTTCAGCAGCTATTCCTCAATAATTTATTTATTTTTTGTTTGCAAATCATAAATATACGAAATACATGTAATATATCCACTTCACAATGTCAAAGATGTTTAGTACATATTTTCATTTATAGGGGATTTTTACAACTTTCCTTTGTAAAGAATTCAGCTTCGTCAACATTGCGGCCTCATAAGCCTATTGAGAAACGTTCTATACTTATTTACACATTTTTTTTTTCTATTTTGAAAATTAGAACTTATACATCTCTTATAATTGAATGACAAATCATATATTTTTTTAATATAATATTTATTATACAAACAAGAAAAACATAATCATAATCTAGTACGGTAGTTGAATGGCCTCTGGCTGATAAGAGTTCCCCGGTGTGATAGCTTTAAAACTTGCTGATTTTGGCCTAAAAGAGAGAAGAAAAAAACACCCAAATATACAAACTTTGATTAAGGCAACATTCTTTTGAATCTAATTATAATTATTCATTTACCATGGAAGATTCTGATTGGTGGAGATGCTAAAACGTTGTATCAATTAATAGCAATGTTTCGTATATTAGATTCTGTGACACACTGCTCTTTACGTATATCCATCATGGCCACTTTAGCTGACAGTATCAAATCGATTATTTTGCTGATGTGGTAAATTTATTTCCTGCATCAAGATATCACAGCAATATGTACAAAGATTGTTTATGACTCAGTGAAAATTGTTTGAGGTAGTTCATGAAATATGCAATTTAACTGACAGATATCAAATTCAGTTAATACGAGGGCTAGTCAATAAGTAACCAGCCTTAGCTAACTTATTTCCGGTTGAGATCCACCTCTTCATTTTCGATGTAATTGCCCTCTAGTATGATGCACTTAGACCAACGATGTTCAAGTGCCATCAGCCCAGAACTGAAAAAGTCAGGGTCCTTTCCATTGACCCACTCCTCAAATGCCGTCACAACTTCTTTGTCAGACAGGAAATGATGTCCACAGATATCCTTTTTCAAGTTTGGGAATAGGAAGAAGTCGTTAGGAGCTAGGTCAGGAGAATAGACAGGATGTGGTATTAATTCATACCCGTTTCGCTCTACAGCATCCATTGCAACTTTGCAAGTGTGGACTCTTGTGTTGTCCTGTTGCAGTAAAACACCTTTAGAGAGTTTACCCCGGCGTTTTTCACGGATAGCAGTTCTCAGCTGGTCTAGCAAGTTTACAAAGTACACTCCATTTAAAGTCCAACATAATAAACCCTTTGCGTCCCAAAATACTGTGGCCATCAGCTTGCCAACAGATGGTTGTGTCATGAATTTCTTTGTCCTTGGCAGACCCAAGCTCTACCCACTGACAACTCTGAGCTTTATTCTCTGGCTCATAATAATGAACCCAAGTCTCATCTACAGTCACCAGATGCAAAAGAAAATTATCTTTTGACCTAATACGCTTCAACAAGGTGCTGCATACTGATGCTCTGGTTGCCATTTGCTCATCGCTATGGGATTTGGGGACCCAACAGGCTGTTAGCTTCCGCATACCTAAACAACCGTGTAAGATTGTTGAAATGCTACATTGTGAAATGCCTAATGTGTTCACTATTTCTTCCACCTGAATTCGCCTATCCGAGTATACAAGATCCCGAATTTTCTTACACATTTCTTCGTCGGTGGCATCCAGTGGGCATTCAGACCTGGCTTCATCTTCTAAAGATGTTCTGCCACATTTGAATTCCCCTACCCAGAATTTAACCTGAGCATAAGATGGTGCAGAAGACCCATAAACATGGACTATCTCACCATGTATTTCCTTGATGGTGCAGAAGACCCATAAACATGGACTATCTCACCATGTATTTCCTTGCCCATTTTACCTATTAAATACAAACACATTACAGCAAGGTTCCTAACATTAGATGAAAAGCATGTCTTCACATCACTAGCCATGTTTGACATTCAATATCTTATTAAAGAATGACTCGTGTGCAATTTTGCACCCAGGTATAAAACATGTATTGAAACAAGGCATAAAAATCATGACTGTCTGGGTCAATCAGAAATGGGAAAGGCTGGTTACTTATTGATTCGCCCTTGTATCAAGATGGGCTATGTGAAACACAGTCATCTCTATTACAATAGCAGATTCCTACATAGTGCTCTCAAGTGACCTTGACCTTTAAACTTGAAAATAAAGAGGTGCCAAATTAAGTGGAAAAAAGAGATCCTGAACCTTACAACACACGGGTCCTTTACTCTTGCATGTGAGAACTCAACTGTGAAACACATTCACAGTGTATAAACAGTTCTTGCATGTGAGCACTCAACTGTGAAACACATTCACAGTGTATAAACAGTTCTTGCATGTGAGCACTCAACTGTGAAACACATTCACAGTGTATAAACAGTTCTTGCATGTGAGCACTCAACTGTGAAACACATTCACAGTGTATAAACAGTTCTTCAGCTATTGTGAAGGCTTTAAGGTTAAAAAAAAAATCACCACTACCCACACATGCCAAGATGATAAAAAATGCCATGCCTTACCCCGTTCCTTCTGAGGCAGTTGTGTCAGCGAGCAGCTTCTGTCCCCCAGACATTATCTCCTCTGGTGGAGCTACCAAGCGACGGGCGTCCCTGCCCAGATAGTAATTAGCAGACAATTTGTGATGAGGACCACTGGGAAGATTAGGAGAAGGCTGAGTTCTACAGAGAGACAAAGTGGTGTTTAATTTTCTATTATCAGAACAAACTGTGGCAAATTTATACAATATCAGTACACAGCGCCACTTTTTACTACACCTGGGGCTTATCCTCTTTTGTCTGATGACAATCCACCATAAAATCAAATTTCTGCTGTGGGCGTATTTTTTTTTTTTTGTTAGTTCTTTTAAAAATAAATCTACACATTAATAGATTTTTAGCTACCCCCTTAATGACAAAGAGTAAAAAGCATTTTGAGTGTATTGCAGGCAATAAAAAGTCTCCTACTAGTAGGATAATTCAGTCAAAAGTAAGTCAAGTTTAATGAAACTCAAACTTGATCTGTATCTATCCATATATCAAACTTCAATTGAATATCTTCATCCAATATGGAGAAAAGTTCAGATAACTGATTCTTGTATTCATTAAGGGGCATAATTCAGCCAAAAGTAGGTCAAGCGTAACAAAACTCCAACTTGATCTGTAACTATTCAAGACTAAGTCATATTTAAATCTCAGTTGAATATCTTCATCCAGTGGAGAGAAAAGTCTGGAAAACTGATTTGGAATGACAGTTATATGGACAGATAAACTAAACCTTTGGTAAAAACATTAGGTGGGTAAAAAAAACCAAGACGTGTTTGTGAAACACTAATGTCTCCGGATTATAACAAAGTGGAACTGTAAGATTTGTAAAGGTCACTAGGTCAAAGATTATGATATCAATGGAAAGGTCTTGCCACAAGGAATACACATACCAAATATATCAGGTTTACCTCTTATGTTGTAAAAGATATGACCAAGGTTAAATTCAATATTTTTTTGTTGTTGAAAATTTCCTAAAAAACTATGTCAAGGTCAACAAATCTTGTATCATTGGAAAGGTCTTCTCACAAGAAATGCACATGCTAAATATAAAAACAGTACCTCTTATAACTAGAAAGATATGGCTTAAATTTGAATTTCCTGAAAGCAGGTCAGAGGCAATGTAAAGGTCACCAGGTCAATGATTTTGATGTCTGTGGAAGGCCTTGTTATTGGGAATACACATACCAAATATGAAAGGTCTACCTATTATGGTTTAAAAGATATGACCAAGGTTAAAGGTTTTTTTAATTTTCAAAAACTACATCAAAGGTCAAGGTCAACAACTACGGTATTGCTGGAGAGAACTTCTCACAAAAAATGCACATGCTACATATAAAAGCAGTACCTCTTGTGATTTGAAAGATATGGCTTATATTGGAATTTTCTAAAAGTTGGTCTAAGGTCAATATAAAGGTTACTAGGTCAAAGATTTTGGTGTCAATGGAAATCTTGCCACAAGAAATTCACATACAAATATGAAAGCTTTACCTCTTATGGTGTAAAGGATATGACCAAAGTTAATTTTTTTTGAAACAGACAGGCCAAATACTATATGCCCCTGAATTCTCAATTCTGGGAACATAAAAAGATACACTGATATAAGTATATTACAAAAATATTGTATATTGCAATACTTTTATTCAAAATATCTAAGTTTAGAACATGTATTCATAAGTTCATACAACACTTCTAGTCTGAAAATTAACTTTAATGTTTGGCTTTTTCTACATACATACGTTTTATCTCTTGTTAAATGTAATTACATTCCAACTTCACATAAAAATAATATATTCATAAGAAATAAATGGTTTTTTTTGTTTGTTTGTTTATAGCCGCCTGAGCAATTTTTCATCTATCCGGCGGCTGTCACCATTACCGGTGACAGGGCTGCAAATTTAGGCCTATGCTCGGCACTCAGGGCCTTTGAGCAGGGAGGGATCTTTATCGTGCCACACCTACTGCGACACGGGACCTCGGTTTATACGGTCTCATCTGAAAGACCGGCACCCACGTCCCACAGTGGGATTCGAACCCCCGACTCAAGGATCATCAGATCTTTGAGCCCGACGCTCTAACCACTGCGCCACGCGGGCGGCTAAGAAATAAATGAAATAAGAAAGGGAATTTTTTTTAATGTTTGTTTGTATGAGGGATAAAACAGTCATGACAGCACAGAATGATTTCGAATTACCCCATATTTCCACTGTGTTCCATAAACAAACAACCTCAACAGTTATTCATTCTTAAAACTAATCAATAATTTCATTTAGCATCAACAATAACATGAGGTCAAACATTTTGGTACTAAATGAATGGTCTTTAAATATCAAAAGTGTTACACATGTGAAATATGAAAGCGTTACTGCTAACCATCCAAAAGTTATGACCAAGGTTAAAGTTGTTCAAAAGTAGGTCAAAGTCCAAGGTCATAAGGTAAAATATTTTGTTTCCAAAGAAAGTTTTTGTCACAAGAAATACACATGTGAAATATGAAAATCCTATCACTAATCATTCAAAAGTTATGACCCAAGGTTAAAGTTTTCAAAAGTAGGACACACTCAAAAGTCAAGGTCATGAGGTAAAACAATTTGTTACTAAATGAAAGTTCAAATTAAATGGAATACACATATGAAATGTGGAAGCCCTATCACTAACCATTCAAAAGTTATTACCATGGTTAAAGTTTATAGAACGTAGGTCAAACTCCATTGTGAAGGTCACAAGTCAAAAATTTTGGTACCAAAGGAAAGATCTTGTCACAAGGAATACACATGTGAAATATGACATCCCTATCATCATTTTTTTCAAAAGTTATGGACAAGTTAAAGTTTTTGCAAGCAAAGAGATAAAAATACAGACAGATGAATAATTATATGCTCCTGAATCTTGAATTGCTGGGACATAAAAAAAAAAAGGGGTTACTCGTCTTGTACTTGAATCAATAATGTGGCAAAATGTCCAAATTCAGTTTGGCTGAGAAATTTTGCTTGATAACTTCTTCACCTGTTAAAATTTCATAGCCAAATTGAATTTCACCACGGTAATTAAGAAATAAATTTCTGTTTTGAAAATATACGAGGTTATGAACTGCAATGTTTCAACCCAGCAAACCACAGGAAGTTATATCCCTTGAGTATTCTTTAATAGTAAATTCGAACCCAAGTGACATAATGGTCTGTGTGGCAAATATCATTAAATGCGTTAGCACTTCATGTTCATAAATATGCCAGCATGAAGCATCTCGGGTATTTTCACAAAAGAAATTCATTTCTTAAATTAACATTCTACTTCCATTTCTGTCAGAATTCCCAGCTGTTAGATATACGTATTACATTTAAGAAGATTCATACGCGCCTTGTTTACAACTGTCACACGTTCATGAGGAAATGGCTATAATTACAATTGTAAAGATATCAAAGGCAAAAACATTGGAGATGTATATATTTGCAGATGTAGAACCCATGCACATATCAAAATTGTAGGTGTTCAAAACATAAACTTGTACACTGACAGAAGTATTTACCTTGCAGCTACTTCATTTCCAATTTGATATCTTAAATAATTATCAGGATACTTAATCTGAAATAAACAATGTCATTCATCTTATTACATAAATAGTAAATCACAGACATGTAGATATTGCAATTCATCATAATAATAAAATACAGACACGTAGACTGTCATTCATCATAATTCCAGATAAATGTCGACAGGTCTAACGATACTGTACTTGTTTAACAAATTGGCAACAACTTTGGAGGAAATTCGGGATTACCCTATGCATACTAATTCAATCATTTCCTAATAACATCATATTAAAATACTTTCATAACTTATTCATAAAAGTATATCTGTGATGATCAACGGAAAAATACTTACATTTAACAGACCGGCTCGTACAGATTGTAAAAATCCTACAATGTCCCTTTTCGCCATTTTTTGTTATTGAAAAACTTGGGACGGCAGAAACTGTTTATCCGGAAAGCTCAGAGCGAGTCCAATCACTAAAATTTCCATAATTTCAACTTTTCAAATGACATATCCTTCTTCTTCTTCTTCTTTTGTGTGTGTATTATGTGTGTGTGTGTGTGTGTGTGTGTGTATTGTTTGAATCTTTTAAGCCTAAATTAACCATTAAAATAATATATTACAAAAAAAAAAAAAAAAAAAAAAAAGATACGTGTCATACAAACTTTAAGAAAATGTTAGTGCACCATTCATGCTAATAGTGAAAAGAGCTAGTTTCCCAAACACAATCTTTATATACTTCATGCTAATAGTGAAAAGAGCTAGTTTCCCAAACACAATCTTTATATACTTCAGGTGTAACAGCATTCGCGGTAGTTCAGTGGTTAGAGCGTTCGCTTCGTAACCGGGAGGTCGTGAGTTCGAGCATCTAACACCTAAACATAGGTAGTGATTGCTCCTTCGCCAAACGCTCGGCATTTAGAAGCGAGAATCACGGATCTTTCGGATATGACCTTAAAATCGGAGGTCCCGTGTCGCGGCAGGCGAACCCTCACTACTACGGCCCTGAGCGCTAAGCATAGGTCTAAATTTGTGGTACTTCACCTACAGCTGGTGACGTCTCAATATGAGTGAAAAATTCTCGACGGGACGTAAAACAAACAATCAATCAATAACAGCATTGAGTAATTTGTATACTGGTATACATGAATTCACTGTATTTTTTTTTCCATATCAGACAAGCAGGTAAACAAAAAGTTTGACAAAGTAATCTCTTAATAAAGTTTGCAGGGTGAATTAATTGTTACAATATATAAAAACATAAAAGTAGATATTTTATTGCATGTTTAAAATTACAAGTGGATGTACGAAATCCTGACAGAGAATCACACTCACATGGAGTGCCACTGGGACCATTGATCAACCCCCAGACAGCAGGTGGAGGTAGAAGACGGAGTACGCCTCCTTGTCTGACCAGTCACACCAGTCGTTAATGCTCATGCTATATAATTTGAGATCGTTTTTGTCCAAGACAAATGTCTCCCCCCCCCCCCCCCCCCTTAATGTATTGCATGGCAGGGAGGAGAAAGCATGAACAGGAACATAGATAAATCTGATAAGCAATATCTTAGTACGAGGAGAAAAGTGTGCACAGGCTATTTTACACCCTCCACACCTCTTAGATCCACTGTAACTTGAAGGCTAACAATAAGAAAATGACTTAGGTCACCAAGTGCTTTCTGAAGACATTGGATTCTGATGAATTTTTCGGGTTATTATGTAAATAAAATAAAAACTGTAGATTAAACATTGTTTAATCAGTAATATAACGTAAATTCAGAGATATAGTGATCGATAGTCCATATCCAACAGTCCTTTAAAGCAATATAAGCTGTCAAAATTGATATTTTGGGGTCCCTAAAATTCAATAGAAATTTTGTAACATCTACCTTCTAATACCTGATTTTATCGATTAAACTTTTGACATGTTGTATTTTTTGCATTAAATGTAAAAATTGTTCGACAGTTGAAATTAAGTCTTCCCGTACCTTAATTTTTCCGACATTATTTCCGTATGCAATGACCTAAAGTTGAACTCATTCGGCAAAATCAAATGCGCAAGCGCAATATTTCCGGTAAGCACGAAAGATGTCTGACACGAAAGGTACGAAGCGAGTGAGAAAACCGACTTTGACTGATTCGGGACGAAAAAGATATAAATTATTATTATTATTATACTATTTTTATATAGCGCCTTATCTAATTATATAATTACTCTAAAGCGCTTAACATGTAAAACAAGGGCAATATAAAAACGAACATTATATAAATTGAAAGGTCACAAAAATAATAATCATCTAAAGTCGAAATGGGAGGTATTAGTAATTTTTTTTTTTTTTTTACATATAACATCGTTAACAATGCCAAAATAATGATGGTAACTAGATTTTATCTCACCTCGCTGTACATATTTTAATGACCCGGATACAACCCGATCCACCTCGATCAGCATCAGAATCATTCGTGTCAACATCGGTTATCTTCGGGATTGTCGCCGACGATTAATCAGCTGCCGTTGTTAGGGTCAAACGGAATGTCGAGGAATATATTTTTCATCACGTAAAGGTGTGTAAACGATGCATAAGAGAGGAAATTCGATGCAGTTCTTTTTTTCAATCATATCAACGTTCATTTAACCTCTTTTAATGCCACTATAAAAAATTGCAATTTTGGCAGCTTATATTGCTTTAAAATTCTAAATTTTGCACCATTCACCAGCAATCCATGAAGTCTCCAAATGAGTGAAAAAAAATCTCACACGGGACTACATGCACAGGCACTTGTTTCTGTAAACAAGTATGACGTCTGTATACTAATATAACTAGTATCTTCCGTTATTTGAGTTTATGTTCATTTTTGCGCTCCATAGTGGACAAGCACGATAACCTATACCCACGGGGTGTGGACTACTCCTTTCCACTTCTCTAAAGAGTTCAGCAAATATTTTGAAAAATTACTGGTTAGGTAATCAATCAGAGAATTCCTTTTAAGGAATCGCTGTCTAGTTCGTTGGGTATACGAGTTGATTAACTACATGTACATGTATGTATAATGAAAAAAAAAATGGATAATTTGTATAAAGGCCACAATGGAGAATGTGAAAATTTGATTAAAGGTAAGCTGTTCTGTATATATTATCAAGTTTTCCATAGCAATTAATCACTTCACATACCCAACAAACTAGACAGTTATTCCCGATATTTATATTTAAAATGAAAATATAAAATCGATGTATCAAAAATACTGCCTTTTATAGAAATTGAAATGCACACAGCATATTAACCCCCCCCCCCCCAACCCCACTGACGTCATCCATTTGCTTGAAAGTGAGAAATTTACATCTTGGTATGTACCGGTACAAAGGGAAATTAACACATGGTTATCACAATAAAAAAAAAAAAAAGAGAAAAAAAAGAAAAGAATGGAAATGCAAATAACAACCGTTGAAACTCAGTACAATTGCATGTACTGTTGTCACACCAGCTGCAAACATATTCACTTCTCTCAAATTCTCCTGGTCTGGATTTCTTGAAATAAACTCAACTCGAAATCTAAACTTACGTCTACTCCAAGATTTTACTCAAATTTTGACTGCTCAAATGAAAGAAATCCAAGCCTGGTTTGTTATGTACCAAATGTATATATATATTTTTTAAAAAGCAGCTTTTTTCCCCTGGTAAAATTCGTTCAAAAACGACTGGCTGTGGATTTTTGTCAAGCATATGTACAAATCCATTGAAAATAATGCTAAGTATTTCAGAACTCATTCGAGAATGTCTCAGAACTGTTTTCTGTTGAGCTCAGGGACAACATCCTCTGAAAAGAGCCAATCATTGGAATATGACAGCACTAGTGTTCAGGGTCAGAATGAAAAGGGTCATGACACGTCTTTCCATGTTTGTGTTACAAGGCAATGCCCGCTTTTGCAAAGTCCTTTTTTCTAAATATTCTTCAAATCTCTAGAATACTTTATCACAGAAATTGTAAGGAAATGCAAGAGTCTCAGATTCTTTCATCCATCACCAGAGTAAACCATTATAACTTGCGTGTTCGTTGTAACACGAGTTCTGTACACGATACATCATGCTTATGTACGATGTTTCCTTAATCCACGAGTTGTGGAACTTTACCTGAGGTAACATCAGCTATTATCAAGCTGGGATGCACTTTCGTTTGAATCGCATGAATAAAGTCCTGCTTAAATACTGTGACTGGAGACAGACAAACCAAGAGCTTTATGTACAAAATATTTCCCCAAATTGTCCAAGTTCAACAACTGTATTTTTTCTTCTTCAAATATTAAAGAAAAATTAGAAAATTGTTGGGAATCAAAATCTTGGCAATATGCACATCTTCAAGTTGTTTACAGGGGTCTTAGTTTGACAGGAGTTAAATGGACAAATCATGTCCTTACTTCTCCTGAAAACTAACGTATAATGTTCTCAAAACTTTGCTACACGCACGTCTTCAATACTCACACAAATTACTCTGTACAGTGAAAACTAGGGGACGATTTAAACGGACGAATCATGCACTCCCTACGTAATATTTCTTCAAAATCTAATTTTTTCAAAAACAATATTTGCCACATGCACATCTTAATCACCCATACATACCCTCTGTATAATAAGGACCTCATTTGAAAACAGAGGATTTTAACGAAGTACCATTCATATAACATTCAATTTCAAAGAAAGCGGTAAACCTCCTGCTAGAAAAGTCGAAATGGATCAAAACTGTAATTCAGTGTGTCCCACAAAGATTATTTGATCGATTGTTTGCTGTTTTCCGCCACACTCAACAATTTTTCAGTTATCTGGTTGCGCCCAATTTTTTATTGGTGGAAGAGAAGAACCCAGATACGATGTACCTGGGAAGAGACCACCGACCTTCCGAAAGTAAACTGGCAAACTTTCTCACATGTATCTGCACGAGCGAGATTCGAACCCGCGCCGACTACAGGTGAGAAGCTTTGTAATTTTGAGCGCTGTGCTCTAACCACTCGACCACGGAGGCCCAGACTCACACAGAAGCTGCACAATAAAATTCAGCTAGATACACGACAGAAGAAATGAAAATAGACACAGACGAACATCGAGTGAATAAACACGGTCAGTTACTGAAACTTGATCCCCTAATAGTTGTTTATTTCTTCCCTCATTTCGCTTTGATGGACCGATTTCACACTTAAAACCTTTACTTACAACTACACAAGATTTCCCCATACACATCCCAAGTTGTCTGTGCCTGTTGTCAGTAGATGAATAATGCGTCAATATTTGACAGTGTGCTAAATCATGACATTTGTCTGGTAGTTTGAAGCCAAAAATATGAACAAAAATAAATGCTTACTGTATATATGTTCAAATATTTTTTCAGTGAATTATGATACAAACCCGAAAGAAACAAACTTTTCCACCCATCAAACAACTCCTGCAAGCACCTGTCTCTCCTTTTCCAGAGTTCTCACTTTACTCGGCACGATTGTCAGTGGATATATAATAGACCTAAATGTGGACATACACCCATGTGTTTGTTGATGCAAATATAATCAATGAAATTATTGAGGGGGGGGGGGGGGGATGGTCGAAAAATTTGTAAGAAAATTTGCTTAAATGCACGTCATTTCATTCTTTACAATGCTAGCGTCCGCCATATCCCCAGTAACGACAAGAGGCCAACAAGCCTTAACAGTCACCCGAGTATTAGTGAGAAGTCCCACTTACACTATGGCTACGAAAGTAAAAAAAATACTGTTCTGCATATCTAAGCTAAATTCTAATATTCAGCAAAAGTATAAAACAAGATGTGTTTCTTTAAACTCCAGCAAGTACCTATACCGGAAAGGCTTCATATAATGTAATGATAAACTATTTGATGCTGAAAAAGTATATATTTGCTATGACAATCAATTATCTAGATTTAAAAAAGTTACCAAGGGCAATAACTCAGGGACTATGCTGGTACATGCATTTTCTGTTATTGTCTATTGCACAACAATTTCTATGACATATATATGCTTATAAAGTAGCTGTCTTATGAAAATGTTGACATTGAAATTTTGACATTTCAACCAATTCAATATATTTTCATCATTATTTCTAACTCAAACTGTTGACATATACCTCTGTTTATGCATGTTCTACATCTTTAAAAAAAGTATTGATCTCTCTCTCTCTCTCACACACACACACACAGAGAGAGAGCTAGAGAGAGAGCTGTTCTACTAGGAACCATATTAATATCGACAAGTTATGAGGGTGGAGTATCATATATCTACATGTGATATTTACAGCATTCCTTGTGATTATTACAAATTATCTTCACACAACAGTATTTTAAAAAGAATTTTTCTGTATCATATATTATGTATTACTTTAAAGGGACCCAGACCCAATTTTTGATCAACTGAAATTGACAGTATTTTGTTAAAGAACTAAAGATATTTCATAACTAAGTAGATTGAAAATATTTTTACACAAAAGACACATTGTATTTACATAAAATCCAGGTCCCAAAATCATGTTTGTCAACACGCTTGTCATAGCCAGGAAACTGGAGGTGAGAACACCAGGATTTCTAAAACACATGACAAGCGCATTCAACATCTGACATACAGTAGTGTTACCTCCATTTAGGGAGCAAGCACAAAGAATAAAAAAGAGAAAAACTTTGTTGAAGAAGTTTTTTTTTTTTCAACGATGCCATTAACTTTTTAGATGTATCACATGTAAACATAAACAAGGCTTGTTTAGATGTCTCAAGTACATCCTTGTGTCAGTTTAGATGTCTCAAGTACATCCTTGTGTCAGTTTAGATGTCTCAAGTACATCCTTGTGTCAGTTTAGATGTCTCAAGTACATCCTTGTGTCAGTTTAGATGTCTCAAGTACATCCTTGTGTCAGTTTAGATGTCTCAAGTACATCCTTGTGTCAGTTTAGATGTCTCAAGTACATCCTTGTGTCAGTTTAGATGTCTCAAGTACATCCTTGTGTCAGTTTAGATGTCTCAAGTACATCCTTGTGTCAGTTTAGATGTCTCAAGTACATCCTTGTGTCAGTTTAGATGTCTCAAGTACATCCTTGAGTCAGTTTAGATGTCTCAAGTACATCCTTGTGTCAGTTTAGATGTCTCAAGTACATCCTTGTGTCAGTTTAGATGTCTCAAGTACATCCTTGTGTCAGTTTAGATGTCTCAAGTACATCCTTGTGTCAGTTTAGATGTCTCAAGTACATCCTTGTGTCAGTTTAGATGTCTCAAGTACATCCTTGAGTCAGTTTAGATGTCTCAAGTACATCCTTGTGTCAGTTTAGATGTCTCAAGTACATCCTTGTGTCAGTTTAGATGTCTCAAGTACATCCTTGTGTCAGTTTAGATGTCTCAAGTACATCCTTGTGTCAGTTTAGATGTCTCAAGTACATCCTTGTGTCAGTTTAGATGTCTCAAGTACATCCTTGTGTCAGTTTAGATGTCTCAAGTACATCCTTGTGTCAGTTTAGATGTCTCAAGTACATCCTTGTGTCAGTTTAGATGTCTCAAGTACATCCTTGAGTCAGTTTAGATGTCTCAAGTACATCCTTGTGTCAGTTTAGATGTCTCAAGTACATCCTTGTGTCAGTTTAGATGTCTCAAGTACATCCTTGTGTCAGTTTAGATGTCTCAAGTACATCCTTGTGTCAGTTTAGATGTCTCAAGTACATCCTTGTGTCAGTTTAGATGTCTCAAGTACATCCTTGTGTCAGTTTAGATGTCTCAAGTACATCCTTGTGTCAGTTTAGATGTCTCAAGTACATCCTTGTGTCAGTTTAGATGTCTCAAGTACATCCTTGTGTCAGTTTAGATGTCTCAAGTACATCCTTGTGTCAGTTTAGATGTCTCAAGTACATCCTTGTGTCAGGTTTGGAAATATAGGTTTGTTGCTACGTTTTACACAAATCAAATACTATAGTAAATATTTAAATAATTTGGGGGGGGGGGGTAATAAATTTGTTCCCATGCCTCTTTATTCCTTCGTTATGGTCCCACCTTTGCCCCAAAGTCAAGTTGAATGTTCTTTACAAAGTTATTTTCTTTTAAGGTAACTCCATACTCACATTATTATATATGATAAAAGTATAGAAAGTGTATTGACTTCCATTCAAGAGAGTTAAACCTCATAAATCATTAAACAAAATATACAGGTCGTCACAATTTTTCAGATGCAAAAAACATACATAGAGAATCATAAAATTGCAATTTTCTTTAAACTGCATTATCAGAATTTACAATGATTACTATGATGATTCCATGTCTGTGAAAAACTAATTAGGAAATTTAGTACATAATGGACTTGATAAAGAAGTCAATGAAGAGTTATTGCCCTTGGATTCAATTAATTGATTATTCATATATAACTTAGATTTTTGAAATATTTTATATTTAACAGGATTCTTTGCAATAATTGTTCCTATCATGATTAATCTAAAAAAAAAAAAAATCATTGATTTTGGAAAACCTTATATCACATGAGGGTGGACTTCATTCAACAGACAAGCCAGTCATCTCAACACTATTAAGTCCTCTTTTTCTAAAAACGCTTTGTGCATTTCATTACGTGTTAAATTTGCCCAGTTGTTCTTGAGAGGAAGTTGAATATTAAATGTTTTTAGACAGATGATAAGACAAAAATTGACCAGAAAAGCTTCCTTTTGAGCTTTCAGCTCTGGTGAGCTAATTATTGCAGTACAGCTCTTGTTGAAGTATCAATCGATTTTGATAAATCAATCAGTATTCACAACAAAACATTACCATTTAACTCCCCCCCCCCCCCCCAAAAAAAAAGAAGAAAAACATTCTAAGATGTTCATGTAATGCTTTATCTTTCTGTGTTCATTTTACACATGGAAATTTTCAGCTTATTTTTACAAAGCTCTTTTCTGTAACTAAAGGAAGTCAGAGACACTGTGACATAAAAAAAAAACAAAAAAAAAATTAACTTAAGCCACACTCTTAACATGACCAGTTAAACTCAACATTGCCTGTAGTAAGGGTGTCTGATTATATGGCCCCCAGGCAAGAAATTTACAAGGTTTTTCCCCCCATTGACCTTGGGTGGGGGTCATGTCATACCCACAAATAGTTAGCAATTATTGCACGAGGTATGAGCAACTAGCCTTTCTGTATTAAAAAGTTACAGACCTGCACAAATTGAATGGGCAGACATGAAGACTGACAGACAGGGTGACTCATATATGTCTTGTAAAACTTTGTGGGGGGCATAAAAACTGAACCTAAGATATATTACTCAACCCTCTAATGTCTGGTCCCCAAGATGAAAACTGTATTGTTAACACACTAAATAAAAATGATTTAAAAAAAAATAATACCTGATATTCAAAATACATTAATGGCAATGATTCATTCCTTTCACAAATATATAAATATATATATTAAAAACAATTAATCAAATAAATACTTAAAAACTACAGTTACAGAAATATTGTGTGCAAGTTATTTGATTACAGTATGAACACATGATAAAATTGCGTTATGACAGAATAGCATGCACCAATGTTAACTAAGTATGGAAAATGTACAGATAAAATTGCATTTGCATATTCAACCACAATATGATGAACATTAGTACAGGCATGAAAACACTAAGTCCTCAAACTTCTGATTTGTGTAATGAACAATGCCATGCCTTATGAAGGAATGACAAGAGTTACCTCCCATTAAATATACTTTCTTTCAAAAAATAAAAATAGTTTCTATTTACATTGCATAATACTGCATAAAATTCAATTTTAAAGCATTTAACAAATTCTTGACTAAGTGTACAAAAGACAAAGGACTAAATATTGTATGGACCTAACTTGACTTTGAATTTTACGATGCAAAATTTACTTTTATTTTGATGAAAGAAGAATCCACAATTTTCTTTTGTGTTACGTACGTAGTTTTACAAATGTTAGTAATCCTACGATTAAATGTTACATACGTAGTTTTACAAATGTTAGTAATCCTACAATTTAATGTTCTTTCATGGATTTTTAAAATTTTGATGATGAAAGAGCCCCTTATTGTACATTTCCTACAAACATAGAGCAAACTCCTTGACCAGGATTCATTCTCTCACATCAAAAACAAATGTCAAAGAATTGCCTTTGGTAAAATATCACTCTTATTCACAGTTGCTCCAGAATTTCGAAAACCAAAACCAGTACTTCCCTTCAATAAAGAAAAAGAGGCTTCATTTATGATGTAAAATTACAAGAAATGGCACAAACTTGATTGTAAATATTACCATGAGTCTACACAAAAATTAACACTTAAATAATCTTACAAATCTTGAAAATGATTTTAAGGCATTTCACACTTTTCAGGAGCCAAATCACATCCCAACTATAAATAGTCCCTTCATTGTACTTTTTCATCTACTTCTGCTATGTGACTAGATCTAATTGAGGTGCTGTCTGAATATACTTACTGACCTAAAAACCAAGATAATTTACCCTTACATACATTAAATAATACAATAGCAGATTGATTACTACAAATACTGTGATGCAATCTAAATAATGGAAACACCAATGTGGTCAAATCTAATGTCCACAGCCAAAAATATCTGCTTGCCCTCTCAAGATTCTGTATTAAACATATGGGTACATAGGAAAGCAAAAAAGCTGAAATCTATTTTTTTTTTTGTAACGTTAAAATGTTGCATTTAACATCAAATTTACTCCACGTGGTACAAAAAGAAAACAACTTGCTTACTTGAAAATAATATCTATTAAATTATGAATTAAATTTGTGAAAAAATTAAATTAAAAAAAATACTGTGATAAACTAGAGTAAAAACATATATATATTTTTTATTTCAGTTGGTTGGGCATGGACAAAACAAACAATAGTTAAAATTTAGTTTCATATGAGAGATAGCAATAAATAACATTAATTTGGGCAATCTGTAAAATTAATCAATTTCTGAAAAACTTCACATAATTTGTATGGTAAACAAGATTACACAACTGATTAAAACTTATGCTGTGAAAGATTTCACCCTAATCACACTCAATGCTCAGCAGAGTTGTTAGAATCTTAAAAAAAACCAAAAAAAACTCAACTACATGTATAAAGCTTCACACATCTTGCGACTCTGCTAAATACAACCGCCTTTAAATGTTTTTAACATTAATAATCAAATATCCAATAAAAATATACTCATCTCTTCAACATAAAATTTGAATACTAATTCTCTATGATTTACAACCATTTACCCCTGCACATCCTGTGAACACAGAAAATTTACGCAAGTTGCGCTGCATTACACGTACTGTAGGACAACCCTTAGAAGTAATTTCTGAGAAGTTTGTCGTTTATGTTTAGAATGCTATATTTGGAAAGTGATATGCTAAAGAATATGTATGCAAAATATTCTTTTTCACATATATTGTCTAATTACCACCTGGTACCAGACTTAAATTTTTATATGTACTGTATACAGTTATAAAATATTGTCAACATTGATATTTTGATTCTATTCATATATTTACACCTAAAACAATAAGTAGGCAAAGAAAAAAAGCAAGATTTCACTATCTACCTGTCCTAGCAATTGACAAAAATATTTCATACAAAACTCGTATATATTATTTTCACATTATAAAAAAAAAAAAAAAAATAAAAATAAATATATAAAAATTCAACAAATACCTTCCTTCATTACAAAAAAAAAAAAATCAATTCAAACACATTTTTATACAAAACCTTCAAATTTCCTAAAGAAAAAAAAAAAAAAAAGAAAAGAAAAGAAAAAACTAAGAAGCCAGTTCAGATATCACCACATTTTGTCAGACAACAGTAAATGTTAACAGATATGGGTGTATAAACAAAAGTCATTAAAAGAGACACCATATCTTTTACAGCATTGTCATTAACATGATATAATTGACACTGTACCTTAAAAGAAAGTTTCTCACCTATCAAAGGAACTCAATGACTGTTGTCCATGTGTGTTTGTAACATATATTAATTTGATTTTGGGTGAAGCAGGTGCTCTATATTTTCTGAAGTTAAAATGCTTTGAAAATGTATGTTTTATGTGGTTAAAAAAATAAGACAGCGGAAAAATCTACCTGTATTTATGTCACAGATTCAGTTAGAAAATTATTATGCAATTTCCTCTTCATTGATACTTTTCATGTAAAAAAACCCCCCAAAAACCCACTCTTTTCCAGTTTCCACTTGGAAAATACAGAGAAATGCAGGACAAATTATATCTTCTTTACAGATAAAGAAATGAAAAAAAATCTATCTTTGTTTTACAATTTTGGAGAAATACATGTAATGTAAAATCATTGATAAACACACCTTACCCAGGTTAATCATCTTTGTCAATACACATGCATGTAGTCTGTCAATCTTAGCACTTGATAACGTATTGAATACACCTTTCCATGGCACTGCAAATCTGTCAAACTGTTGACATGCGAGAAAGAGATCAACCTTTTAATTTACCGTATTTATCAATTGAGTCATTTTTATCCAGCTTGTATCATTACAGAGTCATAAGGACATTTCTGCCAGCCTCTCGGAGTAGACTTAAGGATATCTCTTAGAACCTGAATTGGACGGACACTCTCCACTTCTAGCTGTATGATGCATGTTTATAATGGAATGGTTTTTTTTTCTTTAAAGAATTTGGATATACCTGCAAATGTGAATACCAAACAATGAATACAATTACAAAAATGAAATATTCAAAAATATTTTTGAGAATATGATACAAGTGATCTGATTGATCAATTTTATTTATTTTTTTCATGGTTGTATAAAAATTTCTTTCAAGTTTCACATTGAACAGCAATACCAAATCATTAAAACAAAGTGCACACACCAAAATTCTCAGGAATGTGAAAAATTGTGGATGCTGAATGTTACTACAATGTATACAGAAATGCTAAGATTACTTTTCAAGCTTTTTTCACAGAAGCAGTGTCCATTATGTCTTCTAGAGACTGGTTCAAACCGGATAAATCTGCTCTATCTTTTGAAGAATCCAGCTGTAGCAAGTCTTGTTCCTAAAATATCAATTTGAGAATACAAGGAACACATGTATAACAAGATGCCCATGGACCACATTGCTCACCTTAGCCCATATTTAAAAGACCTTTTCCAATATGTTCACATGTAAAACTTTGATCCTCAATTGTGACCCCATCCTAACCCCTGGGGCCATGATTTTAACAAACTTGAATCTGCACTATGTCAGGAAGCTGTCATGTAAATCTGAACTTTTCTGGCTAAGTGGTTCTTGAGAAAAAGAATTTTAAATGTAATTTGAACAAACTTGAATCCCCAAAGGATTATCTGTGCCAAGTTTGGTTGAAATTAGCCAAGTGGTTCTGGAGAAGAAGTTAAAAATGTAAAAAGTATACAGACAGACAAACAAACAGACAGACAATGGACAACGAGTGATCAGAAAAGCTCACTTCAGTTTTCAGCTCACTTGAGCTAAAAATCTGTGATAGAAGATTGAATCACCTGCCAAGATTTAACCCAATATTCTCTGATGTAACATGCATTCTGAGTGTATTGCAGGCAATACAAAGTCCCCTACCAGTAAGATAATTCAGTCTAAAAGTAGGTCATGCATAATGAAACTCAAACCTAATCTTTAACTATCCAAGACAAAGCCATGTATAAAATTTTAATTGGATACCTTCATCAAATGCAGAAAAAAAGTTTAGAAAACTGACTCTTGCAATTTGTCAAGGAGCATAATTCAGTCAAAAGTAAGTCAAGTGTAATGAAACTATCCAAGACAAAACCACACAACACATTTTAATTGAATATCTTCATCCAATGTGGAGAAAAGTCCAGAAAACTGATTCTTGCATCTCATCAAGGGGCTTAATTTGCTTTAAAAAAAAATAGATGTCAAATGTAACAAAACTCCTACTTGATCTGTAACTGTCCAAGACAGAGTCATGTATAAAATTCTGTTGAATACCTTCATCCATTGCATAGAAAAATCTGGAAAACCTCAACCGGAATGATGCACAGACGGACCGACAGACCGAGGGTAAACTAATAGTCCCCTTCAGCATAGCCAGTTGGGGACAAAGTGATAAAAAAAGATATTTAGTATCAACAGAAAGGTCTTGTCAAAAGGAATACTCAAGTAAAATATCAAAGCCCTAGCATTTACTGTTCAAAAGTTATTAGGAAGGTTAAAGTCCGCATAAATATTTGAATAGACTTTGTTGCATTTAAAAAAAATTTTCTCCCAAGATGGCACATTTTATAGAATTTCCAAGAATTCGGACAATGACTCAAACAAACAGACCAATGGACTGTAAATTCTATGTTATAACTGGAGACTGGAAGTACTCGAATACTAACCATCCTTCACATCAAAAATATACCGAGATGTTTTATCGCGGTAAAGTTAAAAGCATATCAATGAAAGTAGTATTTATCAATAAATGACTTACAGGTAATATGTATAAACAAATGACTTACAGGTATATGATTAAGTTTGATTTTTTATAATTAGTTCCATGAACTCAATAATATTTTATTTGCTTCATCTCTGACCCAGGAGTCATGAACTTCAGTAGTTAAGTAGAGGAATCCCTCCTCATCTACCCACACATACAATATTGGTCTGTTAGATATCCTTCAATAAAGAAAAGATTTTAAAAGATTTTTTACATTTTTTTTTTCTCGGGCCCAAGGGATGCAGTGACCATAAAATTTACAACTTTAAATTTCCTTACCCCACTGATGATTTATACCCACATTGACAAGAAGTGGTCATGCACTTTCAGAGAAAATTAAGTTAAAATGTTAACACACCACAGATAACTGATAATGCATGGCAACTACCAAATGAAACTGAAATGAATCCGAACTTGTAATAATCTGATATCAAGCAATAGTTCGTTTAATTTTGAACCTCTATTCAATCCGACAAACTTAAAAGGTCTGCCATTTGCTGTCTGAAAAATTCTCCCAACTCTGAAATTAATGTCCCTTTTTCATTTTTTGCTATTCCCTGACCTGTAAAAAGTCAGTCAGCTGACTGAGCTTCATCTTGAGCATGGCCAGCTCCTCCATGATATGTGAATAAGTCTCTACATCTATAACCACCACATCCTTCCCATCTATCTGCATGGTCTTCACATCCTGTAACCTTGGAAATGTGGAGGTCAACTCCAGACTCGCCTCTGAATCAAATCTCCTGTAAAAAAAACCAAAAAAAACCCAAAAAAACAATATTACTGTATCACGAGTTCTGCATAGTAAATATATATTCAGAACTTTCAAGCTCAAATCTCTGAGAAAAATTCATATTTTACATTTTTAATCCCAAAACAAAAAATTTAAAAATTGTGGGTCAAAAATTTATTTTCAAGCAGGAATGATAAAAGACATGAAATGATCAAATTTAAACAAATTGAATGAAAATAAGTGCAGATCAAAATTTTTGTTTGTGTAACTGTTGTAACACTCCATGCATCAGGCATACAATTTTTAAAGATTCACTCATCAAACACATGCATTTGTGTTAGTGAAAAAAAAGAAGAAGCATTTTATGCTACAAATCAAAGTCTTCAAGCAAAAAATAAATTTAAAATGTCAATCATTGCGCAGTCATTCTACACAAAGAGAAAACACTAAAAAATATGGTTGAAAATAAGATAATGATGTCATTTCAACATTTCTATTGTACTGTGGTATAATTAAAAGTGACCTAGTTAGAAATTAACTCCTAGTCATCTACATATTGTGATCTTCTACTGTAAATAGGGAAACTGTCATAAACACATAATCAAAACAAAAAAAGGTAAACAAGCAGATTCAATATATATATTTGTCCCACTTCTACACACATTGTTGTGGTAGAACATCTCAAAACAGTACCAAACTCATATATCAAATTGATATATAATTCAACAATATACAATTAGAAATTTGCTATCATGACCTTGAATTAGGATGCATAACCTTGAAAACATAATAACAATCTTAATAATAAAAAAGAACCCTACTGATCTTTAGTAAACAAGAGGCCTATGGGCCACAATGCTCCCCTGTGTCATCTTGGCCTTGCTGCTCTTTGGATGATTTATAGACGATTCTTACCCTCATTAATCCCATGACAAATTTTGAGCCCATATTATGACCCAACCTCATCCCATGGGCTTATGATTTTCCCAAACATGAATCCACACAACATGGGGGGGGGGGGGATGCTTCAATATACACGGCTTTGTTGTTCTGGAGCACATTTATTTTGAAGCTCCACCCCTATATATACATGTACCATTTTAAACTTGATCAACAATTTTAGCCCCATCCTAACTCCAGGATCCATGAAAAAAAACATTTGAAATCACACAACTTAGGAACACTTGCATATTGATAGGATTAATCAATGATGAAAGGATCTTTTTCAAATTCCCTATATATTTTCATATAAAACCTTGAATTCCAATTCAAGTTTAACCATATTCAAATATAGATATGCACAGCACTGGAATGCTTATCCATGGCCAGTGGTTGTTGATAAGAATAATATCAAAGGTTAAATATTTTCCAACATCAAACTTTTGATCCCCAATTGAGGTCCCATCTTAACCCTCTCCCTACAGCCATGATTTCAAGAAATTTGAATTTGCAGTACCTAAGGATGCTTGCATCATGCCCCTGTTGTTCTTGAAAAAAACATTTATATCACTTTTGATCCCCTATTGTGTCCTGCTCCACTTCACCACTGGGGACCGTGATTTGAACAATTCTATATCTACACTCATTAAAGAAGCTTTCATATAATTATAAGTGTTATCTTTTCTGGTCCAGTGGTTCTTGATGAGATGATTTTTAAAAGATGCCGCAATATTTTCACTATTTTTTAATTATCTCCCCTTTTAAAAGGGTGAAACCCTTCATTTGAATATTTTGAATCCCTTTTAACCAAGGATGCAATATGGGTAAATTTGGTTGAAACTGATTCTATGCTTCTGCAGAAGAAGTAAAAAAATGTGTAAAGTTGACAGAGCTGCCATAAATGGACAGAAAATCTGACACCAGACAAAAAGTGATCAAAAAAGGTTCAGGTGAGCTAATAAAAATTTAAGTAGGCAATAAATTGATTGATTCAATGAAAACTTTAAATTTTATAGTAACTTCAGCATTTTCAGCACTATGTGTACATTTCCTGGTGACTGTGTATTTGGTTGGAATATGTAAACCTGAAAATGAAACTACAGCTGTTGAAATATGACTCTGGAAAAACATGCACCACTTCAATTTTCAATAAGCTGGCACACTCTCTCTGTTCAACAATGCTCATACACTACACAAGTCTTACAATGTATTTCTAGTTAAAGCACAGTCTGATATTTACAGCATCAACGGCCCCATAATGCATCTTATTTTTTTTTTTTTTTTAAAAAGGGGGGGCTGTTATATGATGACAAGAAAAATCCCAAAATCAACAAGCTGGGAAGGGGTCAGGCACAGTCAGCATTCCCATTACACCAGGCTTTCAGTTTACTTACACTTTCATGATTGACCTTGGTCTAAGCATAGAAAACAAAGCAGAATCAGTACTAGCTACTACAATAAGCGTTCATGTGACAGATGTTTAAAATTCACTACCATCTGAGAAAGGACCAAATTGGATAAAAACCAACTCAATTAAAATGTTAATAACTACCCCACACATTCTGAAACATTATCAGTTTAGCATTTGTTCATTATGATAATGAGTAAGTTAAAATTCTGAGTGTGCCTCACTGGGACACTATATACATTTATATATGCATTGATTATCAATTTGCTTCATTTAACGAAGCCTTAATCAATATTACATACGCACATTATCATACTGGGAGTGGGCTAACGTGTCAATATTCAATACATCATTCTGTATACATCCATGATAAATTCATGAAGAAAATGGATAGGCACCTGATTTTTCTGACACAGATCATTATTTTCCCACCAGGAAAAAGGGTAACAAAACTTGGGCAAATGAAATTGTTCATTTCCCGTTTTCCCGGGAAAAAAAGTGACCAGTGTCAGAAATATCATAATTTTGTTAAATTTAGTAGTTTCAAAATTTCTTTTCTTTTTTTTAAACATGTTTAAGGAATGAATCCCAAGATCTAGAATTCTACAGGGGAGTTACTTGGTTTTACATTGGAGACTGTTTAAGACCCTGAAATTCTGTAGGGGTCACTTGCTTTTACAATAGGGGGACTGCTCAACTCCTGGAAATTTCATAGGGCCTGGAAATTTCAGAATGGGGTGTTACTTGCTTTTACACTGGGGGACTGCCTAAGGCCTGGAAATTCCAGAGTGGGTGTTACTAGCTTTCATATGTGAGGTCTGCCCAAGGCCCGGAATTTCCAAATATTACTTGCTTTCACACTTGGGGGACTAGCCCAGAGGCTCTGGGGTTATTGGACGGACATTTCTCTACACACGTATTTTATATGCAGTGTTTTTAAGATTTTTTTAAAAATAAAAGTTGTTCAGTTGTCATTTGAAATACTTCCGGACAATCTTTAATACTGAAACATGTCAATATTTGTGTTTCATTGTTTGCTGGTTCCCGAGGGTTCAAGCTAACGTCCTAGATCCCTCTCTGCCATGGGCATGTGGAGTCACCCAGAAACATGTATCATTTTATCTTTAATCAGGAGGAAGACAAGCAAATGTGTTTTGTCAGCAAGCCAACGAAAAGAGATCTATATTCAAGAATAGCACAACAGGGCACAGTGAGTTGTCTGATATAACAGGTGCTAGGGAGAGCTAGGTGTAAATCGTACAAACGACATGGTTGACTTAGCCATGGGCCACGTATGTGTGTCACTGTCAGTTCTGTACCTGCATATAACAATACTTATCAATGAACTAACTTAAAAGAATCTGAATCTTTCTTCACTTCACCTTCTACGTTCTTACTATGCCAGGATGAGTCATATGACAATTAATTTTCTATTGAATGAATAATCCAAAACACACTTGAATAATTTGTTGTTTTCAAAATAAGAGTGTATATATATATATATATATATATATATATATATATATATATATATATATATATGTTGGAAACAGACATTCATACAGGTTTCAGATATATATATATATATATATATATATATATATATATATATATATATATATATATGTTGGAAACAGACATTCATACAGGTTTCAGATATATATATATATATATATGTTGGAAACAGACATTCATACAGGTTTCAGAAACAATAATGTAGTACCAATATACACAAAAAGCAACATCTCAAAGATAATGATCATTCACAATGATTAAAGCTGTACAGCACCACCCAGCTGTCACATAGAGCTTATATTAAGCATTTTCAACGATTGTGGTCAGTGATTTCAATTACTATTTTTCCAACATTTATGTACAATAGTTGTAGATTGTATCTATGTTAATCATACAAAAAAAACAAAAAAACAAAACCACATTATATAGCAATTAAAAATTATTAATTATCAATAGATTCACATGTAGTACCATATTTTAAAAAGTACATTTACTGACTGAATGAGAATCTGAAGAAGAGGAATAGAAATTAAAGTTATGAATAGAAAAACTTATATTGAGTTCAGCTAATGTGAACACCTGGCTATCAAGATAAAAGTACAATTTGGATTTTCTATATACATGATTAAAGTATAGAGGCAATCAATCTAATTGCACATAATGAATTATAAATTACAACTAAGAGCTTATCTCTGTCCCCAGAGGTTCACAGTAACTGATTCACAGTATTAAAGCTGTGCAGGATAGACAACATCGCAGAGGAAATTCTGGCTGACAATGACATAGATGCAAAGTCTCCCATTTATCTTTGACCTAAAAATCCATAGCTCTGCCAAAAGCTGTGTCAGATCATTTCTAAACCATTGTCCAATGATAGTGAATATTCAGCTTAAATTTTTTTCAGGTAACCCTTCACCAAACAGTAATAGTGTATCCACATTTCCATCATCTATTTTACATCACCCGTGCATTAAAATGTTTTGTAATTAAATATATTCATGTGGTCTATAATTCCAATATAATTGTTGGAAATCATGGGAAATTCATTTTGCTATCAGATATAATCTTTAATCTACAACACCACCAATCTATGAAGACTTTGGATCCCTGCCTTTAAATTACCTGCGAGACTTACCTGAGTTCCTGTGAGGCTCTTTTTGAGCCAGTCAGTTCCAGATTTACACCATCTGGACTGACCAAGTGCTGTCGAATCGGCGAGCACGGTAGCGATTCTGGTGATATCGGCACTGCGCTCGCCTCGGCATCCTTGGTTTCTAATCCAGAAAAATCAAATTGAAATTGAAACGTATCAGAATCATAGTCAACAATGCTAGCTCTACTCAATCGGTTCCGCAGGAGAGACCCTGCACTGCTCATAAAATCTACTGAATCAAATGCTGCAAGAGGGGCTGATATGTTAAAGTCATCACAAAAAAATTCTGAGGCTTCACTTCGACATCGGTCCAGGCTTGTAATTAGGGTTGCCGTCCAATCTAAACTGTCACTAGATTTACAGGACAGTCGATTATATTTACCAGAGTGTTGCCCTGGTTTTTTGAGACTGGATTTAAGATACATAATATCAGAAAAACGATTAGGTCTACTCGTTGAATGAGCAGAAAACTCACCGTGATTTTCATGAATCTCATTTTTCTGGCTAACTAAAGTTTCAACCTCATCATTAGTATGATATGGCTTGGTTTTATCACAAAGACTTTGACTAGAGTGAAGTGATTCCTGAGCTGTCAAACTCTCTACGCCACTGTCAGATGCTGACACAACTTTATCTGTCACACTTGAATCAGACGTTTTGACCTCATCTGACCTTTCCTGCAAGGTCACTAGGTCAGACTTCCTATTAATATCACCATTTTCACTCTCTGTATTGAGCACAACCTTGTTATTGTCCTGTGACACTTTGGAACAGCACTGTCCTTCAACATTCCCATTGGACTCTACAATAATTTCGTCACCTTCCTCTTCATTGTCAAAAATAGACAGTCTGTCTTCATTGTGGTTTGGGCCCCTGACTGGGCTGTACTCGATAGTCACAGCAATTCCATTCTTGTGTTTTTTACTGTGTGGGGACTTCTTTTTGGTAATGTCTACATCATGACCTGATTTGGAGTAACATGCACCCATTGAATAAATGTCATAAAGCCATCTGTGATGGAGTTTTGCTGCAAAGAAATGTTAAAAAGCAATTTTTTTAAATTTGGGTTTTAGTTTTTATATGGCAAACATGGTAAAAGTAAGTATGATAGCAGATCAATATTGAATTCTACAAAATTGTGAAAATATAGGTTAAAACCTTCCACCAAAATTCCCCCTGACTAGTTACACATATATCATACATCTGGGAAACACTAGGGAATGCCCAAGAGTAATAAATAATCTACATTCTTCACATGATGATAGAACATCATAAATGAATACTTCCCAAGAAGATATTAAACACATCAATTTACGACTTTCTCACTATACACCAGGCCAGCATACGGAAGAACGTAAAAACCAAAAAAAAAATTCAAAATTATGTTAGACATAAACAGCAAAATCAATAAAATATCACTTTAACTTACCACAAAAAACCGTTTATTTTCTCATTTAAAATAACAGCTTGTCTCCCTCCTAGTTCTCACATCAAAAACCTTTGTTTGTGTTGTAAGATAAGGTCCTACGCCTGTGAAAAAAAAAGAAGGAATTATTACTCAGAGATTGTTACAGATAACCTCCTGGAACAGCTGCTAGCTGGGGTCAACGCATCTACCATCACAGGGCTGCTCTGATCCCCAGCAGAAGCACACAGACAGTCTTAACACAGTTAAATACTTCCTCAATCAGATTAGTGAAAAGTTTCCATGATAGTACTACAAATTTCATGACTGCAAACGAAGGCGGCAAACCTCTTAGGAAGCTCAGCTAATGAGTGGTAGGGGTAGACATTTAGAATTAGTGTTGAGATTGTGTAATTAATCACTTCCTGCTATGCAAAACGAACACATTGCATTTGAAAAGCAAATTCTGTAGTCTTTACGCTAGACTATATTGATCTGAATGAAAAATGAGCTCCAATGTACTGTTTATGTCCGATTACATAATATACATACCCCTGTGTCTTTGATTTTAAGGAAATTTTCATTTTGTTAAACAGTTTTACGAAACTTTTTATTTTGTTATCAAAATGTATTTTTATCAAACATTTACAACTGAAGAAGTAGACACCATCTTAATTAAACAAGACATGTTTATACAACATACATGTTCTGGATCTTTCCACTGTTAAGAAATTATTTATTGACCTGAAAACCAACAGAAGTCTTCCTCTGTAAATATGAGATGATTTCCCAGTAAAACAAGATCAAGGACACACCAGATGAGTATCATAGTCATATTTACATTCACTGAATCTTTACTCTTATATATTTTTTTTCTTCTCTTTGACTTTGCTTTCATCTGCAACAATGAATACATGTTTCAGGGATGTGACTGAATTCCTTGTAAATCAAAGGAAAAGTGGTAAAAAAAAAGGGAGGAAAACACCTCATCTTACTGGGTCTTCTATCACTTTAGTCCAAACCCAAAGTGTTTCATTTTTTTTTTAATTGAGTCAATCAGAGATTTCCTCTGAAAATTGGAGAAATCACACCCCTGATGTTTGTTGCAAACTAGTTTGATCCATTTTTTTTAAAAGTACCACCTGTTTGAGTAATCATTACCAAATATTGAGCATCATCAAGGTAAAAGGTGCATTGGCTGTTCTATTTAAAGTAACAAATGGGTCAAATGATATATTTTAGTCCTTAAATCTAGTTTAAATTAAAAAAAAATTAAAAATATAACTGATAAAATGTCTTTTCTTTTGTTGTTTTATTGGGTGATGTAGGTAGCAATCATTACATTTTATTGTGTTATTGCTAGACATGATCAACCAGCCCATGAAATTTAATATCTATCAGACTAAATGTTCCTCAGCTATCAGCAGACAAGTATGGAGAGACTGTGACCTTTGACCTATAAATTAGTAAGTCAACTCCTATCCATGACCAACCTGTGGATGAAGAATGACCAGCATAAGGGTCCTTGTGACCTTTGACCCCCCCCCCCCCCCCCACCCACACTTAATAATGGTTGCCTACTAGTCGTGACTTAGGATGTCTGATGACCTTGGGTTTTCAAGTAATTGGTCAGACAACATAATCCCTAAAATCTTCCACAGAGAATATCAGATAAGTCTAAATATTGAAGTTCATTTAACATATTGTAAATACATTATATTTCTTCACATTTCCCCAGTGCATCAAAACAGGTTTTAGATGACTCATAATTTACTGATAACTAAATGTATCTTTGGATTATTTTTTTCAGTCTCTGAGCTGAAGAAAGTTTCAATAAAAATAGACACCTGGTAGGTGTTTTTTGATACTGAATCATCACCACATGATTGTCGAAACATGAACACTGAATCTGTAGCATTTATGATGTTTCTGCAGTTAGAATACAACCAATACATTGCATTAGATTTTGAATATCACTGTCTCAAAAACATAAAAAACACCCTACATACAGTAATACTTAAAAGTTGTACGTGTATACTTTGTGGTTTCTCAGCAAATAAAATGGTTTTCTTCCTCCAGTGGATATTCCCATCCCACTAATTTGATTTGCTCACTGGTTTTGGAGAGGCAGTTGAAAATTTTTATATATTTTTTTTATTTGTTTATAAAACAGTTAAAACTTATTTAGGAACTGTACAATATCACTTAAAATATATCTACATTTTTCCTGCAATTTTCCAGCATACTAGTCATTATATTAAAAAAGGACACAACAAACAGAAGTTTCTCAATGACAAATGACATAAAATGAAATTCAAAGCACACTATACTTAGAACATAAAGTACACCTTCCCTGTAATGTTCACTGGTAAATATGACTTAAGTATATTCAGCGATATACCAGAATTTGCTATTCTTATTATCTATCTCTGACCATGTATACCCTGGTTGAAATTTTAAAGAACCAAAGTCAGCAATGTGGATGGATGTATATTGTTTAATATCCCACTCGAGAATTTTTCACTCACATGGAGACATCACCATTGCCGCAAATTTAGGCCTATGCTCATCGCTTAGGGCCTTTGAGCAGGGAGGGATCTTTAACATGCCACACCTGCTGTCACATAGGGTCTCGGCTTTTGCAGTCTCAACCGAAGGACTGCCCCATTTAGTCACCTCTTACGACAAGCAAGAGGTACTGGGGACCTATTCTAACCCGGAGCCCCACAGGGTGTCAGCAATGTGATAAAAGTGGAGAATAACTGAATCTGAAAACTTTGGAAAATTGCCAACATTAGACATCAACAGACTATCTACAGTTTCAGTTAAATTTTGCACCCTCCATCCATATGACTATAATTCTTTTCTAAAATAAACTTGATCTTGATGAAGGGTACATGTACCACGTTCTTATATATAGTTATAACTGTAGTTTTTTGACCATTCTTTATGCCACACATGTTGAACTTTCTCCAACTTTTCATAAAAAGTGCACATTTTCATACGACTTTCCTTTCTGCAAATATGGAGCAACTATTTGAACACAATTCATATTGCTACAATATCAAATATGTCACTGGAAGAAATATATTCTTGTTTATGAAGCCATTGTAACCTTTGAACCAAATTTGGTCCAAACCATATAAATATAAAGCTCTACTTCTTTTAAAAAATTACCTTCATATAGATATTATGAAGTATTGTTTACATACACACACATAGTGAATATATATAAATCTTGTCTTTGCTGTATTCTGGGGCTTAAGGAATGCGAACAAATCATCATAATACTAATAAATTGAATTTTCCCGTCAAGTTTGATAAATTTTTCAAAACCATTACAGGTCACATTCCCTACATTCCATCTACCAGAATTTTCTCTGGTTTGTTATTCACGGTGAAAGCAAGTTTTGCCATTCCAATGCTCCATATATCCAATATAGTTATGTAATTTGTAATTTTCTATTCTTGTCCTTTATAATTTCATACCATGTTTAGAAAATACACTGAGGTTTAGTACTATTGTAGTATGTTTTTTTTCTCTCTGCAATGTATCTTTTATTTTTTATTTCTTATTTACATAATCATGTCCACGTGTATTGAACATGTATATATTAAAACTAATACTAATTCTATGTTTGTATATATGTTTTAACGCAGGACCACAATGAAAACTAGTTGTATGCTAATTGTGTTATCCTGGGTAAATAAAGGTTATTATTATTATTTATTCAAAAAGTTGTTTAATCGACTGACTCCTATTATACATCAAATCTAATGTCATTATAAACATTTTCCACTATTTTTCCTACATAAGAATTCTAAATGTATAGCAAACTGAATACTGTATATCATACTTTGGCATGAAAATACATGTATTACTTATTAGGTCTGTTGGGCTGAAAGAAAAAAAAAAGTTTCCTGTTAACCAACCTAACTAGACTCAAAGCTGCCGACTTGGGTTTTTTCTAACCAAATTTCCTTGGAAAAAAATCATTTAATTTGTTTTAATTCCAATATGGGTTAGCTTATAAATCAAACAAAATGACAGCTCCAAGTGGCATGGGAACTGGCCCAGTTACTGTGATTAAAATTCAAAGAAGTCATTACATTGAGAACTTGGGTGATTATGTCATTTAGAAAATTAGGAAACAAACCTTTTTTAAACCTTACTTGTCTACAGCTATTTGTTAGGTTGTGAAGGTCCACAGAAGGCAAGGTAAATACTTTAACAAAATGATAAATTTCTGTGGACAATATTTAAAAACAAATGTAATGAGTATTTTGTTTCATTGAGGAGCAATATATTTTTATTTAAATACGTATAAGGAAGAAATAAAATGTAAAAAGATGTTCAAGATGCCATGTTCCTGCCACTCAAATAACCAATTATCTAAAAACATAAGGCTGCTACTATAAATGACCTTGAGATACACATAAAGAAAATGTCCATGGACACTAAAATGAGACAATTCAGAAATGATTTCTAAGACTTCAAAATTTAAAAGTTTTATCCATTGTAAGAAAGTTAAAAGAAATTCTCTTTTCCACAGATCTAGTGCAGTGGCTTAATAGATGTTTGCTTCAGCGTCCATAGTGTACGATGAAACAAGATTTCTGGCTTTTATCATAATTTAGTTATTCATCCTCCACTGTTCTGGACCCTTGCCGATATCAACTCATCAGTATTTACATTTTACTTTAAGGTTATATTTCAAAATATGACAGAAGCACAATAATACCCAATATACCCGTTCACATTTTACACAAACCAGTATTGATTTTTATCATGCTTTCATTTCAAGACATTTGAATTCAATAATGAATAAAATTGCAATGATATCCATTAATTAAACTTAACATGCACATTTACCTGTTTCTTACATATCAGATCTGAAATTCTGAAACATTCTGACAACCATTTGTCATCTTTGAAAAACATCACACCTTACCTCACCGGAAGTTTACGAAAATAAATTAGGTGGCGCAACATTCGGGAACATTAAGTCGTACAATTAATGATTCTCTCTCTCTCTCTCTCTCTCTCTCTCTCTCTGGGCGCGTTTGATTTGTCTACACCTGATGTAGTCGATGAACACCTCATAATTTATAATCAAGTTCAGTCTGATGCAGTATATTCAATATAGACTGAACCTGCAACATCACCCGATATTTTTATCAAAGAGAATCTCTTGTTTTATGTTTCCTTTAACACTCTTTTTTTTTTTTAAGCCAAAAATGTATTTGAATGCTTCCGAAAAAAATACCAAGTTATTCTCCCAAATATTTGCATTTTTTTTTTTTACTCCAAACTTATTTTTGATGACTGTACGAAAAATCAATCGTTTTCATTTATTCTTTAAAAATGCATTTTAAATTCTTGTAAACGACTACATGCAATGCACGCACTGGAATTACCCGCCCATAATTCCAGTGTTATCTATTACAATATTGTTTTTGATTGGGCGAAAATTTATACATCAATAAATCCGAAAACGTACGCGATGAATTTAAGGTATCACAACGGTAATTGCCCAATCAAAACGAACTATTATAAAGAATTTTTTTTTAATGCGCGATTTTTCTTATTTCTTATTTTTTTTTTATACCCGTGATTAGGACATTTTGTGTACTTTGTAGAAATAATCAGTTATTTACAGTGGAACTAATTGATGTTGGTAGCTGAGGCTACTTCCTGAACTGCACTCCGGCCGTTTACACACCTGTGAAAAACACGTGGATTTGAAGGTTGTCTTGTTTGCGGGTAAATTTTTTTTGTAAAGAAAATGCCGTGTAGGGTGTTGTTTTTCTGATGTCAGCAGGCGAGACAGGAAACATAGAACATTTCCGTTATTTGGCATCATTTTTGCAAACTGGTTTTTAATGACTTTCCCTCGGTAGTAATATATAGTGAAAATAATTACCGGTTTGATACCTTTATATAAACCTGAAAACATATGACGTAATATACGGGGGCTTAGCGGGGTAACTAATTTGGAAATTGTTAGTGCAGTGAACAAATCAAACAGTCTTTGTGAGGAATTTATTGATGTGTAAACTCTAGATACATTTAAAAAAAATACACCAACAAACAACTTATACAACTTCTCGTCGTCTCAGATTTTGGAGTGAAGGAGTCATTGATGTGGGAAGAAACCGGAGTACCCGGAGGAAATCCACGTGTCCGAGTGGGCGACCACAATACCCCCTCACATACAACCACTGTCGATGCGGATGATCGAACTCGGGTCGCAGTGGTGAGAAGCGAGTGCGTTAACCACTACGCTACCCGGACATCCATTGTATTCTGTGATTCGCAATTTTATTCAGTTTATAAGTAAAATGAGTTTACACATCAATAAAATCTTCCAAAAGAATGATTAACCTTAAAATATACTTTTGTTAACTTTCCAGTTAACACAATACGGAGATAAGATTTTCTGTCTCACAAATTTTTAGCTATATTGAATTTTACGAACACATGCCCTGTACAGGGTGTTGACGTCTTCGCAAGCCAAGGGCCCACCTCCTCTCTCTCTCTCTCTCTCTCTCTCTTGATCGAATTATCTCTCTTTCGGTACCATAAAAACGTGAACGAAAGTAGACATCTCTCTCTCTCGATCGAGTTATCTCTCTTTCGCTATCATGAAAAAGTATAAACAACAACAGTGATCAATCCCATAAATCCTAAAAAGTGAATAAAATTGAGCCTTTGACACACTAGAGGTGGGTGTATGTCTTGTTGACCGGTCACTCCTGATCAGGCGAGCGAAGTACGTCAGACAGTATTTGAGATCAGCAAATTAGATGATTATAACGACCAATGCTGACTTCAAACGAGACCGTTGAAACCTCTGTAAATTTGACTTGTCATTAGTCTACCTCGGATTAAAAATTGATCATACACAGAACATGCTGTCACGTATTGAATCAATTTTGAGCCTTAAATACAGTGATATTGAAATATTGCTACATAAATATGGGAAGTTTACGACGGAGAAACTGAAGACATCCCATTTGTCATGAGTTGTTAGTTTGCCGTTAACATGTAAAATATCCAAATATTGAGGAGATATAGAAGACTCTGTGGTGTATTTTATTTCGAGTTCACTGGGATATATCGATTGATTGATTTGATTGATTATATATTGTTTAACGTCCCGCTCGAGAATTTTTCACTCATATGGAGGCGTCACCATTGGTGGTGAAGGACTGCGAAATTTAGGCCTATGCTCGGCGCTAAGGGCCTTTGAGCAGGGAGGGATCTTTATCGTGCCACACCTGCTGTGACACGGGACTTCGGTTTTTGCGGTCTCATTCGAAGGACTGCCTCATTTAGTCGCCTCTTACGACAAGCAAAGGATACTGAGGATCCATTCTAACCCGGATCCCCACGGGATGGGATATATCGAATCGACATATAAATGAAAGTAAGTATATTGTTTATTGATTAAACGTGGTCGAAGTATTTGAATGAAGACCACAGCTAGATTTTTTTTCATGAAGTAGAAGCTTTTGAATAAATTCTGTCACAAGAGGATAAAAAAAACAAAACAAGTAAGCTAATAAAGGAGCACAATTCGTGCCCTTGTGGATTCCAAAAGACATATCACAAGCATATTAGTTAGGCTTTTTCCAGACCGTCTTCTCATTACCAATGAAGGAACCAAAATTTTGCGGAAGGGGGTTTCCTTAACAAGCACCCAAACTAAAAACAAGAGGCCTAGGGCCACATCGCTCACCCCAGTTACTTTTGCCCTGCTGTTGTTCATTTGAATGATTGATTGTTTTACGTCTCGTTGATATTTTTCACCCATATTGAGACGCCACCAGCTGTAGGTGAAGTACCAAAAATTTAAGCCAACGCTTAGCGTTTAGGGCCGTAGCAGTGAGAGTTCTTTAATGTGCCAAAGTCTGCCGTGACACGAGACCTCCGTTTTTAGGTCATATCCGAAAGACCTGTGATTTTTCCTTCTAAATACTGAGCGTTTGGAGAAAGAACAATCACTACCTATGTTTATGTCTTAGGTTTGTCTCGGCCAGGGTACAAGCGGGGCTCGGACTCATAACCTCTCGGTTACGAAGCGAACGCTCTAACCATTGAACTATCACGACCTGTGCTGTTGTTCAGCATTGTGAATTTCAAAAGATCTTTTTTCGATCTTTATTCCCACGAAAAAATTTTAAAGGGTCCCGACATAACTGAACATAAATTCACACATTATGACTAACATGACCTTGCTGTGTTTGGGACAAGGTCAAGGTCACATAGATCAAGAAATGAAATGAAATAAATAAGAATAATGATAATAAGAAAATCCGACTTGAGCTTTCAGCTCAGGTGAGCTACAAAACTTGAATCCACACATCTTGGGAACATTTGAATTTGATGTAGTGTAGCCTTGCTACTTTTGAAAAGACTTTCTTTTAATCAGTGCCCTGTATATTCCCTTATTAAACTTTGATCATCTATTGTAGCCCCATCCTACCCCCGGGGGCCATGATTTGAACAAACTTGAATCTAGATTTACTCTATATCAGGAAACTTTCATGTATATCTAAGCTTTCCTGGCACGGTGGTTCTTGAGAAGATTTTTCTTATATATTCGTATATAAAACTTTAATCTCCTAATGTGGTCCCACCATACCCCCAAGGACAGTGATTTGAACAGACTTGAATCTATCCTATGTCAGCAAGCTTATATAAATATTTCAACTTTTCTAACCCAGTGGTTCTTATAAAGAATTTTTTTAATGATTGTATCTTACCGTATTTTTTTCTTTTCTTGATTATTTCCTCTTTAAAGGGGGCATGACTATTTGAACGATTATTTTTGTGCGAAGTTAGATTGAAAATGGCCAAATGGTTCTGGGGGTGAAAATGTGAAAAGTTAATACAGAAACGGCGACAGACGCCGTAGAAAAGCTCGCTTGAGCCTTCGGCTCGGGTAATCTAAAAATGGGGGGGGGGGGGTGTAAATATAGATTAAAAAAATTAACCATTTTAAATCGACTGAGAAATGTCATTTCGCTTGATTCCATACAAAAGAATGGCTTGAAGCTAGAGGGGATGGCTATTCTGAATTTCAAGTAGAAGTAAAATGAATTGATTATCGATTATTCCAATTGTCAATAGTTTTATGCCTCATTGAAATGACAGTTCTCAGATCTCGGTAAATCTCGAATGACAAAAATATGGTGGTAGCGTTCCTTAGTTTGGTGAAGTTCTTCTATAGGATATTGATGTCAATGAACTGAATTCGAGATATCGATCGATAAATGATATGAAATATTCAATTATATCATAATCTGCAATGATTATTTTATTTATTTTATTTTTTATTATTTTACGACAACAATGAAAAGCAATGATCAAATAACATTATCTTAATCGACAGGAAGGTTATCCATTAGGTGGAAAGGTTAACTAACAGGGTTGTTATATATATATATATATATATATATATATATATATATATATACCTGTGTGTGTTTTAAAATTACCATTTCAAGCTTTCAAAATTCCCTGTCGAGATCTATTCCTCTTACCTTTATGAGCGAATCAGAAACGTGTATAACGTTCAAGTACTTTGCATGTCCCTGATGCTCATTGCTGGTTAATAGCAGATAATAGGGTTACGGAATATATGTCATCTGTTTATAGACGATCGCAGTGAACCCGTGACTGAGACAATGAAATCAGCACGGCTATTTCAACAAGGAAGTTGTTTGGGATCAGCTGGCAGAGGTGCAGATCAACTGTCTGTCAATATAACAGTGTGCCGTCAAAGTCTAAAATCGCGCTGCACAGGTTTACAGCATTTAGTTCATGTTAATTTGAATGTCGTAATTTAAACATGTGTGCAAATATTAACATTATAATAAATAAGTCATTCTTAGATCCGTTCCTTCAACTTGCTATAAGACGAACAAAATTAACACCGAGACATTATGTTTAGACTGATTGATTGATTGATTGTTGTTTTCTGCCACACTCAACAATTTTTCAGTTATCTGGTGGCATCCAGTTTTTGTTTTTATTGGTGGAGGAGAGAACCCAGATACAATGTACCCGGGAAGAGACCACCGACCTTCCGAAAGTAAACTGGCAAACTTTCTCACATATATCGGCGCGAGCGAGATTCGAACCCTCGCCGACTAGAGGTGACAGGCCTTGTGATTTTGAGCACGATGCTCTAACCACTCAGCCACGGAGGCTCCTTATGTTTGGACTGTCTTTCTCATGTACAATATAGGCCAACAGAGTGATTGTGATTTCTCAACTGTTCGAGCATGTTTACCAACATCTGTAAAAGTGGTCGCGGTGGCTCAGTGGTAAGAGCACTCGTTTCGTGATCCACGAGGCCATGCGTTCGAGCCCCTTTTGTACCTGGTCGCATTTAATGACTTCAACTTTGCAATCATCAAATTTTCATATCTATGTAGTAATATACCACTTTTGCCTGCTTATGGTGTGTATATCTCTCAGTTGATTCGATACGCGAGAGCATGCCATGCGTATGAGAATTTTTTAAAGCGAGGTCGACTACTGATAAAGAAGTTGATGTTGCAGGGTTATAATGAATCTCGTTTGAAGTCATCATTTCGCAAATTTTACGGTCGCTATAATGACCTTGTTTGCGATTACAAAGTGTCTTTGGGACATATGTTGAATGGTTTGTTTCATACCCTTTGTTAGACTGTCATTTTTCATACTAACTTTGACTACGGGTAATCCCGTATACCTAATTTCGACTAAGGGCTCACGGCGGGTGTAATCGGTCAGCAGAGGATGCTTACTCCTCCATGGCACCTGATCCTACCTTCGCTTTGTCGGAGGTCCGTGTTGCCCTACACTCGAACTTGTATATGTCTTTGGGATTTATGATTACGATTAACACATTGTTAACTTCACCATTCGATATTTTGAACTTACTATAAATTTTTTTTTTCAAAAATGAACATACTGATCATTTTTGAGTGTTATTGGGATATGATATGAAGTTGTCACGTGATCAAATCCTATTACACCCGAAGGGCGTTGTCATATCCCAATATCAATTCATGATATCTTACTGCTTATATTTATATTTCAGATTTGTGTTGTTCTTATCAAGCTTCCATGCTTGTGTAGGCAGACGATCGTACAACACAAAATATAGTACATTAAATGTTTATCGAATAAATAATTGGGAACAATATCTAGAAAATAAAATATTTATGTTAGAAGGGATAAAAAGAATGAAACAAATGTAAAATAAAGATAATTTTGGGCGTCAAGTCAACTCCATTGAATACAAGAAGAGCGGAGTACACTACATCCGGTCAATCGATGATGGAGAAACTGGAATAAATGGATATAGTTGAGGTTAAGCTCTAGGTCAGGTTTTTGTAAATTTTGGAAGGGAACAACGGCATGTTCATCGTCTATAGGACTCGTAGTTGAAGCATTATACTGACAGATTTAGACGAATTGCATGTTTTTTGTTGCTTCCAGAGTGTGTAAGAGAAAATAAACATGAACTGAAAGAGACGTTTTGTTCACTCAAGAGATTTCCGTTGTAGGATTTAAATGAAGACTCGCAGCGGTGCCCTGACTGGAATATAATTTTTCGAGCTCGAAACCAGCCTCGCTCATGGCGGTGATGGCTATTGCCCGGAAGCAACAGGTTACCATCACAAAGAAAATATCACAGTCATCGTTTGAATTAGCCATACTTCAGAAGTTACCGTTCTTGTTGCAGACGGTAACTAAGATAAAATAATTGAACGGTATGTTACAGTTTCTGTTTTATTCATTAATGAAATTCTTGTCTGTGTACAAAATAAATTCTCTGTAAATATTCTGTTGCGTTTTACTTATTTTGTTCTGCTATGATGTCAAGCCAGGTGAAAGTACCACGTATGAATCAAATACTTTTGAATCCGTGATTGTATTCATACGCGAGTAATGGTGGCGGTAGCTCAGTGGTTAGAGCGTTCGCTTCGTAACCGGGAGGTCCTGAGTTCGAGCCCCGCTCGTGCCATGGCCGAGTCAAACCTAAGACGTAAAATTAGGTAGTGATTACTCCTTCGCCAAACCCTCGGCATTAAGAAGTGAGAATCACGGGTCTTCCGGATATAACCTTAAAAACGGAGGTCCCGTGTAGGCGTTGGGACGTTAAAAAACCGTCACTGCTACGGCCCTGAGCGCTAAGCATAGGTCTAAATTTGTGGTCTTTACATACAGCTGGTAACGTCTCAGTATGAGTGAAAAATTCAAAAAATTGTTTGTAAAACAAACAAACATACGCAAGAAAAAAGATCACGTGATTGACTTCAAGTTATGGAATATTGAATGTCAATTTCGTTAAGAGTGTTATATGAAACTGGTTCCACGCTGATGGTGCTGCACAACAGGGTACCAGTTTATTGTTGTATAAAGCAAAACATTGGCAAATGTAAATATAAGTGAAATAAATACAATTTAACGTATGGAATGTAATTTATTCCCATGATTTCTCACTTAAGTCCAAAAACAGTGGGGGGAATATATATATATTTCAACTTTTGAACATCATAGGCAATTTACATGCCCATGAATTTTTATATTTGTACTTAATACATTCAAACTAAGCCAGAAAATATGTATCAACCCATGCAGCCATTTCGTGTCTTTACACTACAGACGTTGTTATTTGATTGATTGTTTGATGTGCCATTGAGAATTTTTCACTCAATAAAATCAACCAGTCTGTGGTACTATACAATCATTCACAAAACAACAGACATATCACTTTGAAAAACTAAAACCAATAATAAATCAATAAAACCAATCACAATTCTGAAAAAAAGAGTTATTTTTTGCTGAGGCCAAACATTTTTACAGGCCAAATTTGAGGCCAAGTCAATTTTTGAGGCCAGGCCAAATTTTGGGTTGGCGTTCAAGGCCAAATTTGAGGCCAGGCCGGATTTTATAGTATGCCGTAACTGAGATACCTAAACTTAACAAAGGACAAGCCCAATTTATGCTTACATGTCACGTAACTCAACTATCAGTTGGCGTCTTCTGAGAGAGAGAGAGAGCTTTAATAATGAACATTTTCTGTTCTTTCTAGTGGTTAGGCTGTTAGACTCTCGACCGAAAGGTTGTGGGTTAGAGTCCTGGCCGCGGCAGGACCGACGTTGTGTCCTTGGGAAAGGCACTTTACACGAATTTCCTAACTCCACCCAAGTGTAAAAGGGGTACCTCACTGTTGACAGTGAAAGATATTATTAGAATGTTAGTGCTCTAGCGCCTTAACGGCAGCTTGCACTGAGAAAGCTCTGGAAGTTTGTTTTTTTTTTAGGTCTGCTGGGGGTAATAATGTATTGTGAAGGCTTTGAACAGCATATGTTGGAAAAAGCACTATATAAAAAGCAATCATCATCATCACTGGTTTATCATTAACGTATGTCGAGATTTTGAATGCTTTTGACATACTTTCTAGAAATCTGGATGTTCTCACTTCCACACGTGGTTTCCTGGCTATGACAAGTGTGTTGACAAACACGATTTGGGAGCCAGATTTTATGTAAATACAAAGTCTATCCTGTTTAGAAATATTTTTAATCCATTTGTTCATAAAAGATTTTTCTTTCTATAACAATAACTGTCAATTTTAATCAATCAAAAATCGTGCCCCTGCTCCTTTAAAGTGCCAATTTAACGCCTGCCGTGATAAAGGACCTCCGTTTTAAAGGTCACACCCAAAAGACCCGTGATTCTCACTTCTAAATGCCGAGAGTTTGGCGAAGGAGTATTCACTACCTTTGTTTACGTCTTAGTGTTGACGCGGACATGGCACGAGCGGGGCTCGAACTCACGACCTCCCGTTTACGAAATACTCCGGAATTTCCACGTTTTTACAGACAGTAGACTATGCAAAATCTGCACCCAAAGTTGCGTTATGGTAGTTTTCATATTATATTAGGACCTTGAATTTTGAAATCATCCCCATTGAGCCAATAAAGTCGATCGAGAGAGTTGATGAAGTAATATTAAACGCGATGCTAGGGTGAAAGATGACTATATTTTCTTTCAGTTGGAAATTCCGGGGGGTGGGGGTGGGGGGGGGTGTTCCAGTACAATATACAATGCATAAGTGTCATTCGGGAGGACAAACCTTTGTATTAATAATTCTTCAAATTTTTCAAATCCTGTGATTTCGTGTTCTGAATTTTGCTTGGTCTATTCTAACATTATCATTTATGATTTAACATGTCTAAATAATTTTCAAATTTTAAACTTTCTTAAAACATTTTGCAATTTACATTCTTCTAAGATTTTTCGATATTAGCAACCTAAAATTGATTTGACTGATCAGACAATATTCTTTTAACTGTACATTTCAGTCACTTGGAATTAAATTTCGTGAACACCAAATATTACATAAATCACTGTCATTCAAAATATTTTCAACATAGTTAACTCATGGAAATAATACATTATCATTTGTACATTTAATTTAAATAAACAGAAATTATACAAAATATTTGAAAGTTTGTTACAATTTTACACCAAATACTGATAACTCCATTGTTTAACATAGTGTGACATAGGATATACTCTCAGTTCACCGTATGGAGTGTGGCGGAAAACAACAACAATCAATCAATCAATCAAATTGAAAACTGCATTGAAAAATTCTCCCTCTATTCTATCAATGGTTAGCTTATTCCACAGATACCGTTCTTCATACCTTATTGAATGCCTATTCAAAATCTATGAATGTACAAAACAGTTTCTTTCTCCTCAATTTTATTAAGTGTATCCATACATATAAAACAAAAATATTATCAGTAGTCAAATGACCTTTCCTGAACCCCGTTCGCTTTCCACACATTAACGTAAATCCGTCTGAGTTGGCAGCTAACCTGGAACAGAAGGACATACATTTCCTGAAAACAACTAATCATGGTTATTGGTCCACACTTTTAGGGTCGTTTTTCACACCTTTATTTTTGTATATACCATACCAGATCATCTCTGTGTTGTCCTTAAAGCCAAAGGTCATGCAGCAAGGTATTGAAAAATTCTACAGGCTATGAAGGGAAGTTTTTAGGTAAAAACGATTTTAATTTATCCTATCCTTTTGCTCTTGGTGTCGGTGACGTCGTGAAAACGTGAAACACGCATGACACGGTGCTGTGGATACAATATTTCCAGTAAGACACTGCTCAGGTATTAGACCAGAATCAAATTTTAACATATACAGCTGACATTAAAGATAGAGAATGCTTGATGAGTAGAGGTCTTTTCTGTCTCGTCCTTTGTGATTGGACAGTTTAATATGTTATTCACTACGTCTTTAAAATAAGGCGGAAGTGTTTGTTCATCTTCCGTATCGTTGGTACTTTTAAAATCCTCATAAAATTTGTGTATCTGTTTTCATCGTTTTACCATTTAAAAATAGCCAATATTCCTTAGAGTCACCGCTTCGTAGTTTACTGACTTTTTCTTTCCGGTCTTCTCTATATCTTTAATACTTTTATCCATGATATCTTTGTATTCTTTTTCAGATGTCTTCATTTCAGATTCAAATAATTCGGTTTTAAGCCTCTTGTTCTTACGTTTTTAATGCCTGTATGTTTTCTGGCTGTTCTACAATCGCCGGTAAACCACTCTTTATTTTTATAACTACATGTATCGCGCTTGGTTTTATTGATACGAGGTTTTCAAATGAAAGAATCAAACGTTTTCCTGACAGAGTCAGGCAAAATATTACCTACATTTTCGACCAAAAAATTCATCTTGCTTTTATCAATATCACGTAAATTATATAATTCAGTCAACACCTTGTGGTATCTAAGTTTTCGTTATTTTGTAGAATCCCATGGCTACCATAAATTTGGTTTGCCCAAGCGTCTTGTCTTGTAGAACAGACAGATTTTATACAAGCCTGAAAATCATGAGTTCGCACAGGAAAAACATCATGCCCTCTTTTACTTTGATTAAGTTTGGCAGTTTGTCCACAAAAGAGGCAGTGGTCACGGAATGAAAAGGTCTGTTTTGATCTAAGAATTGGTGTACTATCAGCAGGAGGAATTGGCTTGCTTTGTTCTTTTTCCCTCAGATATTCGCTAATTTCAATCGCATTTGTAAATAGACGCCTACATTCGGGTGTGCACATATTGCCCAGGATGCGTGCGAAGATTGCTACCCCTTTTCTCAGCAGCAGTATTGATACCTGTGCTACCCTTCCCACGAAGACAAACTAGACCATTCTTGTCCCCCGATTCACAAATTACACAGTCTTGTAATCTTTCCATATTCAACACAATGTTAGAACAGATATAATTAAAATGGAAGAAATTTTCTACTAACACAACATAAAAGGTTAAATTAAATTGGTATCGTATTAGTTTTGCATATTACAGAAACCGCATTCAAGTTGCAACTAATAGCGTCACTTCAGGAGAAAGATTTACTCCGTCGGATGGGACGTTAAAAGGCGCCCCGTGTACCCCAATCAATAACGAGAAAGATGGCTTTGTAACGCGAATGGGTGTCCTTACATAGAAAATAGAAATAAGCAGTGCAGTATAGAAAAAAGCCTTTTCACTTTCTTACTTATTAATTTTACCTTGAAGAAATGATGCTCTGCGACTATTTAGTTTTAAAAAATGTTATTTTCCGTTACATTACGGCACCTTTCCCAAATTTTGAATGAACCCAGTAGGCCTATACGTCTACATGACGACACGTGTTGTGACTTTCCCAACCTGTTTTTTTTCTTCTAAACTTTTGAGAAGCTTTAGAACGTCTCGTTTGTAAATAAATTTATAGTATTACACCTAGGCTATATTGATTCAAGCACTTACACGCTTGTATGAACATATGTCATAAAATTCGAGCAAAGACTGATCAATGTCTACGTCATGATAATGTATACGTCACGATTTCGGTGAAAGCACTCTATGATAGCGCGGCGGTGACATAAAACAAAGGGAGCTATCAGCAAATTTGATGCATCAAAATATATTATTTCTGCACATTAGATAAAATTAGATTTTTTATATGTTGTTTTACTGATACTAAGGAATACTTTGCAAAAAAAATTATTTCTTTTGCAATTAGTTGCATGCGAAATCGTCAATTGACTGGACTATGTGGTTTTTCAATTTTGTCGTATGCCTTTATCGGTAATAAAAGTGTTTGAACACGACATATTTTTGTCAATTTCTATAGAGCTATTGATATCGGACAATGGACATTCGAAAACAATTTGTTAAATTAAAAAAAAAACAAATAAAAAAATAAAACAAACACCCTCACCCACCCACCCCCCCACCCCCCACCCCCAAAAAAGCAAACAACACACACACACACACACACACACACACACACACACACACACACACACACACACACACACACACACACACACACACACACACTTTAAAACTGACATTGAATATATAACATAAACCATAAACATCACTGCGGTTTTTACAAGTGAAATGACCTACCTCCGTATCGTCACCAAATCTCTCACTGCATATTATTTTTACACTCATGGTCTTGACTGTATCTGTCAGACACATTTTCAATTCAGACAACACATGCAACACGAATCTATCCTTAACCATTCCGGGCGAATTCTCACCCCTACCGACTCTTCCTGTACAATGTATCATGTTGCTTCAGCACTACAGTTTACATTTATATAAAGTACTATTGTTTACATGCAATGGAGTCTATTCTTTGGATACATTGATTATATATGAGTACCACTATTGCCAGCAAGTTAGAAAAAGAACATTTTTCTTATTTGAACTATATTTCTTAAAGCTGGGCGAAAAAGTAGCATTAATTTGTTAAATTCTGGTATATATTTTATGGTAGCAGAATTCTGCTACCACTTGTCGGATAATTATGTCGACTTGTTAAATAATTATGTCTACTTTTTGTCGACTAATTTAAACGAGATTTTAAAGTTTTAACAAGTTTACTTTAAAATCTCAGTCTGTCCTGTACGGAACATTATCATCATAATTCTCTGACAAGTCGACAGGAATATCTGACAAGTCGACATAAATATCTGACAAGTCGACAGGAATATCTGACAAGTCGACACGAATACCTGACAAGTCGACAGGGATATCTGACAAGTCGACAGGAATATCTGACAAGTCGTCACGAATACCTGACAAGTCGACACGAATATCTGACAAGTCGACATAAATATCTGAACAAGTGGACATAACTATCTGACAAGACAACATAATCATATGACAAGACAGCACACTTAAAATAAAATAAAATCTGTAAAAATCATCGAAATTCTTAAAAATCTCGCTCACGAAAAGATCTACCTTTATAACTTGTCACAGTGACTGTGTCAGAAAAGCATTTTGACAAGTGTGATGTTGTGACTGACATATAACCGTATCTTTTTGACAAGATTCTGAGATCACCTTTTCAAGTTGATCTGATTAGTCGACATAAAATGATATTGAAAGTCGACATGAAGATCTGACAAGTTAACATAAATACCTGACCAAAATGTGACAGAAATATGTCACAATATCTTTTCCATGAAATACTACATGACAACTAAAATTCGTTATATTACATGCCAACTTTACAATATACTGAACAATGCAACAGAACCAAGGCTAGTCACGAAATGCGCTACATTCGTCAATGGCGCCATAACAACAAATAAAAAAAATATTTTGGAAACATATATTGTGATAAGATATTTTGATTCACATTTCGATGGATGGATGTATTAACACTGTACACAAGGTAAGATGATTAGTGAATTTAGAAGAAAAAAAAACTATGCATTTATTTTTTTTTTACTTACATATTTGTTAGTAGTAGAATTTAATTTAAAAAATCTACTGTATTTTTATATCGATTATTTCAGATGATATTTATTATTTCAGAGCTAGAGCTACAAACTAAATGAAATCGGAATAAAAACTAACACTCGTAAATAATCTGGAGACTGGAAAAAACATCCGTACAATTTGAAATTCACAATGAATTACGCAATTTTTCATTGTTTAATATATTTTCATTTTTGATTGATTGATTGATAGATATGCCAAAACTTTGTGTGTGTGTTTTTAAAGAAAAGGTAAATTTCCTTAACTCGAAATATATTTGTCCATGTATATTAATATATAGTATTTCATCTGACAATGATTTTTTTTTCATAAAATTTATTAAATGTGATAAATCTGTGTAGGAATTTATCATTTGATGTTTTGAATACTGATTGATTGTTGTTCATTATCTTCTTCACCTTTTCTTTCATAATTAGTGAATCAGTTTCAAATAATTATGTAAAGCGCTTTAGAGTAATTTAATTATATTTAGCGCTATATAAATGTTATAATAATAATAATAATAATTTTAAAATCATGCATGATCATATATGTACCGATCGTCATGACAACAACGTGGTTTACATGTATTTCAAGTCAGTCTTTTGGTAATCCACAGAATATTAACAATTTTTAAGTCAATAAAATTCATTATTGAGATTAGTCAATGTGTGGGGTGACTGTCCATTACAGTATATGGATAAAAGTAGAAAAGGTTCAAATGTATGCAGCGAGGATAGCCCCGGGATTACCGCAATCACTATACTTCGTAACAGATTAGGAACCACGCTCAAAAAGGCGAAGAGTGGTCAAACCAAACGCAATGTTTCATGTCCCAAAACTGCACGTATAATACACGGAATGTAGATGACTACACTCGTCCTTAATGTAGACTTAGCTATTTACGAAATTCTTTGTTTCTGATATAATTAAGCAATGTTTATCTCAATCAGAATCAATCTATCTTCAAGTAGCTTTAAAAACAGTATAAGAGATATTCTTTTACAAAAAAAAAAACAAAAAAAAAGACAAAACAAAAAAAAGCATCTAATTTTTGCTATGAAAAAAGGAGACCCAACATCATTCACGCCAAACTCAGAGATAACTGCAGTTTGAATTATGATTTGTTTAGAAGAAATGTTGAAAATCGCTACAGCTCAATATGTAGGTAAAAACCAACATATCGTTTTCTCTGTTCAAAAGTTCATCCGAGATTCTGGTAGACTTGCTGTTGTTGGTACGTAATGTCACGCTCTATTCCAATAATGGACCTTTAATACATGTATATTAATTTATTTTATGTAATTAAGAACTAATTATGTCTATTTATCATGGTAATTGGTATACTAACACTTGTATTTACGTAAAGGGACTGATTCACGATTTCCCACCAAAATTTGTTTTTCACTTTTAATGATCAAATTCTCCTTTCTAATGTGTTCGAAGGGTTTTACAAATAATAAAGGTTATAGATTTTGACAGAAGATCATTGTAGAGTTTATTATTTGTTAAAAAAAAGAAGATCGTAGTATGTTATTGTTTACAAAGTTTTCTAAAAAAGAAAAAATGAATATCGATCTAAGTTTGTTTTTTTTTTTTTTTTAAATATATCACATTTCAAGTATTCTTTAGGTAAAATATGTCGTTTAAATGTTAAAATTTGTGACTGCAAAATCTAGTTGCTTTAAATTACAAAATTAATATTTCTCTGGTTTATTTGTTTAAAAAAAATTCCAGTCTTTGTTTACATCACGCAGAGTAAAACTTAAAATACTGTCCTTATCCCTTACCCATGCAGTCAGAGGTTGTCAACATTAAATGAGTTATATTTTTAATCTTCAGCAATGAAAAATATTTTTCTCTCTCAAAAAACGTGAACCAGTTCCTTTGAGGTGAGAACCCCATAAGTTGAGAGAATTTGTCTTCAAACCTTTTCGTATGATATGCACCTATACAATAAAATATGTTCAAATCAAGATTAGTGCGATTTTTCACAAGGATACACACAAAATCGAACTGTGGTCACGGAGCCTGACCAAGAGGATGGGATTTTAAACTAAGTCCGCTAACAAAAATCTCCCACGCAATTACTCTCTCTCTCTCTCTCTCTATATATATATATATGTATATATAAATGATTAAAATATCACAAAGCCGATTGAATATATATACTCGACTAGTTTTTTTCAATTCTTCAGGAGTATATATATGTATATATATATATATATATATATATATATATATATATATATATATATATGTGTGTGTGTGTGTGTATGTGTGTGTGTGTGAAGTATTGAAAACTAGTCGAGTATATACTCGATTGGCTTTGTAATATTTTTATCACACTACTACTTGTGTAGATTATTTTCTATACGTATTTCTGAATATATATATATATATATATATATATATATATATATATATATATATATATATATAACACTTCAATGAAATCGATATTTAAATCACAATTATACAGTAGTGTATATCATTGTATTAGAAGTTTTCGCAACATTTAAGATATGGGTGCCTTGAAAATGATTGTTAATTGATTTATAGTATCATTTATGTTTACAAGCTTCTCTTATACCAAACTCTCTGCTCACGAAGCTCGATTTTGCTGTTATATAATATCTATACAAAAAAACATAACAGTGACCAAGATAGAAAAATTGTCATATATTACGAAACAAATAACGAAAGAAATCTTCAGCATTTTTTGATTTATTAGTTTATCTCTTTATTTATTATTTATTTCTTATTTATTCATTTACTTATTTTTTGATGATGATTTATTTACTTATTTTTGGGTGATGCAAACGATGAAATTTGTTTTTAATAATAACTACATTCGCAAAGCTCCCAATGAAATAAATTACCACGAGGTTGCTGAACAGTAGGGAATGATAATATAGAAGTAAATAGACGTAAGAAATCAATATGCATATACATTCACCATAGAATCCACGCAAGGTAAATGTAGCGTCATGAAAAGTACAACACTGCTTGGTATCATAGGATTTAATCCCTCCACATCTAAGACTTTATCAGATTTACAATGTTTGAATTCATTTCGACTAACTTTCCACAACAAACTGCATAATATTTGTATAAATCTTGTTGTTATAAACAACATATTGTCGACAAAAACTGCATACTGAAATTTATATCCAACAATTTTGATATAAAAATACTTATTTATTGAACTATCTAATAAAATAATAACAAACTATTTAAGTGACCATATTATTTATTATTGTCAACAAACAAATGACGTAATAATCAAAGTTCGTACACCACAAATAGATCCCAGCCAATATATTTCCAACAAAATAAAAACAAACACACAAACAAAACAAAATCAAAAAAACAACAACAAAAAAACAACAAAAAAACCAAACAAACAAAACCAACCAACCAAAACAAAACAATAAAAAACCACTAAAAAAACCAAACAAAAAACAAAACAACAAACAAACAAAAATAAAAATACAAAAATAAAAGAAAGCAACCTATCAAAATCAAGGTGGGGATCCCAGCCAATATATTTCTACAAAACACCAGTGAAATCAGATAACATGTATGTATTGTCTCTCTAAAGTGACATGTAGATCGTAAGTTTAGCTTTGTAAAATTATTAATTATTATAGTATTGAATACTGTTATGATACACTGTAAAAATATTTATTTATGTACTTATTTACTTTAAAAAAAGAAAACCGAAGAAGAATAAGTCCCCTGAAATATGACAGGTTAATATTTAATTATGCATTGTGTCATATGTATGTATGTATATTGCATTATTTTTCTTCGAAAGTTTTTCACCCCAAGTTCTCACGAGTTTAGCCTAGGCACATTGATTATTAATATAGTTCTGTCTTAAAATTCCACGTCCATCTTAGTCATGTCAACATTTCCCATATATAGAATACAATTTAAAGTTTAGATTTAAAATTTAAAACGTTTCAAATAAATTACCTTAAACAAATGATTAATAAGCAAACACAAATTAAGAATTAATACTAGTAATGAAAAATGTAAATGAATGAATTATCCTAAATACTTACTGTTACAAATAAAATAAATAAAAAACCAATATGGGTGTAGGGAAATATTACGATACTGTGAAGTCAGCGACCTATGCCAAGACTAATCTCCTACCATGCTAAGCAGAAATAACGGGGCAGTACTCGTCGGTCGGTCTCGTGTAGGATCGTCAACATTCAAATAAAAAAAAAAGTTTCTGCATTTGGAAAATACTCGAGATGTTGGAGCTAAATTTGGCATTCATTTTAAATGTGGCTTGCTAAATAAAAGATATGGTTCTATATCGGGAATACTCTAATCATTTTATCATCAACTGCACTGATAAAACCCTCAAATAAGACAAACATACCTCTTGGAGTTCCAAATCTTTGTGTAAAATTACTGGCGAAGCTCCGCCTTTTTGTGCATGCGCAATACGTGGGAAAACCAACTCAAATTTATGAATAAAATTGATACTATGTGTGTTTTTGTTTAAATCGCATAAATACTTTCAAGTGGCAGTATTCAAGCAATTAGTGATACTTGTTTTCTTCTATCAAATGACAACATGATACTTTTTATTTTGACTGGAGTTTTCATCACTGTCGCCGTTTATCAGTAAGCGAACGTTTCAGTGCTATTCAATGTACCATTTAAATTTCATATACGTTCTCAATCGGGGCATTAAAATTAAATCGGAATGGCTGCTTTTTATTGACATGCATTAACAAATGATCTATCAATTATTTGCAGATATTTTGACCAACACTTCAAAACATTTTCAAGACTAGGAATTCCTGGACCCAAACCGACATTCCTCCTCGGCAATCTTCCGGAAATTCTGAAAAAGGTAAATGCACGTGGAAATTGGAAAATTTTGCAAACATATTCATATATCAATAGTTTTAAGATCACTCATTGAATAGACAATTGTGCAACTCTAAATACTTGGCTAGACCTCCTACATTCATTAACGTTTTTCACATTTTAACTATATAGGGACAGTTACAAGCCATCATTGATTGGAGAAGCGAATATGGAAAGATATTCGGGTAGGTGCTTTCATTCATATTTACCTGCCTTTTTACGTCTTGTACCATACCTCGGCACAATTTGCACTGAACAAATTGGCCTTATAAGAAAATCAATAACTTCAATGTTCCATCTTTTTCCTGCAGATACTTTGAAGGATACACTCCGGTTCTGTCTGTCAGTGATCCGGATTTATTGAAGGAGGTTTTGGTGAAGGACTTCGAGAACTTTCAAGCTAGAAAGGTACAATCATATAATATTATACAATTATACAATATTATACGATTATACAATATTATAATATTAAATATTATACAATTATATAATATTCTCAAATTAATTTAATAACTAATAAAATTAGATACATGTATAACACATCAATCAAATCCTCGTCCATCAAACCAGAATCTAAGCAACTTTTGTTTTCTTTTAAATCACTGCCAAGATGAAAAAGTCAAAATTCCATTTACTTTACATCTTTTAAATTTGCTTGGTAATTTTTATCCAAGTGTTTAGACATTTTGTGAGTCTAATATTTCTTTTTATTATTATTATTATTATTTCTTTTCGTTAAACTTTATGAAATTTGACTTGACTTAAAACTTTAAAAGTTAGAGAAGCTTCCTAACACTGGCAAACCTGGTTTTACTTTCAGCCTTTCCCTCTGGCTCCAAGAAAAAGTTTAGGATTGTTCTTAGAAGACGGTCACCAGTGGAGGCGTAGCCGCACCTTATTGACACCTGCTTTTAGTGCTGGAAAACTGAAACAGATGTTTGGAATAATGAATGAATGCACCGATCACTTACTGGAGAATCTTAAAAAGAAAGCACAGACTTGCAAATCCTTAGATATCTACGAGTAAGCATGGACAATACATAGAGAATCAGTTTGAAAATAGTAACTAACATGGCTATATCTAGAGATTAATGATCTTTTATTATTTTCCCCCAGTCTTTACCAATGCCTGACGTTGGATGTTATTGGGCGATGTGCGTTCGGACTGCGTACCAATGCTCAGGAAGACAATGAGGACCCATTCTTGATTAATGTGAGGAGTCTGTTCAACCGACTCAGCAAAACCATGATCCTCCCAGCAGTCAGTACGTATAACAGTCAAAATTATTGTACACCGTGCATCGGGGTCATTTAGGCGTCCGGGGGGGGGGGGGGGGGGGGATAAGAAATAGAATAAGATAAAAATAAAAAAAGAAGAAAGAAAAAAAAAATTCCTTCATGTGATTTAAGCTACAAAAACATAAAACATATATATTCAAAATTGTGTTTCTTTCCTTTTCAGTGCTTCTGCCTTTCCTTCAGTATTTCGTTTTTGCTCTTAAGAATATCGTTGTTCTATTCGGAATGAACCCAGTGGTGTGGATACGGATGAAAATGAAGGAGATAATCCAGATCAGAAAGGACTTGGGGGTAAGTTTCACTGCCACTACATATCCTAAATACATCAAATATGATTTATAACTGCTTGGTTTGTATGAATTTTCACTCATACTGAGACGGTGAAATTCCACAATGAAGAGCATCAAAATAATGAAACACAACATATTAAAGCAAATTATCATTTTCTTACAGGCAAATGCAAGTACCTTTGATTTAGTTCAACAAATGCTCTTCTCAAAAGCTAAGGACGGAACCAGCGCTTTCAGCGAAAGGGAAATTGTGGCGCAAAGCATGACTTTTCTTCTGGCGGGATACGAAACTACCAGCACAGTGCTAGCTTTTCTAAGTCACGTGTTGGCCCACAACCAACCTGTTCAAAAGAAGTTGACGGAAGAAATTGATGCCATTATTGGGGAGGTGAGAAATAGTGAAGCCCATACTAACATTTCATACAGCTTTGAATGACAGTAAAATCCACAGAAAATGCGTGTAGTTCATTCATTAATGTAAATTTCCCCATGTTTTCTTCTTTAGATGGACGTAAATTATGAAAATGTAAAAGACCTCCCTTACTTTGACATGGTATTTGATGAAGTTTGTCGATTGTATCCAACAGCATCATTGTAAGTATCTCAAAGTTAAATAATAGTTATAGGTGAAATATCCTTAACCTCTCTAGCTGGTTTAGAATTTACTCAATTTTGAGTTAAAATTTACTTTTGATATTTTAAAGAATTGTGACCAGACAAGCCAAAGAAACGGCTACCTACAACGGAATCACTATTCCTGCTGGAATGAACATTCAGGCGGATGTCTGGGGTCTGCACCATGACGAGGAATTCTGGGAGCAACCCACCGTTTTCAACCCAGAGAGGTAAGCAAATGTGGCTTACATTCAACAGTTGTTTTCGTTGAAAACAAACAAACAAACAGGTGTAATGCACTTGTATAATTTCTGCGTATTACTTATCGTCCAATCATTTTTACAGGTTCAGAAAAGACAACAAACAACAAATCAAGCCCTATTCATTCCTGCCATTTGGTGCTGGTCCCAGAAGCTGTATCGGTTCCCGATTTGCGATGTTGGAAACCAAGATTGCCATGGTACGCGTTCTGAGGCAGTTCTCATTCATACCCTGCGATACTTCTAAAGATATTGAACTAGAATGTCGCGGTGCAATAGTTCCAAGAAATGGAATTACTGTGATAGTCGAAAGCCGGGAAAGATCGAGGAAAATTTCCCGTTACAGCTGAACCAACCATAGTCAACATGCATTTACAAAGATCCCTGCTTCTCTGTCTGGGACAATTCCTGGCATAATGCCAAGATTTGCGTGAGCGGTCAGAAAATCGTAACATGAAGTGTTGCATTAAATCGAAGAATCGGAGTCCACCTTGATATGATACGACCTCTGAACCCGTTCTCATTCATACCTTGCGGTACGTCTTAATATATTGAACTGAAATGTCTTAGGGCAGTTGTTCTAAGAATTGGAATTCAAGTTCCACTGACTTTGGTGCAAAACGGATGGGAAGCTACATCTGTGATATGACGTTTACATATCTTATGAATGGACAGTTTGTATAGTTATCTGTGACTTTCGTATACATGTGGATTTAAACTGTGATATTAAATTTCTTTGTATTTAAACATTTCCTTGATGTGTCTAACATTTACCGGAAAGGGATATATCATTTGGAGTAATTTTGGTTGGGTTTTTTTGTTTTTTTTTTGTTTTTTGTTTTTTTTGTTAAGTTTGACTTCGCCTTGTCGTAAAATAAAAAAATGAAGAAAATAGTTCATGTGCATGTAGTGATTTTTAGAAAGGATGGTACATTTCCCCCTGTTATTCCAGGAACTAACTAATGAAATGGGGGAAAACTATTTCAAAATATTGATATCTGAATTTCATTTAAAGTGTAAAATTAGTCATGTTCCACACGAAACCGCATAGAATAAGATATCGGTAGATTTATTTCTAGAGTATGGCGAAAGGCGTTATCAAATAGTACATGTAGAAATAAATTGAACGCGCTTCATGAAGTATGCCGGCATAAAGCGTCGCAGTACACGCCCTCATGCATTTTCTAAATTGAAATTTGTTCTTTAATATCTACATTCTGTTTTCATTTCCGAGGGAAGTTCCAGCCATTAAAGTAGACGCACTATTAGTCGAAATCCATCCGTCAAGATTCATACGCACGATGGTCACACACGCGAAAATGATTATCATTTACAATTGATTACGATATCGAAGGCAAAAAAAATTGGAAATGACTGAAATACACATGTATTCCATGTTAATTCCGTAGTCCCCGACCAATGAAGTCAAGTTGCTGATTTGCATACACGTGAGAAATTTATATGCTGGTGACAATGAACACATCGGAGCTTCCAAGGGTTATCAAAGAAAACACGGTTATATAGAAATGTGTGTATGTAACGCCTTATACACAAATCCAGCGAGATTCCTTGGTATGTGTTTTATATTTTGTTATAAACCAAGAATCTAAAAAAGGCTTATAATTGCCTTGGCAACGCCAATTAATCATACAGAAAGTCTCAAAATCTTTTATTGGATGGCAGAAAACTTGCGTGCAAAAAGTGAAGGAAATCTGAGAACATGGACTTATCACCTTTATAGCATGACTCTGACGCAAGAGGAAATATAAATAAGTTATCGTTAAGATTATGGAAATAAGTCCATTGTATACATGCACAATTAGACTTATTGCATTTTGCCAGGCCATGCAACACACATGTAGAATTTACTTTTTTAAAGATGAAAGTCATTTGTCGATTCTAATACAGATAACAAACTATCAATACTTTGACAGTTAATCAACCATATTGATTTGTTGCCACTATCAAAGCTTTAAAATTGGCTACATTGTTGACTGGTAGAAAATACAAATAATGATCACGTGATATAGCTGATGTATACACACACACACACACACGAACAGAGAGAGAGAGAGAGAGAGAGGTTGTTTTCCGCCACACTCAACAATTTTTCAGTTATCTGGTGGCGTCCAGTTTTTATTGGTGGAGGAGAGAACCCAGATACCATGTACCCGGGAAGAGACCACCGACCCTCCGAAAGTAAATTGGCAAACTTTCTCACGTATATCGGCGCGAGCGAGATTCGAACCCGCACCGACTAGATGTGAGAGGCCTTGTGATTTTGAGCTTGATGCTCTAACCACTCGACCACGGAGAGAGAGAGAGAGAGAGAGAGAGAGAGAGAGAGAGAGAGAGAGAGAGAGAGAGAGAGAGAGAGAGAGAGAGAGAGAGAGTAAAACGTGTAAAGTGAAGTCAATTTTTCACCATTTGACTGAAGTTGTGAGGACAGAACTGCACTATAAAGACAAAAATCCTGTCCTCACAAGTACGTCCTCATAAAAGTGACTTACAGCATGTGAAAGATGTAGATACGAAATATTAGTAAGGACAAGACTTAGTGGTGTGGGGACATGTTCTTTTCTCTCAAAACCATTATTTTCATGAATCGAAAGAAAGTATTAGATAAACTTTTAAAGGTGTCCCTGTAGCTATATCCAACACAGTATGTTTTGCCTTTCAATAACGTATGTGTGTATTCTCTTATAGAAATTGTGAGGACGTCCTCTCTTCACAGGTTTGGTCGACTAGATAGAGGAAAAGGCGTGTGTGTGGGGGGTGCGTGGGGGTGGGGGTGAGATGCTAATGAAATAAGGAGAAAAAAGAATACAGAATTTCTCTATGCTGGCTCATCAGTCAGATTCTAAACAGTACCAATCTCAACAATAATGACGACGGCAGAAACTTAAAAAATCTCATTTTATTTTATTTTTTTTTTGCATTATATTTCCCTATACCGAGGAAATTTTCCTGATATTTAAGTCTGGTGATTTTCGCACAGCTTGCACATTCTGTATTATAGTTTTCCCCCCTGATATATATATTTTTTTTCGCATGGCCACGCCGAGGTTAAATGCATGCTAGCGATGACTGACGGGAATCATTTGGAAATGATGCACTTCCTTGTCCAAAATATTACAAATTAACCTTGCTAATGAAACCTTGACTTTATTTAAATTGTTTTTATTACGGCTAATGCAAACAATGTGTTCGAAAGTACATTTTAAAAGCATTTCATGTGGGAAATTGGTCAATTATAGAAACGATAGAAAATAAATGTCTTTCTACACAGGCAAATAATAAATCCATACATGAAAAAAACCCACCTTAATTTCATTTGTTCATATGTGTACATGCATTAGTAATTGTTTTGCTTTTGTCTATTTATTATTATTATTATTTAAGGATTAACAGATCATATGACGGCATACAGGGGATTTCTAAGTGTGTGTGTCATTCTAGTTTGAATTCCGTGCTTTATTTCATACACCTTTATCAAACAGCCCTGGTAATGTTGTATGTTGTGTATTATTTTATTTCAGTCATAATCCTTGGACACTTCTTATACTTCACTGTCTAAACATTATATGTATGCTGTTCTGTATATCAACTGAAACTGTGTAACAACGTTATATAGCGCTAATTCTGGAAGAAGTTTTTGGCCGGTCCGGTATGTCTTTGGATGTTTTGCTCCGCGATATATACTTGATTATGACAAATACCGAAGTACAGCTTCAACATTGGAAATCAAATGACGTGCATTGAATGATTCGCAGTTTTTCGAAGAAAATGATAGCTTCTCGTTTTTCTTCTTCCCTCGAGAATATAATATTACCTGATAATCTGAACATATTACATGCACTGTATCGAAACCTCTATTACTTAGTCACATTTGGGTTAGGTTTTTAATACTGCCTTGTGTACATGATTTATCAGTGTGCAACATTTTTTGTCTGACAGTAACAATAAATTTGTTCTCTTTGAATGTGTATGATATGACATTGAGAAAGTCATGGTTACATATCACAGTTATATATGGATGATGACAGCTAATTTAATGGGCTGCTAATAATGCAGGTCAACATCAGGAAATAGTGACCTTTCAAAATGGAGAAAATCAAGGCAGTTTTTAAAGAACCTTATCTTAAACACATTGTTGTACACATGACCCATTTTACGCGACCTGAAATCCATGACTCTCCGGAATTTCTTACAGAAATCATTTAAAATCAACAGGGCCTATCACTTCGAATATTCCTAAATTTTCCAATTTTATGAATGATTAAATTTCTCAGTTAATATGTCCATAAATCACATGGAAATTTATAAAATGAGAAATAAATAGTCTTTTTCTTAAAATTTCATAAAAACGGGATTTATGAATAAACTTTAAAATTATATTTTATATCATCAGCGCTAGCGACATTTACCGAGTCCGAGGACAATAGGCGTGATTTGTAACGATAAATGTGAGTACAGTGTGTAACACTCCTACCCCATAATCTAATTAAATGCTAATGAGGTTGGGATTTGACAATCCATCGATCAATTTATTCTCATATATTGTATTTTTTTCGTCATTTAAAATAAATAAATGACATTATTGGAAACTCATATTGGCTTTTGTTGTTTTGGCAAAAAAACAAAAAAACAAAAAAAAAAAAACCAAAAAAAACAAAAAAAACTAGCTTCATTGAAGGTATCACATGTATCTGGTGTTTAAAGAAGTTTTACTTAAATTTTGCATATACAGAGTATAGAGAAATACAGACATGTTAACAAATGTAAAATAAATAATGAACATGAAGAGTAATATACATCTATTCAGCCGGGAAAACTTAGTTCTATTATTACTTCCAAGGATTTACATATATTACATAAAAATTTTCTATTTTGTAAATAAAACAACATGCTGAATTTATATCCATTTGGGCTTTGGCAATAACCTGGGATTAGTCTAGTAATTGATTTATTTTTACATATGAATAAATTATAATACTCGTCTCTTATTTCTCAGTTTCACAAGGTACAGACAGAATGTAATAACGGCCGTGTGACTTCGAAAGGTTCATAAATGTGTTGTTGATGTGAGTATAAGCTTTATGTCTAGTTGAAAGGTCACGTGTGCGTCACGGTGCTTTTGTCGATAAATACAATTCAACCGAAGTTGTTCATCATATAAAGCTACAACTTATATTTGCAAACGTTTTGATAGCTTGAGAGGGGAATTCAGAGGATAGTCCTATTTTCCATGGCAGAGAAAGCCCAACTCCATCCACGAATTGCCTTGTTGTGAATTTTGGATACTGGAGAGAATTTAGCCCGATGCAAAATTAAATACAAAATCTCAGTTCTGAGAATGAGTTAGAAGCAAACATAGCATGTGCATGGGGTGCATTAGAGACTTTAAAGAATGTTCAATGATCAAATGGTGCAAAGCCCAATAAAATTTGATTGAAGTATTCAATTTATTCAAGAAATTATCTATACTTTATATATAGCCTTTTCACGGATTTACCTACCCTGCATTACGTGTGTCAGGTCCAGCATTACACGTGTCAGGTCCAGCATTACACGTGTCAGGTCCAGCATTACACGTGTCAGGTCCAGCATTACGTGTGTCAGGTCCAGCATTACACGTGTCAGGTCCAGCATTACACGTGTCAGGTCCAGCATTACATGTATCAGGTCCAGCATTACACGTGTCAGGTCCAGCATTACACGTGCCAGGTCCAGCATTACACGTGTCAGGTCCAGCATTACACGTATCAAGTCCAGCATTACACGTGTCAAGTCCACCATTGGTTCAGCATTTTACTTTAAATAATGTACTTATCATTCAAACACTTAAAACGGAATTCAAATAAAATCTTCATGGAGTTTATGTTTAAACAAGCAACAATTAAGGTGGCTCATGACGCTAAAATCTAATTTTATTTAAGGGCTCGTTTAAACACCTCGTATGAAGCATGAATTCACCATCGAAAGAGTGATACAAGCTATATGATTTTTTTTTTATTTTGGTGAAAATTTCCGGAATGATAAAAAAGGGTGTTTTGTTTGCAAATAAGAGATTTTAAAATCAAAACTTTCATTTGATGCTTGATATAAATACCTTATAGAACATGCCTAAAAGACTCAGACAGTCTTTCAAATTTTTAAAATAAAAAAAATAGTTATGAAAATAGAAAAAAAGTTATTTATTAATATTTTTAAATATGCAGATAAAATCTTCAAGAAACATGTCAAGTAACAAAACGACAAATCGTACAAATGTATTTTAAAAAGAAATTGAAATGAAATGATCATTTTTTTTTAACATTTGAACTAAACCAGAGAAAAAAGTACCAATCCCGATCACAATTCAGATAGAAATTACGAAAATAATCCTATTCTTGCTAATGTTAAGCACTTTCAGCGAGAAATTAGTTTCTTTTATCAATTCATTAAAATTTGTAAACCATTTTACATCAAAGGGATGTAGTTTCTAATTGCAATGTTCTCTATGACTTCTTTTCTATAATTCCGAACGGATTTGGTTCAAATTTAAAAAATCACAATATTCCTGAATTTCGATAATTTCATTTCAATTTCCTCTTAAAATGCATTTGTATGATATATCTTTTTCTTAACTGTCTTGTTTCTTGAAGATTTTATCCAGAGATAAAAACTATCAACAAATAACAATTTTCATAAATAGTTTTTAATTAAAACATCAGAAAGACTATATGAGTCTTTTATGCATGTTTTATTAGATATTTAAATCATGCATCAATTCACAACGAAATTTTGAAATCTCTTAATTGCAAACAAAAACAGGTTTTTATTATTGCGGAAAAAATCACAAATAATCATATAAAATTCATATAAAATAATTGAGAGCTTGTATCACTCTTTCGATGTTGAAATCATACTTCATACAAAATATTTTAATGAGCCTTTAAATGAAAAGATTAAGACAACGAATAATATTCAATCTCGAAATTCCTATAGAAAATACAAATCATAGGAATGAGCAAAGACGGAGCCCTGGATATACAAGAGGTGGGATCAAGTGCCTAGGAGGAGTAAGCATCCCCTTTGGACCGGTCATACCCGTCGTGAGCCTTATATTCCGCTCAGGTAAACAAAGTAACCTGCAGTCAGAACGGCATGACAATTTGTATTAAACACATAATACAGCATTTGACCTAATGGTAAGTTGTACTGGCAAACTAGATTGTTAATATGACCATAGAATTTGTGAAATATTGACTTTAGACGTGACTGTACAAACCCCTGTAACATCAACTTGTTTGTCAGTAGTGTGTCTTGATTTAAAAGCTGATCATGCAGAACAAGTTTTTGCGTATCGAATCAGTTGGGGGATATAAACACAATATGCAGGTGATAATATACTGGCCAAAAAAAGTTAAGGATCATAATTTTGACCTCAAAACTTTTTATTAACCAAATAATTATTTTGACAAATTTTAACATGTATAGTTTCTCCAATGTGTCCTTAACACAATAGATTTACCTGGTTTCATATTGACGTCATAAGTGCACGATTTTTTCGCCCAAAAACAAGCAAGGGGTCAAAATCAAAGTGTGCCAACGTGTATATTGAAATTGAAAAATTGTGATTTTCATTTTATTGTGGGTATTTATTGCTCTAATCGACTCTTAGGTGAACAATTATTGACATTAAAAGCCATGGAGCGCCATTTAACTGCTCTGAAAGCTGGTCAGACAGTAGCTTTGCTTCAAGCTGGCCAAGTCCAGAGAACTGTCTCTATACATTTTAATGTGTCCCAAAGTGTGATTTCAAGGTTGTGGAATCGTTTTAGGCAGACAGGTAATGTTTCTGAGAGACCGAGATCAAGTCGTCCAAGGTCCACAACCGCTCGCCAGGATCGCTATATATCACTTATGGCTCGTAGACACAGGTTTCAGAGTGCTGTCCAACTCAATACTGACTTTCATGCAGCAAGTGGGGTGCACATAACACCACAAACTCTCAGACAGAGACTTCATGCTGCTAACCTTCGGGCTCATCGACCTGCTGTTCGTCCCATTTTGAGGAGAAGACATCGTGTAGCACGACTCAATTGGGCTCAAAATCACATAAACTGGCAACTGCGTCATTGTACTCCTGTTCTTTTCACAGACGAGTCACGGTTCTGCGTGGACTTTCATGACGGTCGTAGGCGTGTATGGCGCATACGTGGAGAGCGGATTTAAATCCAATAGAACATGCCTGGGACATGTTGCAGCAAGCTGTTTCCAGACGCCCTGTACTTCCGACAAACCGCCAGGAGCTTACGTTACCTTTACAGCAGGAATGGGCAAGGTTGCCACAAATTGCGTTCCGCAGACTCATCAGAAGTATGCAGAGGCGTTGTCGTGCCGTTATACAGGCTCAGGGTGGACATACACCCTATTGATATTGCCTTTATAAAAATTCAATCATTTGTAGTGAAATTTGTTATTATTGCTCATACCGATTTTCAAATTGTTTTTTTTGGGGGGGGGGGGGGGGGGTTACCTGACAATGGTTGCTCTGGCTGCTTAACGTATTGATGAATTTGTAAAAACAGGTTTAAAATATATTGTTCGATTGTCGTTGAACATTTTAAGTATATAATTAACATAATTTATTTGGTTTTTGTTATGAATAAAATAATTCTGAAATCATGATCCTTAACTTTTTTTGTCCAGTATAGAATATTGCTACATAGATAAGGGAAGTTGACGATGGTGGAATTGAAATCATCCTGTTTGTCATAGAGTTGAGTTGTTAGTTTGCTGTCTATAATCAATAAAGTATCTAAGTACGAAGCAGACGTAGAAGACTGTATGGTGTCTTTTACTCAAATTCACTGGGATATATCAAATCGACATTTGAATGAAAATGATCATTGTTAATAGATAAAACGTTGTCGATATATCTAAATTGAAGGCCACAGCAAGAATTGTTTTCTTCTCATGTAGAAGCTTTTGAATGAATTCTGCTTCATGAAAATATAAAAACAGGTCAGCTAAAAGAGGAGCACAATTCGTGCCCATGGGAATTCCAACAGACTATTGGAAGACCTGGTCACCAAACACCAAAGACTACGAAATCATTGTCAATGAGGAACTCTAGTATCTTTTTAATATCAACTTCAGAATACTTGTGCTTGGAGTCAGAATGGTGTTTAACAAAATAATGTTTTGGATGACTGATCACTAGATATGATTATTTCATTTTACCATTTTTGTTGAAGTAACTGTCTATGACGTCAGAAAATCTAGTCTTTAATTCATCATGAGGTATGGACGTGTAAAATGTTGTAAAGCCATACGTCAACAATCGCGGTTGAATATTGAATAAAAGCTTACATCGCTCATCAAACCACAGTTTTGAATCAGAAGTTTTCGTTCGAGAGCTTGTACAAGATGAAACCTTTTGGCAGAATGGTTTGAAAGATAACGTTATCTGAGAGACAAAATTATTCACACTTTCATCGAAACTTACAATGTTTTGTATTGTTATCAATTACGAGTTCAAAATCATTTCTTTTGGACTAAAGATTATCATTCACCCGCATTTCCTCGTTATTCCATCCTTTACTTTATTAACATCAGCATCATTTATAGTATCTATATTTTGGTACATTTCAAAGTAAAAAGAACAGATGCGCTACCGAACGTCCTGACTCTGTTTGAAATCGTTGAATCTTCCCACGACAACGCGAGGTCTGTCCTAGCCTCCTGTTCTATGCATTCGATCAAATCTGAGAGCCTCGGCTATCTTATCGATGCCTTAAGCAACTAACATTGTATCATGGAAATCAATGTTGTCTGCTTGCACTGTAAACAAGTTATCAAATGTTGATACAGAAAAATATGAATATGAAATATTTTATAAAATTGTTTATTCTTTATAGGAGTCAATCACATATTGTTTGACTATCTTGTAAGTATTTTTATTTACATGTGAACATTCTTTGACAGTTTACAATCCCACTATCCTTACAGGTAGCACGCGTTTATAATACACTTTTTTGATTACTCGAACTTGCTTAACAAGAGGCCTATGGGCTACATCGCTCACTTGAGTCACTTTGGCCCATATTTAAAGATTTTCCCTATATATTTGCATGTAAAACTTTGATCCCAACTGTGGCCCCACCCTACCCCTGGGGGGCATGATTTTAACAAACTTGAGTCAGCACTATGTCTGGAAGCTTGAATGTAAATCTGAACATTGGTCATTGAGAAGAAGATTTTAAATGACCCTACTCTATTTTTGCATTTTTTTTTATATTATCTCGCCTCTGAAGGGGGCAAGGCCTTTCATTTGAACAAACTTGAAGCCCCTCCACCCAAGGATCCTTTCTGCCAAATTTGATTGAAATTGGCCCAGTGGTTTTGGAGAAGTCGAAAATGAGAAAAGTTTACGGACAGCCAAACAGACGGATAGACGGGCAACGGGTGATCATGCATGTGTTTTAGTCACGGGAAATTATATCGCTTGGGTTCGAATTAACTATTAAAGAGTACGCGATATAATGGCCTGTGATTTTAGTGACACATGTTAGCAATGAAATATATCACGAGAAATGCCCAGTTTCGCAGATCTGCCCGTTACTTGCTATAGTTAAACAATATATCATGAAAGATTTGAATTATTTCTTTTCGAATTTTCCACATTCGTCAGATTGGTTTGGGGTTACTTACAGAAAAAAATGCTGTTCACATGTAGTATTGATAGTATGGATATTTTATCTAAATTGTCATATTAGGCATTTGCGACATTTTACAAGAGTGTGTGTAAAATACGTATACGATTTTTTTTTCGGAATAAGTTTAAATATTTCAACTTCAGTGAGAAATGTGTGCTTCGATATTTTACGTGTAAGTTTATTTGAACAGAGGTTGCCTTAAATTCTTGTTAACTTGATGTAGATTTGAGACAGTCCATAACTTCTCATTCGCCTTTGTATACTGTGGTGTTTAGTGAAGGGTCATCCATGGATGGCCAGTACATATAGCTTTGTATGCTTTCAAATTCCTATATGTGGTTGTGTGGACATGTGTCTATGTTTAGACGTGTTTAAATGGGGATAATATTACATAAAATCCCTATTTTGAATTTCACAGTCAAATTTCCGCGGAGGAGGAAATCAATAACTTACAAGGGGTGGTAGTTTTAGGGCGGCAGATGAAGTTCGTATTTTGAGGTTTGCGGTTTCTGAACGCTCTTTGTGCATACAAAATGTATCTTGAGAAATTCTTAAAGCATATATTAAACGACATTCGGTTATATAAATCATTTTCAAAAGATCTTTATAATCCAGATCCTTGGTCCAGGTTTAATACGCAGGTATCACGATGCTGTCCAGTATCGAGGACGGCCAGTTTGAACACATGATTCTTCTGTTATAAATTTATAATCATAAGCTTTATATGAATAGGAATCAAATATCCTCAAGCTACTCACGATTAACAATAAAATAAAATGAATAAATGATTGTTTTCCGCCACACTCAACAATTTTTCAGTTATCTGGTGGCGTCCAGTTTTTGTAGGTGTAGGAGAGAACCCAGATACAATGTACCCGGGAAGAGACCACCGACCTTCCGAAAGTAAACTGGCAAACTTTCTCACATATATCGGCGCGAGCGGGATTCGAACCCGCGCCGACTAGAGGTGAGAGGCCTTGTGATTTTGAGCGCGCTGCTTTAACCACTCGGCCACGGAGGCCCCCTAGATTAACAATAAAAGTACATTCAATGACTAAGCGAAAACTACAAAATGATAATGCAGACTTTTAAGTTTTTTTTATTGTTAATCCGCAGTATTATTAAAGAAAACGTGACATATATAATCTTTCTTACAAATAAAAATGAATAGAATCAAATATTTAAAAGAATTTGCTTCATGACACAGCATAAATTAAGGATCATGAATCAAAACCCAGATTTCTCATGCAAACTCCTTGTTTTTCTATGAAGGTTCTACATTTTATTTTTGAAAGCTTTTTGTAAAAATACATGTTTATATATACTCCTCTTGATTCAGGGTTAAATGTTACTTTCTTGAAAAAAAAATTTATATATAGAAAATTTAATTACTATTCAGATTATCTAGTAATCGGAGAAAGAAAAGTTAATTTAACCCAAAGATCTATTCTTTGTGTTTCTGAATTAAACTTGTCCTTTATTGTAATGTCATTTCACAAAGTGTCGAATTTATCTCTGCCCCCCCCCCAAAAAACCCAAAAAAAACCCCAAAAACAAAAACAACAACACAATAATAATAATTTGAACTGTCTTTGTTGAAAACAAAAACAAAATTCTTTATTTTATTTAAAGATGTGTATTTTCAAGTCAAGTAGCACTGAACCCCCCTGACGGATCGGTAAGAGGAACGACGACCTAGTTTCCTGAAATGAAGATGGTTTATCTATATTTACCCTCCTGGCTATTTCGGGAGGAGCAATTTCCTTATTCAGACGGGAGATTGGGTATATTGATCTCTCTACAACGCTGTGTGATTTGACCACGTACTCTTTATCTAGACTGAAGCTTGCCCTTCTACTGAGATTGTAACTGAAAGACCCAAAATCATTGAGGCCAAAATCAACTAAGTTTGCTAGAAAGCATCTCTGAGTGTACATATATTTCAAATGAAGGGTGCCACTTCATTCCCCTTTCAAGGATAACAGAGTGCAGCCAATTAAAAATCGTCTCAAAAACACTTGGTCAAATTTAACTAGCATTCTGGGTGTATTGCAGGCAATACAAAGCCCCTACTAGTAGGATAATTCTGGGTGTATTGCAGGCAATACAAAGTCCCCTGCTGGTAGGTTATTTCTGAGTGTGGACAATACAAAGTCCCCTCCGATACTGATAATTCAGTAGGTCAAGCATTAACAGAACTCAAACTTGATCTGTAACAATCCAAGACAGAGCCATGTATAAAATTTCAGTTAACTATCTTCATCCAATCCAGAGAAAAGTCCAGAAAACCTCAAGTGGAATGACAGACAGACAGACGGACGCACTGACCGAGGGTAACTAAAGTCCCCTTCGGCACAGACGGTATCTGATAGCAACCTCAAGTCTTGGGGTGATTTGTATGGAATGTAAAATACAGTTAGAAAAAGCAAGACCACAATACTACCAAAGTGCGAAAAGTTTTCGCCGAAAGCAAATAAAAAGAGATAGTCCTATGGTTAATTTAAGCCAATATTTATTCAATAGATAGATGATATTGGGCAGAAGGCTTGGCCTATACGAGTCCTCGTCCTAATGATCGAACAGTATATGTACGTGTACAAAATTGTTTAACGTATGTAATTAATTTGGTGTCTATATGCATATATAAAAAATATTAACAAATGCATAACATATATGCACAAAGGCTTATGTTTGAGAAGAGACCAAGAAGACTGTCACTGTATTCACCTTCTGCTTTGTCTCATTTGTGTTTACATGGAAACAAGCAGAAATCATCTTGTGCGGTTTTCAAAAATTATAAATGTATGAAATACCACTCAGATATGTTGGTTGGTCCCGCTCTCGAGAATTTCACCAGAAAAAAAAAATTATGAAAATGACCATTATAGATGCAGGTGTTTAGAAATTTAAGTGTGATATATCTGCACATTGAATGAAAGCTAAAGAAGGTAAATATTTTAAACACATTAAAAAACAATCATCATTTCCTTTTCATAGGTTTGTATTCAAGTTTTAGATACTTTTGGAGTGCTTGTAATTAAGGCGAAGCTGAATTAATTTCTGAAGTGTTGTAGTGCCACAGTATCATGAATTGATATCCGAGTTTCAATGGATCGCAGAAACCAAACATGCAAAACAAAAATGTGGTTAATGTGTCATGTAGTTTACAAATAAAATGGAATGGCAAGAAAACAAACACGGTCTGCGTCATGCGGATGTCGCGCGGATCTGTCATGATTTGTTACACTGGTTATGTGGTGTCTGCAACTCTGAGCTGAACATTGCGGTTTTTGAACATCACAATAACATCTCTCGTTGCATGGTTAGTAGTTGATCTAATATGGTTTATACGCGGTCAATGAATTCCTTCGCTCTCGCCTCATATGAAATTTACTGGCCTTGTTATCATGTGATGAATATACCTTATCGTCGGGACTGCCTTTTTAAAAAAAAAAAAAAAAAAGCACAAATGTATGCAAAATAAAATGTATGAGAGACATGATGGCAATACAAAGTCCCCTACCGATAATTCGGTCATAAGTAGGTAAAGCGTAATGAAACTTAAATTTAATCTGTAACTATCCAAGACAAAGTCATGTGATAGATAAAATGTCAGTTGAATATCTTCATCCGATGAGGAGAAAGGTCCGGAAAACTGATTGGGAATGACAGACAGATGGACATATAAAAAGACAGACGGACAGACCGAGGGTAACTAAAAGTCCCCTTTAGCAAAGCTGGTAGGAGACTTATAAAATTTGCATAGTTATATGAGAAGTAAAACTTGCTTCGACTTGCATAAATGTTCGAGAAATGAACCTTGCTTCGTTATCACCCCATGTGGAATTTACTGACCACAAACGAACCATATTGAGTCAGCTACAAACCATGTAAGCTGATGATGTTTTCCATTTTATTTCTAGCTTAAATCCTTGTTTACCAGTTTCACATGACAATTGAGTAGACTACATACTGGTTTACAGGGTTGTGTTCTGGTCTAGTGTTCCAACATTTGCGCCGGAACTATCCACTATTTGACCTTTATCTGACTGTGATTTTGTAATTCGTGTGCCTTCTTCTCTAGACCTGATCAGTATGGGAATACCTGCTGATTTTCTAAACTGCTAATCCTGTGTTTCATGAGTTGGTACGCATTGGTTTCTTTGTTATCAATTTTTTATCAATTTATTCAAATATATTTCTATTTATTACTTTTTTTTTTAAAGATTTTCTTTTATGTATATATATATATATATTATATATATTCTTAGGCACATCTCATCTCATCGGGTACGATTTAATTTTTGCATTGGTTAACATAATTACCGGTAGTCAAGTCATTACTACTTCGCGCATTGAGAACCTGCCCATTACACGAATGAAACGTCTCTTTGAAAACATTGATTAACAAGTGAAAAAAAACTTGCAGTGTAAATACGTTCATAGGTTTAGTGTAGCTTTAGTACTAGCGCTTTTGTCTATCTTTAACCATTTTATGTAAACCTTTTCATTTATCCTGAAGAAGGAAAAGATCGTCCGGAAAATTTGGTGACATTATGCTTGATATATAAAAAATATGTTTCATATCCCTTTTCATTTCGATATTGATGCATTCAGTTCAAATTCAAACATTCAGGAGATAAGAGGAAAGAAAGAAAAATAAAGGAATAAACTTCAGAGATAAAGTCCTGTTAATAAAAACAGCATGGCTTTATACCTATATAATGAATGGCCTTAGAAATGGCGTGGAATCATAAAATTTTAAATAAGTCAAAATGAGTAAAATTTGCGATAAGCACTTTGGTGTGTGTGTGTATATATATATATATATATATATATATAGTTTGTTTTACGTCCCGTCAAGAATTTTTCATTGGTATTGAGACGTCATCAACGACGATTAACAAACAAGTTCTACAACTTATATTAATGCTTCTCGTCGGCTCAGAGTTTTGGCGTGAAGGGGTCATTGATGTGGGAGGAAACCGGAGTACCCGGAGGAAACCCACGTGTCCGAGTGGGCGACCACAATACCCTCTCACATACAACCACTGTCGATCCGGAGGATCGAACTCGGGTTGCAGCGGTGAGAAGCGAGTGCGTTAACCACTACGCTACCCGGACACCCCAACTGTAGGTGAAGTACCACAAATTTAGACCTATGCTTAGCGCTCAGGGCCATAGCAGTGTGGGTTCTTTAACGTACCAACGCCTACCGTGATACGGGACCTCCATTTTTAAGGTCATATCTGAAAGACCCGTGATTCTCACTTCTAAATGCCGAGCTCGAAGGAGCAATCACTACCTATTTTTCGTCTTAGGTTTGACGGGGCTCGAACTCACGACCTCCCGGTTACGAAGCGAACGTGACCGGTCTCTCTCTCTCTCTATATATATATATATTTCTCATAATCTTTTAAGAAAGGTTTTGAAGATTTCTTCCTTGTTCTATTGCAAATACTATATCATTTTATAATATTTACATTTGCCAATGTTTTGCCTTATATGACACTATTAACAAAATTGACATTCAGTTTTCCATAACATGAAGTCAGTCACATGATCAAACTTTTTTTCCTGTGTATGAATACAATCACCGCTTCAAAAGTATTTGAGTCCATTGTACCAGGTACCTCCACCTGTCTTGACATCATAACGGAAACGATATAAATAAAACGCATCAGAAGATTTACAGAGAATTTATTTTGTAAACAGACAAGAATTTCAATAATTAATATAACAGAAACATTCACCATACTGTTCAGTTGTTTCATCTTTTAAAAGTACCGTCTGCAAATTAAAATGCAACTTCTGAAGTTCGCATAAGTCATACGATGTCTTTGATATTTATATTATGACAGTTTAATATTAGATTCACTTTATGATGATGGTAACCTGCTGTTTCCAGGCAATAGCCATCACCGATCCTGGTTTCGAACTCAAAGCATATTGTTCAAGTCAGGGCGCCACTGCGAGTCTTTATTTAAATCCTATAACAGAAATTTCTCGATTGAACGAAAAGTCTCTTTCAGTTTGTGTTTATCTTCTCTTACACACCCTAGAAGTAAAAAAAATATTAAATAAAATACAACCTACCTGTACTTCGTCTAAATCTGTCGATATAATGCTACAACCACGAGTCCTAACAATGAACATGCCGTTGCTCCCTTCCAAAAACCTGACGTAGGACTTCACATCAACTTGATCCAATTATCCTCTTTCATCTTTCTTAGATCCTCTGAATTTCAGTCGAAATCTATGTTCAGCAATTGCGTTTACAAATTTAAATAAGGTAGGAGACTGCTACCGATTCTCCATCAGTAATTGACCGGATGTAGTTACTCCGCGCTTCTTTATCCCCCCCCCCTTTTTATACACTTGTTCCGTCTCTTTTTTAACCTTTCTAACATAAATATTTATATTCTCCTAGACATAGTTCACAATTGTTTATTCGATAAAACTTTAACGAACTATATCTTGTGTTGTACGATCGTCTGCCTACACACAAGTATGGAAGCTTGACAAGAACAACACAAATTGAAACAGAAATATAAATATAAGAAAAAAGAGACATTTTTTGAGTGTTATTGGGATATGACATGAAGTTGGTACGTGGTCAAATCTACTATAACGCCTTTCGGTCGTTATAGAATTTGATGTCATATTCCATTAACACTCCAATAACACTCAAAAAATGTATCTTATTTCTTAATTCAAACATAAAGGGGAATGAAGGAAAGAAAAAGAAAGAAAAAACCCTTCAGATTAAAATTTTAAATCTGATGATGTGAGAGGATTCCAGCCCCCCCCCCCCCCCCCCCCCCCCCCCCCAGGTCACTCATTTTGAACAGAATTATTTTATCTTATTTCATTTTATTTATTTATTTATTTTTGAAAACAGAATGGTACGTAAATTTGATCTTGAAAATATTACTCTGGTAAAAAGTCTGCATACTGGAATCTAATAATCTTCTTGTATTTTGTAAACAAACAAAAGGTGTCGTACTGTTTCTTCTTTACATTCCAGCGTGCCATTCAAGAACTGTGATGTCATTTTTTGGTTTGTAATTTTTGCTTTGGGTATCTTTATAATCTTTATATGACAGCCATTTCCTCATGAATGCGCTGCAGTTGTAAACAATGCTCGTATAAATCTTGATCAATATAGTTCGTCTATTTGCCGACATGTATTTAATGTTAGAAAATACACGAAGGTATGAACTACAACTTAAAGCTTCACGTCTGCATGCTACTGCTAACGTGCTACATTCAAGTATACGTAATATCCTTGTGAATTTTCAAAAATGAAATTTACTTCCAAATGAATTACAATTGGCGTGGAATTAATTAACTTCAGATTGTAAAAACATTATGGATGCATGACTCTTCCTGCAACGCTGTTAGTAAAATTATATATATATATATATATATATATATATATATATATATATATATATATATATTACAATAAATTAATGTTACCGTGGTATTTAAATAAATAACTGTATTTAATTGGAACTTAATTCAAACTTTATGAATATTATATAATTTTCAATTTCTAATTCTTTTTGTGTGAAGTGATTTAGAGCATTATCATATAACCAATAATTTCATAGTTATAAATTAGTCCTACGTTCTGGAGTATTTTAGCGTGCAATACTTGGGCTATAATTGAACGCCAGCTTTCGTTTCGCAAGCTCTGGTTGCCAGTTTTTTTTTATTTTTGTCTATTAGGTATAATTTTAATTTTTGTAATATATCGGCCTTGATTTACATTAAGGACTAGCAACTATCATTATTTATAAATTGAAACATTTCAAAAGCGATGTTCGATGGAATTGGGTGAACGTTGAATATATGCGTTGCACGCATTCATAGCTTTAGTTTTTAAGTTCATACGCGATGTTTATATTTTTTCGCGACATTTTACATACAATTCACGTGCATTCTATCTCGTTTCTACCAAACAAATGGGGTATGTTACCATGTCTGTTTTAGAGTTAGTGAATTTTTTTGGTAGTTGCAAGTACTTACATTACAAGTAAGGTGATTTTACCACTCATCTACACAGTACTTTATATAACACTTAGTAATATTACAACATTACAAAACCTATTATACATGAACTCTTCATATTGAGGAGGTGAAAAAATAATTTTATAAAATGTCGGAAACGTCGCGTATGTGTCCTTACACTTGACAAGAGAATAAATGAATTGTCAAATTAAAAAACTTAAACATGATTTACCTATATCATACAATATTTATTGAAGCTTTTGAATACTGGCACTGTAAAACCAAACTTGACCAATATTCTTCAGTATAAGTTCAATAACACTATATACGACATTGTGACCTCTAATGCTGTCGAATAATGATATTAATGACAATTGTTGAACTTTTCCACACTGCTGAGACATCAGTAATGTCAATTCATGATACTGCCCACCATTAAATCAACATAATTCCAGATTTAATTAATTTTAGAGTACAATATGGACAAGACAGCAAACATGACACAAGGTCAAAGGTCAAAGGTATCAGTCAGCAGAAGGTACGAAGAAGTCATTCTATTTTTTATTATCATTACTTCTTTTTATCAGATCGGACTACACAGACGATATGCATTTAGTCAGCAAAATTAGTGGAGACAATTTTACGGAGAAGGTAAACGACTTTAAAAGGGATTTTACTCGATTAGAACACTGTACACCCTTTTTGTATTTCATGAGCAAATAGTCATGGAAATGAAATAAATTGAACCCGAAACAAACGCAGTACAAATTGATAACTATAATGTTTATAGATTATATTAATTGAACGCTAAAATCAACAATAATTTCAATACTTATATCACAGTAATTTTTGGAAGAAATCATGAAAAAAAAAAATTTACATTAATCCATTCTCTACCCAGAGTTGCGTGCGCTACTCTCAATGAAGCTTGCGTAACTAGCCCTCTGGTGAAAGAATAACATTAAGCCCGATGAAATGCATATACATTTTAAAAACCCTTATCGGGACAGACCGCGTTCTTGCGCGGCCTGTAATAACAGAAAGAGAAATAATTCCGTTAAAATATGAATGGAGGAAAAGAAGAGTTATCGAACATTTAACAGTTCATATGCATCGTTCCAATTCTCTTTTGTACGATTGATTGATTAAATATTGATTAACGTCCCGCTCGAGAATCTTTCACTCATACGGAGACGTCACCATTGCCGGTGAAGGGCTGCAAATTTAGGCCTATGCTCGGCGCTTATGACCTTTGAGCAGGGAGGGATCTTTTACGTGCCACACCTGCTGTGACACGGGGCCTCGGTTTTTGCGGTCTCATCCGACGGACCGCCCCATTTAGTCGCCTCTTACGACAAGCAAGGGGTACTGAGGATCTAATCTAACAACCCGGATCCCCACGGGGTTCTTTTGTACGAGGGCGAGGCAACAAGCAACTAGGTATCCCATTTCCGATTGACCGAGATGGTCAGGATTCTCATGCCTTGCTTCAATACATGTTTTATACCTGGATACAAAATTGCACGCGTATAGAGTCATTGTCTATAAGATATTGAATGTCAAACATGGCTAAAGTTGAGAACCTTGCTGTCGAATTTGAAATAGGATATCCTTGGACTCATTTCCGGTCTGACGAAGAAGTTGTGACGGCAGTTGAGAAGTGGGTCAATGGAAAGGACCCTGACTTTTTCAGTTTTGAGCTGATGGCACTTGAGCACCATTGATCTAAGTGCATTACACTAGAGTACATCGAAAAAATGAGGTGGATCTCAACCGGAAATAAGTTAGGCTGGTTACTTATTGACTCGCCCTCATAAACTGTTTTACAAGATATGTTCCTGAATTATGCATGAAAACGTGAATAGAATTCTATCTCATTCATTCATTATATATATATATATATATATATATATATATATATATATATATATATTGTATGATTAAAATTATTTGTAAATTTCTTGTTTTACGTCCCATTCGAATTTACTCTTGTAGAGATGTCACCAGCTTTAGGTGAAGTACCACAAATTTTGGTGTTTAGATACCCTTACAGCAGTGATTGTTCTTTATCACGCCTACTGTAAAAAAGGACCTCCAGTTTCTCGAATTAGCACTAAATGATTATGAAAGATTTATAAGTAGTATATATGTCAAAATGGCGGAAATATGCAATTTTGGATCACTGCTCACTAAGAATATCCCCCTCACCCAAATCTGCCCAACCCAAAGTGTGTTCTTTTGATCCCCAAAGCGAAAGGGGTCATTTTCGTCCCATGGGTAGCCCATAATGTGTGATATGGTGACTCAAGGTGAAAAAGGTAACACGTGAGAGCCCGGAAACCATTTTGCTATTTCAATGTCCAGTACACTTGACTTTTGACCTTTTGATCCCCAAATCAACAGGGATCATCTTCATTCCATGGGAAGTCTGTATGTATGGTATGTTGAATTTAGGTGAAAAGGATAACACTTTAGAGCCCAGAAACTATTGCGTCTACAGACGACGGACAACCTGATTCCAGTATACCTCTACCCCACAACTTTGTTGGGGGGGGGGGGGGGGGGGGTAAAGCATGATTTTCAAAATTATATTTCGGTAAATATAACCAAAAACCACTGGCAGATTTGAACTCGGGTTCAGCGGTTCCTTAACCAATGATATACAACCAAATTAACTGATACAAACAAAACATTTGTCATAAAGAGTATAAGCCTTGGTGTAGTAAGCTACCTTAAGTTAGTTCATGACATCAAAATTTTATTTAAAGGCTCGTTAAAATACCTCGTATGAAGTATGATTTCAAATTGAAAGAGTGATACAACCTCTGAATTTTTTGTAATTTTTTTTCTCCGAAATAATAATAATAATAAAGTGTTTCATTTGCAAATAAGAGATTTTAGTGTTCAAATTTCGTTGTGAATTGATGCATGATATGCATATGTAATAAACATAAATAACAGGCTCATATAGTCTTTCTAACTTTTTAAATAAAAACTATTTATGAAAATTGAATGTTATTTGTTATTTTTATTTAAATCTATGGATTAAATCTTCAAGAAACATGTCATTTAGGAAAAAGATATATCATACATCTTTTACATATACCATGCATTTTCGCCCCAACTATTGGTGTTAAAACACGCCAGACAGCATTTAACCCAATGACAGATTGTATTGGCAAACTAAATCATTATAACGACCAAGCAATTTGCGAAAAACTGATTTTAAACGAGACTGTTGAAACCCGTGTTACATCAATTTTTTGTCAACAACGTGCTTCTATTTAAAAACTGATCATACGCAGAACAAACTCTTGCGTATATAATCAGTTGAGAGACATGAACACCATATGCAGGTGATAATGGAATATAACTACATAGATATGGGTAGTTAACGATGGGGAAACTGAAATCATTCCGTTTGTCATAAAGTTGAGTTTTAGTTTGCCGTTAACATCTATATTCAATAAGGTATCTAAGTACGAAGCAGATGTGGAAGACTGTGGTGTCTTTTATTTCGAGTTCACTGAGATATATGAAATAGACATACTATTGTTAATAGATAATATGTCGTCAATATATCTATATGTCGAATTGACAGCCACAGCAAGATATTTTTCATTTCATGTAGAAGTATTAATTTTACCTCATTAAAAATGACAGAAATAGTAAAAATGATTATTCAGGAGACATCATTTCAAGCCCTATCAAACCCAGGAGCTTTCGGAGGCTTTGCCCCTGGGCCCTCAGCCTGAAGATGTTGCGCCCCTAACTTTAATTCCTGGATCCGCCCCTGATATACTTATTGCAATATTTGCTATGAATAAATTTCAACATAGGTACGACATTGAATCATGAAGACAACGAAGATGCACAATAGTGTAGTATGGTATTTTAGACTATATGGATCGCGAATCAAAGCCTGGACAGCTCAATGGTTAGAGTACGTTGCTAGTACTATAGGATCCAATGACAATGATTTCATTCCGTTAGCGCACAACAGTCGAAAAAAGATGTCAGGACGTGGTAAAGGAGGAAAAGTGAATGGAAAGGCAAAGAGCCGATCATCCCGTGCGGGACTTCAGTTTCCCGTGGGTCGTATCCACCGTCTACCGAGGAAGGGCAACTACGCCGAGAGAGTGGGAGCCGGCGCCCCCGTGTACCTGGCCGCCGTTCTGGAGTACTTGGCCGCCGAAGTCTTGGAATTGGCAGGTAATGCCGCCCGTGACAACAAGACCCGAGTCATTCCTCGTCACCTCCAGCTGGCCATCCGCAACAACGAAGAGTTGAACAAACTTCGAAATTCTGTCCGGTGTGACCATCGCCCAGGGTGGTGTCCTGCCCAACATCCAGGCCGTGCTCCTCCCCAAGAAGACCCAGAAACCCGCCAGCAAGTAAAAAAAGTCTGCTTGCAGGACCTATAACAAACGGCCGTTTTCACGGCCACCAACCTTTTTCGAAAAGACACCTCTATATGCGTCGATTGTCGAAATGTCAAGAAACATGACAGTATAATATCTGCTGCTGCAGGCCATTCAGTGTTTATAGACATACTAATTGAGAAATAGGCCATTCAGTGTTTATAGACATACTAATTGAGAAATAGGCCATTCAGTGTTTATAGACATACTAATTGAGAAATAGGCCATTCAGTGTTTATAGACATACTAATTGAGAAATAGGCCATTCAGTGTTTATAGACATACTAATTGAGAAATAGGAAATTGTTTCAAAGTTTACAATTTCCAGTCACTTACATTTCAAAGCTCTAAAGAAATACAAACAGAAATCGATGCTCAAAAATTTAAATATTTTATTCCTCTCTATATAGCTTCACTCTTTTGGATCATGGGAATAAATGACAATCCATATTGTAAACTGAATTCATTTATAAAAAATATGAAAAGAGTTTTCGTTTTCATCATATTATTTTTTTTCTTTATAGGAAGTGACGTCACATCACAGCTTCTCAACCAGCTCTGGAGTTTATCACTGAAAGTAAAACAAAGCTGACAAACTAATTAAATATTCCTGTAATCACCCTTGCTTTAATGTAGAGGAAATGAAAACCAAGAAATATATGAAGTACAAAGATGTTCACAATTTTATGATAAACCTGTATAGAGGTGATCCTAGTACATGAATACTGTAAATACGATTGATTGATTGATTGATTGCTGGTCGTTTTCCGCCACACTGAACAGTTTTTCAATTATTTGGTGGCGTCCTTTTTTTTATTGGTGGAAGAGAGAAACCAGATACAATGTACCCGGGAAGAGACCACCGACCTGGCAAACTTTCACACATACATCGGCGCGGCGAGCGAGAATCGAATCCGCGCCGACTAGAGGTGAGAGGCCTTGTGATTTTGAGCAGCATGCCCTAACCACTCAACCATAGAGGCCTCCTTGTAAATACGAATGTTTGTCATTAGCAAAGTATTTTGGCCAACTTGTTTTATCTCCGTAATATTGTAGCATATATCCGAGTGTTGAATGCAAGATTTAAGATTCTTTATCCGCTCAAATCATGTATAATGGTACATTTTTTATGTACAATGACGTTCCGAGTGGCAGAGGTGTGCGCGTTTACGCTTAGAATTCACATAACATTGGAAAACATGCTACAAAACGTTTGGTCTGTGACAATATCCAGTGTCTTTTTATTTAATCTAAACTAAAACAGTGCATTTTACAACAGAATTCATGGAATTTATCTGCAACTCATCGTTCACCTCCCTTTCTCAATGGGCAGGTGATCAGATCATATCTGAATGTATTGTGGATCTTCCAATCCCTCATTTACAGAGCATGTTATCCATTTTACATGTAGATAACTTTGTTCATACCAAATATTGGAGAGTTCACACAGTTTTTCTGAACACATATTCGTTGATTTTTATAACGCTTTTCAAAACTGATCAATGTATAAAAGTCACACGATTTAACGCTTTCCGTTACCCAGCAACTTTAAAATTAAAAATTGTTTTAAGAACACTATGTACATTGCTGTTTTCAAGAATATGTACTGGGACAATTTGTTTTCATTTACAATTTACATAATTATTGGCGAATGATGCAGCAATTTTGTTTTTTCATACTTGATGTTTAAATCATAGGTCAGGATTGAACATAATAATACTTACACATTTCACTAACCACAAACTATTGGACAATGTAAACCTTTGATTGACAGTCCTGCGTGCCACTGCACTGTCAAGCTTTCACTGACTTTAGTACAGCTTTAAATGTCATTACTTTGCTCAGCATTAGAAATTGTCCAAAAATAAACGGTACCATCATTTACCAGACATGGAAATTGAAGATTGCCTCAATCAAGTCTCTTTGGCTAAATAAACCAGAAAACATCAGCATATTAAATCTGTCGATTGGTAATGAGGCACCTGTGTGATCTGTTTCATTGTATGTTTCATTATCTCCACTGTCATCTGACATCCTTTTTAACCCAACACACATTTTATTACCAAGAATATAGTGCAAGATTGCAAAATTTAATTTTACTCCAGTTGAACCTTTCAAGAGAAAGCAAAATGCTGCTATTATAATTATACCAGTCTGCAAATCAATCTAGAACTTGGCCGAGTTCAAAAACTAATTCAGTCAACCATGAGACTAAGTTTTACACAAATTTTGTTCGAATAATTCAACTTTTTAACAAAAGTGAAACTTAATGTGTATCTACATATTCAATAACCACATATCAAATTTAGGAATTGTAGAGAGAAATCTGGAAAATTATACTCAAGTCCCATAAATCTTGTAAAAATCACTCAACTGTAACAAAACTTAAACTTGATCTGTACGCACACAGTAGTAAACAACAAACCAAATCTCAGCTTTCTACACCAAAGTATGGTGAAAAATTGAAGTTCATTCAACCTTGACACTAAGTCTTACAATTTCCTTTAAAATAGGTCATCTGTAACAAAAGTGAAACTAGATTTGTGTCTGTGTGATAGGTACCCACATAATGTGCATCAAACTTCAGATTATAGTGGAAAAAATCTGGAAAACTACATTTACCACAAAATCCCTTGAATGTTGTAAAAATCACTCTAGTGTAACAAAACTTAAAACATTATCTGTAAAATACAGTAGTAAACAGCATACCAAATTTCAGCTAACTCAAAGCATGAAAACTAACATTCTATTTTCATATATTCAACCTGAAAATTGTAATTCATCTCAACTAAAACGAAAGAAGAAACAAACACATTATGTACAGTTTCACCTGCTTTTGAATGAGTTGTTTATTATGATATGCTCTGCATAATGTAATGAAATAGCTTGGAAATATCGAATGGCGAAGTAAGCAATGTGTAAATCGTAATCATAAATCCCCAAGACATATACAAGTTCGAGTGTAGGGCAACAAGGACCTCTGACAAAGTGAAGGTAGGATCAGGTGCCATGGAGGAGTAAGCATCCTCTGCTGACCGGTCACACTTGCTGAGAGCCCTTAGTCGAATATAGGTAAACGGGATTATCCGTAGTCTAAGTTAGTATGAAAAATGACAGTCTAACAAAGGGTATGAAACAAATCATTCAACATATGTCCTAGAGACACTTTGTAATCGCAAACAAGGTCATTATAGCGACCGTAAAATTTGCGAAATGATTACTTCAAACGAGATTCATTATAACCCTGCAACATCAACTTTTTTGTCAGTAGTTGACCTCGCTTTAAAAAATTCTGATACGCATGGCATGCTCTCGCGTATCGAATCAACTGGGAGATATACACACCATAAGCAGGTAAAAGTGGTATATTACTACATAGATATGGAAAGTTGATGATTGCAAAGTTGAAGTCATCACGCTTGTCATATAATGTAGTTGTCAGTCTGCCATTAGAGTCAATATTAAGTAAAATATCCAAATATGAAGCAGACATGTCAGATTCTGTAGTGTCCTTTATTTCGAGTTCATCGGGATATATCAAATGGACATAATTATGAAAATTATGACTGTTGATTGATGAGACATCATCCATATATCTATATGTATGGTTGAAGGACATGGCAAGTTTTTATCCAGTAACAGTTTCTGAACAAATTCCACTTTATAAGAATATAAAAATAAGTCTGCCAATAAGGGAGCACAATCAGTGTCCATGGGAATGCCAATTAATTGTTGGAAGACTTGGTTTCCAAACACTACGTAAATGTTATCTACAAGAAAGCCAAGCATACTCTTAATGAAAATAAGACATAGTATTAAACGGAGACCACTGTATATCTTCACATAGAATTAAGGAAGCTGTCACTGAAGTTTTTTTTAAGCAATGTCAACCTATTTTCATTACTTATTTATCTCCCCTTGGATGAGGAGTTCCAGCATCCCTTCAAGTACACAAAATGAATACTTAACCTACGACAGATGCTATTGCCTACGTTATCTGAAAATGGCCTGGGTATTCTGGAAAAGTCAACTGTGTAGTTTAGTTTGGTCCAAGAATTTTATGAGAAGGACGGAAACAAAAGTGCCAAAAATTAACATACCAAAAGACACACAGACAACAGAGTTCAGTCTGAAAAAAGATCACTGGAACCTACAAACTCAGCTCAGATAAGATAAAAAAAAATTTTTTGCACAATTTTAATCACTAATCTTTAATATCACATTTTTTTCAGGTCATATTTTCAAATATAAATGAACATGCTGACAAGTCATCACTGATCATTTCATTTGGACCATCTGACAGTTCTTTCTGAGAATTTTTTGAATCAAGTCTTGCTTCTAATTTTTCACATTTCCCTTTTTTCTTATTTTTAGTCACTGTATTGTCACAAACATCTTCAACCTCTAAAGCGTCTTTTAATGATGTCACATTTTCATGGAATCTGAAATCAAGAAAAAAATTGCTACAACATACATAAAATTTGACTAACTTTACAGCATATTCATCGACAGATTTATGTGTGTCAATTTCAGTGCAACATGTACAGCCTACCTGTCAATTCTAAGGAAATTTTCTTGCAGCTTTTGGTTGGCAATTTGAATGAGTTTTTCTATATACTGCAAAAATATAGGAACACTGACGCAGTGAACTTTGATCGTTTAAAAAAAAATAATGTATTGAAAAATTACTAATGTGAAATCAACAATTAGGACATCTGTATATCTATAACTAATTATAATCATTCTTAGAAGATTTATTTCAAAGTATAACCTTGGTAAGCAAGAACAACTTTTACCATGTTTGTTACTAGGAGTTCTCCATCTTGAGACAAGGGGACCTCTAAACCATGGGTACTTCTCACAGCCTGTAAAAACATCAATGTGTTACTTCTCCACTGTCTGGCCAGTAAATGTTGTAAAAATTTCTGAAGTTTTTAATCAGTTTCAAACGTTTTAATAAAACTTCAAATAAAATGAATTTTAAAACTAAAACATGTACTAGACTGTCAAGATTTTTTTCCGGTTGTCAGAGTAAAACCTTGTGTACCTTCTCATACCAATCAATCATATCATACACTGTACCTTCTCATACCAATCAATCATATCATACACTGTACCTTCTCATACCAATCAATCATATCATACACTGTACCTTCTCATACCAATCAATCATATCAAACATTGTACCTTCTCATACCAATCAATCATATCATACACCTCAGTGTTCACCTGTGATATTCAATCAAGGTGAGAAATGACATATAATGGAGAACTGTCGGAAAATTGGCGTATGTCGTGGTAGCTGCAGCAATGTAGCTCTCTGGGATGCACCAGAGATCTCATTTTCTCCCAGAGAGCTTCAGTCTTGCAGCTAATGTCAAGGTAACGGTGTCTGAATTACATATCTTTATTGTCTCTTGAGTCATCCAGAAGCCAAAAGGAACAAATACACCTAGAAAATTATTTCCTTTTGTTGTCTTCAATCAATGTCATCAGTGTGCTGCTGTGTCTCTACCTACCATCATATAGACTGTGATAGTATCAGATCAATATGCACTGTTTCTCCAGGATGTTGCAAAGTAAAATTACTTACGACAATTATCTTTCCTTTATTTCCAATACTGATACCAGAGTTCCTAAATCCAGATGCCACTGCACAACTTAGCTGTAATCAAGACAAGTAAAGCAAGTGAATTTCTGCTCCTCACCTTTCAAATAATATTGCTAAAAACACAAAACATAAAGAAGGGCAAAGGTGCTTCATAAAATAAGTGGCCCATAGACCACATCACTCACCTGAGTCACCTTGGCCCATATTTAAACATTTTTCCTATATATTTGCATGTAAAACTTTGATTGTGGCCCCACCCTACTATGGCACCATGACTTTTTTTACAAACTTGAGTCTGCACTATGTCGGGAAGCTGTCATGTAAATTTGAACTTTTCTGGTCCAGTGGATCTGGAGAAAAAGATTTTCCCTATATATGCGAATGTAAAATTTGATCCCTTATTATGGCCACACCCTATCCTCTAGAGTAATAATTTTAACGAACTTGAATCTGCACTATGTCTGGTAGATGACATGTAAATTTGAACTTTCCTGGCCAAGTGGTTCTTGAGAAGAAGAATTTAAAACAACTTTTCCTATATAATCACATGTAAAAATTTTATCCCCTATTGTGGTCCCCCCCCCCTCAGGGGATAGCAATATTTTGCAATTATATAGCCCCATACCAGTTTAACAAAGGGGACTATTAGTTTACCCTTGGTCTGTCCATCATTCCAAATTCGTTTTCCAGACTTTTCTCCATACTGAATGAATATATTCAATTGAAATTTGATACATGGCTTGTAATGGATATTTGCAGATAATGTTTTGAGTTTTGTTACCCATAGCAATGCCAATGACGGACAATGGATAGTTTTGATCAGAAAAGCTCACTTGAGTCTTCAGCTCAGGTATGCTAATAAAATAGTCATAGAGAACACTGTAATAAGAAAACTACATTCCCTTTATGTAAAATGAATTGAATGAGTTTATGAAGGACACTAATTTCTTAGAGCATAAAATCAGCAAACAATGTGATTATTTTTGTAATTTCTATTAATTTTAATTGGGATAAGTACTTTTTTCTACAGTTCAGTCCAAATCTAAAAATCAGTCATATTTCTGAAATTTGATCATTTCGTTTCGAATTCTTTTCAAAATATATTTGTCTGATATGTCATTTTTTCCAAATGACATTTCTCTTGAAGATTTTATTCCTAGATTAAAAAAATATATATAATACAAGAAGAATGTTATAATTTTCATAAATATTTTATTATTTACAAAATCAAAACATGTACATCAATTTTCTTTGCAGATTTATTAGATATTTTTATATTGTGCATCAAATGAAAGCGAAGTTTGGATTTTAAAATATTTGCGAACAAAAACTAATCACAAAAAACATAACATAAAATGATTAAGAGATTGCATCACTCTTTCATTGGTGAAATAATACTTTATATGAGGTGTTTAAACAACCCATTAAATAAGATTTTAGTGTAATGAGTCACCTTAAAGATCATCCAATTTTTACAATAAAGATTTGGTGACCATCAACTTTGATCTCTAAAACAATAAAATTCATCCCAAGTCATAGATATGTCATGTTACATTGTTCAAGTTAAAGCCGTATTTAAATTACTAAATGCATTTGAAAAAGACACAAAGACAGACCCAAATTATTTTCTGCTTTCAGTGGTGAATAAGATTAGGAAATAGTACTGTTTACTTGTTGTGACTTGCTGAACACAACATTTGTGCAATTTATTTTGGGCTAATTAGTAGAGCAGTCACAGTTACTAGTTCGTCCTTTGGAAGGTAATATTCACTAGACCCTCCACAGAAATTGGAATTTTGCCCTTTACAAAATTTCAAACTACCTATTTTTAGCATTATAATGTCCCACTTTCAGATTTAATATTCAAGGTTTGTAGCTTTCCGTAGTGTGAAGGATAACAAAATCTGATGCCGTACAGGTATTTTACTTACCAGTGACTGAGCATTGCTCAGGGACCTGCACTGAACATGCAAAACAAATGGTTCAAACTTCATCACAGAATCTCCAGTCAAATTCTGAAGGCTCTCCACCTGAAAAAAAAATAATAAATACAAACCAAAACAACAAAAAACACTGACTACAGGCAGGATCACGACTCATTCTTACCATTCCAAACAATTTCAATGATTGAGAAAACACTTGTTATTTATATCCATATAAACAGGTAATTCAACAGATAAGATGTATGTATTTATAAACAAAGAGAATTTACTGAAATAGCTGCACACCTGCAGCTCTCTGGGAGAATATTGAAAAGGGGACAATATTTGTCTGTTCCAGTATTTTTCTGGACCAAAGGGATATAAATCTGCAGATACTATTAAAAATGCTACAAAGACATATGTTTATAATACTCACAGCTGTTTCATAAATTGCTTCATCATGTGTTGTGTATAACCAATGACAACCTTTCTTCTTCACAGATTTCTTTCCCTCTTTATTCTGTAATATTAAACAATCTCTAATTCAAGTATTCAATATCATAAAACTTTTAATACTGCATTTCTGGGATATTTTCTATTCCTTCAAAAAATATTTTTCAAATAAGAGGTATGTCTTTTTCTTGCTTTTATATTGTGATGTGCTGGGGAGCGTTAAAGCAGAAGCCATATTAAGTGAGGAACAGTAATTGGACGATTATTCTACTATGAGTTAATCATGACCAATATGACGATTTCCACATTTAAACAGACCTATCACTGAAAAATGAAACATCAATGCCTCCTTCCCATTGATTTCTTTGCATATGATGTCAGCATAAAAATACATGAAATTCTACTTAAACAACAAGACACCATAACACAGTTATATAGCTAAATAAAGAGATTTTGCTGGACCTGGTAGCTGCAGAAGTGTAGTTCTTGGAAAACAGAAAAATGATGTTGACAAACCGGAGAGGTCAGTCAACATAATTTTTTTTCCCGGAAAGCTACAGTTTTGCTGTTAGCATTAATGTTAAAAATTTGGAAACAAATAGTCTACTATGCAAATCCAGGCAAATTTGACTCAAAATGTCGGTCGACGTGTAAACAGTCGTCGGTTGCAGCATTTCCACGTTTTCCAGAATGAAAATATGAAGGCTTGCAAAGAGAAGTAGATGTAGGGTATGCCTGTCTACTTCTCTAAAGAGAATAAATCAAAATTTGTGGTATATTACTCACAGTGTCATCAAAAATGATAATTCTTCCTGAACAGGAGCTCGTCGTGAAAAAATCTGCTAAACTATTCAGAAATGAGACTAAAGAATGAATTCTGGCGTCGATTGATCCTTTTCTGCTTAAATCTACACCTGTTAATGCCTTTTCCTTGTCACTGTCGAATCTGTTCATGCTGTCACTCAATGTTATTTTACAACATTAAACAATGTGTAAGTCAACATGTTTACAAACTTTCATACGACGAAAAAAAAAATCACGTACTTCACTCGAACAACTCTGAGAAATCCGGAAAAAATAGAGCGTCCTTTTCTCCATTCACAAAACAACCATAGGCACTTAACATAATAATAATACAGTATATTAAACCTCTGCCATGGATACCCAAATTATCTATGGAGCGCCAAATTAACATAAACTCAAATAATTGAAGAGATATTTAATTATTTGATGATATCGTCAATATTAATTTGATACGCGCAACAATATTCAATTAATGATATCTTCAAATAATTAAATGATATCATCAGCTCCATAAGTATCGCCAAAGTTTCAGTGATTTGGAGGGGGAGGGGGTAACATAAAATCAAAGTGTTTTGAAGTTAATTAATTTTCATAAAAAAAAACATCAACCCATTTACCTCCCAGATATAAAGGACTTTGGCCACGAGTGCGGTATCTGTACATTAAATGAAGTGACGTTGAATGCCTTTGAATTCGTAGCTAAATTTATCATCATCCTTCCACCTGCCTATTTTACTTTCATATTCCATAGATAGAGGGTATTTTGATGTAGAAAATATCCTTAATTTTAAGAGAGAGAGAGAGAGAGAGAGAGAGAGAGAGAGAGAGGTCCAAAAGTCCGGGGATCTGGGACCTCGTTCTGGGATAAGCGGTACGGTAATTTTCATAATTTATTGCGACCTTAGCTTGAATTTTGAAATCGTCCCCAGTGAGCCAATAAAGTTGATCGATCGAGTTGATAAAGCGATATTAAACGCTAGGGTGAAAGATGACTATATTTACTTTCAGTTGAAAATCCCAGACCCCGAACCCCCCACCCCCACCCCCCTTTTATATCCACAGTGACTGAACACGCTCGCCGTTGCTGAACTTGCGTGATTAAGAAAGAAATAATAGAAAACGTATTTTCAAAATAGAAAAGCTAGCTCACAAGCGAGACAGTATTCCCTATATACTACCCGCTACACGTAGGAACATTCATTCTTATATATGTATATATATATATATATATATATATATATATATATATATATATATATATATACATATATATATATATTACTGTGGGTTTTTTTTCTGTCGCTATTAGCAGAAAGGCTATACGCGTATACGGTACATCTTCAGATATTTGTAAAATTACGAAAATATCTTATAAAATATTCGCCCAAAAAGTGACGTCAAAATAAAACTGTGGAACCCTCGCTTCAACAACACCGAACACGCTATAAATGCTGAATTAAACCCGGTGATGCATGGTTCACAACCTGTTTCACAGCGTTAAGTCGACTTGCAGAGGAGTAAAGTATTAGTACATAATGCCTCTGCTGAGGATCGAACTCAGGACCTCTGGTACGAATGTCCAGTACTCTGTCTCTCGAGCTGTATGTACTATATCTACCCTCACTAACCAGAGCTAGCAGGAAGGCTGTAGATCTAACACGACCACAAACAATGGTGTTTACTTCATCATTTAGATATATTCTATAGTCATTCAATAATAACAATTCGAAATGTGTCAAATTTTGTTTACGATCTACAATGCAGGTAGAATCAATTGTCAAAAATCAGTAGGTAATGTGAAAATTCAGCATTCATCAGTTATTGTGGCATAGACCTATTTCCTCCTACAAAATATGTCTGACAGACGGACAGGGGTCAGGTTTCCCCCGGAGAAAGCAGGACCAAATTAGATCTAGCATGGAAATAGTTTCACTGGTCCAATTTTCTTCGGACAATTGACGGATAAACTTAAATCTGAAAAGTTCACCTACATGAGTTCCAAACGAGGTAAATACCCGTCTACGTGTTATACCTATATACTTGAGATGATTTAAGGTTACTGGTAACAATGCGGTATATCAGAAACTTGAGGGGAGAACTTTTTAATACTGAAATTAACCCGCGCCAAACATGCACATTACTATTGTCATGCCACAAAGGAAACGCTCTTTCAAATGTCATTTAATCCATACCCGAAAGTTCGGTGTCAACAGCCTCAGACTAATTACTAGTCTGAAACCAAAATGATCTGAACGAACCAATGTGATTTATTTTAATCCTTAACAAATTATATATGCACTGTACAAAACAGAAGAAAAACGATTCAACACATATATACAAATGTACACAGTAATTACTAGTCTCTTAGTCCATTTTCACGCGGTTCAGAAACATTTGAAGAGATCAGCACTGTAAATCATCCCGATATCCAGTTTGTAAACCAGTTCTACAGAACACATAATTTCAAATTGCTAAGTTTCATGCCGATAGCGGAAGTGGTTCTACGTTGGCACTGTCGGTTTGGGGGACTGATTGGTCATTGGAGGGGGCGGACTGAACCTCCTTCCGGTCGTGCAAGGTTTTAGTTGTTCCGGTCAACATCTCGTGGAACGTCAGCGTTTTCTCTGGGAACGTCACTTGTCGACCGGAAGTGACTGGTTTTTTTATACCTTCGGCTTCTTGAGAGTCTCCAACAAAATGGCCGGCTACAGACGTGCTTTTGAAGCTATACGTAAACAAAGTGTTCTGTCGATCTTCTCGATCGAAAAGAGTCTTTCTTGTGTGAAGTATTCGGGGATTCACGGAATTTGTGAAATTACGACGTGACTGACGACTCATCGCGTCTAAATTACCACGTGACAATCCCCTGCCTCTGCTTGACACCATACTAGTAGTCGAACTTTGTTCTATACGATCTCTTTCGTTATCGCCAACGAGAAGAAATTTCTGTTGCTCCTCAGTTAAAGTAGGTTTGGGAAAATATCTGCCGGGCACCTGCTTGCTTTGCTGCAAGGCGGGTCGAAGAACCAGAGTCCCCTTCTTGTCTTTATCCCGTATCAAATTTGTCCTTACGTCCGAGAAAACTGTAATGTTGACGGGGGTGCAGGACGCTGGGTATGTAGAATACTTCATTTCTGGTCGTGGGGTAGGTCCCATGTTCTTTGTGTAGGAGTCCACAAGTTTTGGGGGACCTTTGATTTTAACCAGTATTGACAAAGGTAGAAGCCTTTTATCCTTGTTATTTTCCTTTCGAAATTCACTGTTCTGGGGTCGTTTTTGAAGAATATCCCAACTCCGCGGGGTTCGCAATGGTATACAGCTACCAAGATCCAATACAGTGGTCATTTTATTTTTCACATGAAAATGTTCTTAAAACTCCTTTGGCTCAGAGCAATACATTTTGTTGACTTTAAAATCTGTCAAACGAAGTGTAAGAATGTAACAAACTGGATTCTTCAACGAGGATTGTCGCAAAACTCGCGGTGTTTCCATACTGGTCTGGCTGCTCTGCGCCTAGACGATCTGTGTGTATGTGGCCTTCTAATCCTAATCCCTCGACCTCAAAAACCGGTGAAACGAATTTCAACAGGAGAAAATCACTAACAATTAATCCTATCGGAATAAAGAGACTGTTTAGCAATTCATACAATAAGTCGAGTTAAATAGAATGTATCGATAGCCCGAATAAGACGGTGATTTTCATTAATTATATACAATGACAGTAAACCCTCGTGATACCAAACTTCACAAAAATATCACTGAATTGAACTTATAATTATTTTTTTTTTAAATTTAATTCCAGTTTTTCAACTCTTATAATTATTGTAGATTTAAATTTACTAGCCCGACACGTCCCACAATTTATAATACATTGTTGTGTGTCCTGTGGGTTTGCCTTTATTAAACACATTATGAACCTCCGTTCGCTTTCATGATGGCAAGCTATTTTGAGGGGTGTCAATATAATTCCACAGAAATACCGCAACGAGCATATCTCTCCTTGCGTTCCATTGTCCGATTTAAACATTACAGCATTACTGCTGGAACATAATGCGCTTAATAAAAGAGATTAGCAGTTGTCTTTCACCATGTTCAAACAAAATGTCATACAACATAATTAATGAGTAAGTATAAATCTGATTGTTTAGAGGTACAGACACGGATGACGGGTATTGTTCTGTCTGTCACACTGAGATGGAGAATTTGGTCTCAATTCATACTCTCCTACTGAATGATTCATTTATTTCCCAACTGCAGTTCACATTCTAGTGGGTTTTAATTCATACTGACACTTTCCCATTGAAAGCATACATACTTCGTTTGATGGTGTAAAGCAACGCCACTCCGTCTCCAAATGTTAACTGGAGATTTTATTTTCTGTCAACAAAAGTTAATAAGATGTGGGGTATATTTTTTTGCTTTGTGTGTGTGTGTGTGTGTGTGTGTGTGTGGAGGGGGTGTTTTTTATTTTTTTAAATTTATTTTATCATTATTATTTTATTTATTTATTTATTGGATACAAAATCACGTTCACTAATTGAGGCAAAGAATTGATTTGATGAATGACATTGACCTTAAGAAATCAAGTAGCTTTCAACTTGGCTAGTTTATGAGATATGAAGAATGAAAAATTTAAAAGTTATGACCAAATTCAAAGTTGTTGACAGACATTGAACCAGACAGAAGAAAAAAAACTACTGGGTGCTTCGATATTCTGTCATGAACGACTCATTTACATCAAGTAAAAATTACGGATGCTCCCAAGATTGTATAGGTTTTGGGTCGTGCATGTATATTTCTGTCTGTCCGCTACATTAACTTTGGGCGCACGAGGACAATCTTTCCGCACATATTAGGTTGATGTTCCTCAGTAATCCATGTGAACGGATTAGGTAATATGTTTCCCTGGACTCAGTAATCCATGTGAACGGATTAGGTAATATGTTTCCCTGGACTCAGTAATCCATGTGAACGGATTAGGTAATATGTTTCCCTGGACTCAGTAATCCATGTGATCGGATTAGGTAGTATGCTCCCATGGACTCAGTAACCCATGTGAACGGATTAGGTATATGTTTCCCTGGACTCAGTAATCCATGTGAACGGATCAGGTAATATGTTCCCCTGGACTGGTAATCCATGTGAACGGATTAGGTATATGTTTCCATGGAGTCAGTAATCCATGTGAACGGATTAGGTATATGTTAATTCCCCACGGACTGGTAATTGTTGTGAACGGATTAGGTTCCTGTTCCCCTGGATTAGCAATAGCCATTGTGCGCGGATTGACATACAATACAGTTGGAATTAGCAATGCGAACGCATGGATTGGTAATCCATGATCTTGATTTAAACGCAAAATCGATAATAGATCCATACACTGACTTTCCTTAGTGTAGAAAATGTAGCCGATTCCATGATTTGACCAAACGAAAGGTATCGTATGATGCAAGGGGATCTTTTGATATTGTAATTTACTTTTTATTGTTAATTCAAATCCAAATATGGTAACTTTTACGTGTATATAATGTTTTTTAGGTTCCATCATTGCAGTAGTCGTCTAACTACAGGCTCAGCTGTTTCCATATCCCATGGGGTTCCGCTTCTTGTAGAATAGGTCCTCAACACCTTTGCTTGTCGTAAAAGGCGACTAAATGGGAGCGGTCCTATTGAATTTGAAATCACAAAACTTCTCGAATCGAGCATTGAAACGTATAATTTTACAACTCTTTACACGACCATACCTCACGATAAATTAAAGACTAGACTTTTTGACATCATTGACAGTTGTTTCGTGAACAAATATGGAAAAAGGAAATATTCATATATAGTGATTGGTCATCCCAAAAATTATTTTGTTGAACACCTCTCTGATTCCGCTCACAAGTACTCTGAAGTTGATATTAAAAAGATGCTAGAGTTCCTCATTAACAATATTTTTGCAGTCTTTGGTGATCAGGTCTTCCAACAGTCTGTTGGAATTCCCATGGGCACGAATTGTGCTCCTTTGTTAGCTGACCTATTTTTATATTCTTACAAAGCAGAGTGCATTCAAAAGCTTCTACACGAGAAAAAAATCTCTTGCTGTGGCCTTCAATTTGACATTTAGATATATCGACGACGTTTTGTCTATTAACAATGATCGTTTTCATTCAAATGTCGATTCGATATATCACAGTGATCTTGAAATAAAGACACCACAGAGTCTTCCACTTCTGCTTCGTACTTAGATATTTTACTGAAAATAGATGCCGGCGGCAAACTAACAACTCAACTTTATATGACAAACGGGATGATTTCAATCTCTCCATCGTCAACTTCCCTTATCTATGTGGCAATATTTCATCATCACCTACATATGTTGTTTATATCTCCCAACTGATTCGATACAAAAGAGCTTGTTCTGCTTATGATCAGGTTTTGAATCGAGGCGGGCTACTGACAAAGAAGTTGGTGTTACAGGGGTTTATACAGTCTCGTCTAATGTCAGCATTTCGCAAATTTTATGGTCGATATAATGATCTAGTTTGCCAGTACAACTTACCATTAAGTCAAATGCTGTCTGATGTGTTTCATACCAATGGTTAGGCCGTCCTTGGCACACCGATTCTGACTATGGATTGCTCCGTTTACCTGATCGGAATACAGGGCTCACGGCGGGGATGCTTACTAGTATTCAATCTCATAATTCCTACAGAAAATACAAATCAGAGGGATGGACAAACACGGACCCCAGATCATAACAGAGGTGGGATCAGGTACCTAGGATCGGAATATTGGGCTCACGGCGGGTGTGGCCGGTCGACAGGGGATGCTAACTCCACCTAGGCACCTGATCCCACCTCTGTTATGACCAGGGGTCCGTGTTTGTCCATCCCTCTGATTTGTATTTTCTGTAGGAATTATGAGATTGAATACTGTTAGTTATCTTAGCCTTTCCACCGAAAAAAACGAGGTCCCGTGTCACAGCAGGTGTGGCACGATAAAGATCCCTCCCTGCTAAAAGGCCATAAGCGCCGAGCATAAGCTTAAAATTTTGCAGCCCTTCACCAGCAATGGTGACGTCTCCAAATGAATGAAAAATTCTCGATAGGGACGTTAAACAATTAACAACCAACCAACTGTAAACTTGGAGCTTGTTGTAGTTTTTCGGAAACTGTAGGTTTAGATGTTACCTCTGCTCTCATCATCCAATGGTGTATAGAAGCCTCTGGGTTTTTATATTTGATGGTGTTTATGTTCAAATTGCATACATTGCGTTTCCTGATGTGAAAGGGAATGGTGGCTCAGCGGTAGTGGTTATTCCGGAATTTAAAAATTCTTGTTGCACTTCAATTTATGTATTCGTACCTCGCTTCCGGTATATGTGAGCAGCCAATTTTCAACATTAGACATGATTTATCATGATTCATTGAGTGACTTGACATTTATCAATTTTTGTTAAATTTGGAAAATTTGTTGATTTTCTTTTTGAATTCTATATTTTGAAGTTTCTGTTTTATGACCTATGAAAATATATCATCGGAAGATACTGTAATCGATCTATAACAGACGACATGATTGGTACATGATTGTACGTTAATACCTATAGCCTGACAAATGACGTAGTCGGAGGGAGTGTGCGGATTTGAACACAGGTATGCTTTTACATGTACATGTATTTGAAATTTAATTTTTTACGGCACAATTGTTAAGGAGGGCGAATCCAGACAGAATTATCTAACCCTGGTATCTGGTAGACCATTAAGACCATTTTACTGGATTTACAAGGGACCCGGTCCGAATTTCAGACTGACAGATCTATGAAATTTTATTTCAAGGGAGTATAATATATCTTAGCATGAAGACAATATTGGAAAGGGTTATATAGCACAGACAGAAAGATTGACAGCAGCAAATAGCTCATAGAACTCTGGACTATTTTTGGGTCCTGAAATAAATCAAATCCTTGGTAAACTCATAGAATTGCCTCCCTTCTCATTGCACTATATATATATATATATATATATATAGGACTCTGCAGAGCAGAAATATATAGTTGTTTGGGCATTGATATGTACAATATAAATAATTTTATACTTTTTTTTTCCAGTTATAGGCCCCAAAAAGGCATATAATTGACAATTATATTACATACAAATCAACTCTATGGACAGTACAAGATAAAAAAAGAAATTTATATTCCTCCTTGTTTTCAATGAATGGTGTTGAGTCTTGTACATGTTATGACATTTAAATAAACATGTATAATGAAAAGACCAATATTGAAAACAACAATGGATAATAAGTGAAATAATTATGGGTATATAGGGGCAAATACATAAAATTTCAAAGGGGGGTTGTGACCCAAGTTTGTTCCTTTTCTGCCCCCCCCCCCCCCCCAAAGGGTGTGTGTGTGTTAAAGAATCCAGTGTGGTTAAAAGGGACCATTATTTTATAATGTTCAACCAAAGGAGGTTCAAACTCCCCATAACTTCATTCTCCTTTAAATCTTTGACTGGTATATGCATTTTATTCATCTTAGCTAGTCAAGGGTGAAAATCCATGGTGTTTCTCTATTCATTAGTGAATCGAGAAACATTGTAGGTCATCACTCTTGGCTAGCAAAGATGTTGCTTCAAGTATCATTTGTGAATTCATCAGACAATAAATACTAGAGAGGTAACTTTTACTATAGTCTGATATATTTATTTCACCACTGAATTAAGAAGTTATCAGAATATATGGACAGCTGTCAAAGCATCTTAATATCTTGTTACACAACGTTATACATTTGATCCGCCTATTCATTGAACGCAGGAAATATAATGCAAAGTGAAAAGTGCATTGTGATGTTTTATTTGGTGTCAGTGTTTAGCAAATTTACATAGGAAGCCTGGATTAATTGAGGAGTGCTTATATGGTTGAGAAAATATGGTTTACCTGTTTTTTCGGATTTTGTGTAACATCTCAGGACAACATGAACTTGGGTAGAAGAGATTCAAAATGATGAAATGCATGTCCTCAGGCTTTCTTTCAAATTGATGCCATTTTGACCAAAATTTTAAAGTTTCATAGGTGTGGTTAATATGCATTACCCTATTGGGCTGTGAGAGGGCTTCACTCCTGTAATAGTGAAGATAAAATTGAAATCAACATAATGAGTTTCAGTAGTGCGGAATCAGTACGGAAACCTAATGTTTCAGCAAGTTTCCGCTGCATAAACCACCTGGAATTGAGGACAGCCTAGTTTTATGCACTCTGTAAACCCTAGTAAACTTGAAGTTTCCAAACTGAAACCCTGAAACTGGTGTATTAATATATTGAGCATAAGGAGCTCATTTTTCACTGTCAATACAACTTTGAGATATGCTTGATGTTAACAGGCCTTCAAGTGGCCTTATATTTCCTATAAAATCCCTGTATATTTTACAACCCCCAATAATCCCTGTATTTTTGTCTGAAAATGGCTTTTTCTCTATATTATCCCTATGAATTCCAATGAATATGTGAAAAATTAATTCTTTTTTTTGTTTTTTTTGTTTGTTGTTGTTGTTGTTTTTTTTTTTTTTTGCTCATTGCACTGCTTAGAACAATGTAGTTTTTGTTCTTAAAATGTTCACCCCATCATCACCCCACAATTTTTTTCTGTTTATCATTTCATGCACACAGTCTTGATGTTTGACTGTGCAGTATTCCTCAAGATTTTGGAGAAAATGTTTTCTTTGTATGTTGTTACTTGGTAAGCAATGATTCGATTTTTGTCAAAAATAGGTGTGCATTTCATATTATATCTTGGGGAAAAAGCCCTATAATTGCCCTATAAATTCCTGAAATTTCCATATAATACACTATTTTTTAAGAAATTGTGCCCTATATAAAGCCTTTATTTTAGTCAAAAGCCACTTGAAGGCTTGTATTGATTACGTAAGAAATAATTACAACTGTCAAGTTCAAAACAATGTCTATTCAATAATCTCTTGAACAACATGTTTTAAGAAATTCTAGGGTAGAAATTATAATTTAGGGTTAGTCAGTTTAGCAGCAACACACCATTTATAATTTTAGTCTTCCATTGGTAATATAATAAATAAAAATATTTGGAAATCGGGTCAGAAATGAGTATACAATTTTTTTAGTACTTTAATGAGCCTCCAGTTTTAAAATGACATTGCAGTACCACTCATATCATGAAATAAATGCTGTACATGTTAGTTTTATGTTGTACATATTATTTTTATGTTGTACGTATTATTTTTATATTGTACATATTGTTGTTATGCTGTACATGTTGATGTTATGTTTTACATATTGTTGTTATGCTTTGTTATTTGTACATGTTGTTTTGTATATGTTGTTATGTTGTGTTGTACATGTTGTTTTTATTTTGTACATGTTCTTGTGTTATACATGTTGTATATGTTGTTGTTGTATTGTACATGTTGTTATATTGTACATGTTGTTATTATGTTGTTATGTTGTACATGTTGTTATATTGTATATGCTGTTGTTGTATTGTACATGTTGATATATTGTACATGTTGTTGTTATGTTGTACATGTTGTTATGTTGTACATGTTGTTGTTATTTTGTACATGTTGTTGTTATATGTATGGCCTACATATAAGAAAAAATGATGCAAAATTCATGTTTAACATTGCCAGCTTCTAAGGCACCATAATCTGAAATTCACAAGATGTATGACTTTGAATATCAGTGAAAATTCGCAAGATGTATGACTTTGAATATCAGTGAAAATCTGAGGGAAAACTAATCTATTTAATTTTTTATTGATATGAATGATTTATCACATTTATGCAAAATATTTATTAATAAGATTCCAAAATGCATATACTTAAACTACTGTCTGTCACTTCCAATAGGACATGGGTCATTAATGACCCCACATCATCACATTCTGTTCAGGGCATTTCAATCCCTTGCTGCTGCATCTCTGTGCAATGTCTCTCCTCCAGCTGTTGTTAAGTCTGTCTTCCTCTTTCTCTGCAGATTTCAGATCAGGACTTGGCATTTGGTGCTGGACATTGACTTTCTAAGGGTGTGTCTGATCTAAGGGTCTGATCTAAGGGTGTGTCTGATCTAAGGGTGTACCTGATCTAAGTGATCTCAGGGTGTGCTTGATCTCAGGGTGTGCCTGATCTAAGGGTGTGTTTGATCAAAGGGTGTGTCTGATCTAAGTGATCTCAGGGTGTGCTTGATCTCAGAGTGTGCCTAATCTAAGGGTGTGCCTGATCTAAGGGTGTGTTTGATCTAATGGTGTGTCTGATCTAAGGCTGTGTCTGATCTAAGTGATCTCAGGGTGTGCCTGATCTGAGGGTGTGCCTGATCTGAGGGTGTGTCTGATCTAAGGGTGTGTTTGATCTAAGGGTGTGTCTGATCTAAGTGATCTCAGGGTGTGCTTGATCTCAGGGTGTGTCTGATCTAAGGGTGTGCCTGATCTAAGGCTGTGTCTGATCTAAGGGTGTGTCTGATCTAAGGGTGTGCCTGATCTAAGGGTGTGTCTGATCTAAGGGTGTGTCTGATCTAAGGGTGTGCCTGATCTAAGGGTGTGTGTGATCTCAGGGTGTGTCTGATCTAAGGGTGTGTTTGATCAAGCCCATCTTTCTGGTGCCTGTCCTGCTCACTCCCATCAGATTTTGTAGGTGCTCCTCAGACAGGTGTTGAAGAATGTATGCATCTTTTGTCATCTTTGTTGAAGCATTAGTGTGGTTCACCATTTCTCACATTCGTAAAGCAGAATTGACTTTATACTGGAACTGAAGAAGCACAGTTTGATTTTTCTGTTGATTCCCCCAGAATGCACCATTTAGTTGTTCTATGCACATTCTTAATACATGTATTTCACAATGATAGAGAAAGGAAGCACATATGTGATGGCCTTAAAATATCATCTTTACTTAATATGAGATATAAGTATATGTGCATATACTGGTATAAAAAAATCAGAAATGAAATGCTTTGAGATGCTCAAGTGATTGACATTTCAATTAATTAAAAGATTTCTATCCTATCTTAAAAAGATTTCTATCCTATTTTACAAATAAGCATGATAAAAGCAAAAGAATAAATAGTTCACTTCCCAAATATGTTAAAAAGCATGGACTCCAAGGATGAATCACCTGATGGTAAAACATTTTATTGCCAAAAATTCTGACCCATCAATGTTTATTTATGTGTGGAATGAAACAGAAAACAAAAGTGTACAGGGCTTCTGGTAGCAGGAAGGTATACAGACACTTTAAATTAATCGATATTGGGAATTCTACAATGATTGATAACTTTATAGTAAATCGGATTACATCTAACATCATAATGTGACCTGGCAGACTTAGACTCCAAGTTGCATACTATACCAGAATGTTCAACATGTGGTGACAATTTTTTCAGTTTCATGGATATAGACTATGTAATAATTCAACACTGTATGTACTTTTCAGTATTTGCATATATACATGTTCACATGTGCATGTTGTCCTCAAGTAAAATATTGACTATTGTTTTTGTGAACAACCAGTCTTTGAAAGTATAGGAATTCAGTTATTCAACACAAGTGTATTGTAAATATAACTCACTTTGAAGTCAGAAGAGCTACTTCAGTTTGTTGTAGGACAGCATCAGTTGGATCGTGATTGCTGTGTGAAATGGTGAGATTGTGCTTGGTTGTGTGCATACAAAAAAAAATCTATAGACAGAACTTCATAAAATGGATGATGGTCCTTTAAAGTTTTAATTTTCAGCTCATCTGAGTTGAAAGATCAAGTGAGCTTTTCTGATCACCTGTTGTCTGTTTATAAACATTTTTGACTTCTTCTCCACCACCAATGGGCCACTTTCAACCAAACTTGGCACAAATCATCCTTTGGTCAAGGGAATTCAAGTTTGTTCAGATGAAGGGTAACACTCTTCTCCAAGGGAAATAATAGCAAAAAAGCAAAAATACATTGACAAATTTTAAATATTTTCTTCTTCAGAACCAGCATGTCAATTTCAATGCAACTTGATACAAATCATCCATAGGTGAAGGGAATTCAAGTTGTTCAAATGATGGGCCATGACCCCTTCAAAGGAGAGATAATCACAAAAATGCAATAATAGGATGGGGTCATTTAAGAATCTTCTTCTCAAGAATCACAGGGCCAGAAAATTTCCAATTTACCTGGTAGCTTCCTGACATAGTGCAGATTCAATTTTGGTAAAATCATGACAGAATGGGGACCAATAAGTATTATGTGTGAAAGTATGGGATAAAATATTTTAAAATCTTCTTCTCCAGAACCACTGGGCAAATTTCAATCAAACTTAGTACAAATCATCCTTTGGTGAAGGGGATTCAAGTATGTTAATTGAAGGGACATGCCTCCTTCAAAGGGGAGATAATTATAAAAATGCAAAAATAGGGTGGGGTCATTTAAAAATCTTGTTCTCAAGAACCACTGGGCCAGAAAAGTTTCAAATTACATGGAATCTTCCTGACATAGTGCAGATTCATATTTGTTAAAATCATGGCCCCTGGGTGTAGAATGGGGCCACAATAGGGGATCAAAGTTTTTCATGTGAAAATAGTGGAAAAAATTCTTTTAAAAAACTTCTTCCGTAGACCCACTAGGCCAATTTCAATCAAATTTGGTATAAATCATCCTTGGGTGAAGGGATTCAAATTTCTTCAAATGAAGGGCCATGACCCCTTCAAAGGGAGATAATGACAAAAAATGAAAAATATAGGGTTGGGTCATTTAAAAATCTTCTCCAGAAACACTGGCCTGAAAAGTTCCAATTTACATTGAAGCTGCCTGACATAGTGTAGATTCAATTTTGGTGAAATCATGGACCCCGATGATAGTATGGGGCCATAATAGGGGGCCAAAGTTTTACATCTAAAAATATAGGAAAAACTCTTTTAAAATTTTCTTCTCAGGATCCACTGAGCCAGAAAAGCTAGAATTTACAGGACAGCATTTTGACATAGTGCAGATTCAATTTTGTTTAAACCATGGCTTGTGGGAGGGGGCATAATAGGGAATCAATGTTTTACATGTAATTATATGGGGAAATCTTTAAATATGTCCCAAGGTGAGTGATACGATCCTTTTTTTAAAAAACAAAATTTCAGATTGGCACCTGAAATGTACTACAGGTAAGTAGATGCTGACACAGCAAATACAGTCTGACAGTATGTTTATTATGTAAAATAAAAAAAAAATCACCAGGTTTGAAATACGATTCACTTCATGATTAGATGAGCTGCACTTTATAAAAGTTACCTCCCTGTTTTTATGCAACCTTCACGTTTCCTTTTGCATCCTTTGGAACTTAATTACCTGTAATTATTTAATAGCATCAAACAGTTTTCAAAAGTTATGGACATGTACCATCTGTGTATTGCCTGATTTGGGGCATCAGATATATCAGGGTGAAAGTACACGGTATCACCTATGTTTTGTTGTTGTTTTTTTTTATTCGCTGAACATTACAATATGACAATCTTGACGACAGGATTACCTGAGGTACAAGTAACTTCATACATATAATTTGCTTCATTAACAGAGTACAAAATAACAAGATTTATAAGTAATTAATACAATTTGAGCCCCTGGGGAAACAAGAACTATTATTTATGTACAGAGCACATAATGTGGTGTTTTTCTTGGTGTCCTAAATGCTGGGAGAATTTTTTTTGCTGTATTTTCTCTTTTCTGAGAGAAATGATTGGAAGAATCTGACAAAATTTAAGTCAATTTATCGACTGGCAGATCAGCAGTACCTACAGTTCTGTGCTTGTGGTTTATCCACTGACTGGTATTGTATCCACTGAGATGTGTATTATTGGCATCTACACAAGATAGATATTCAAAATGTTATTTTTATCAATAAATGATATAATTTGTATCATTATAATCTGTATGGGATCCTTTTATTTCGGTATTGAGTGCCTTTTGTGGGTTTTTATAATTCATGTTGTGATGTCATAGGTAAATGTTGATGGTTTTGAGTATCTTTTCATGGTTTTAATTTTCCATTGTGACATCAGAAGATAAATGTGCCCAGAATAATGTTAATGGTTAATTCGCATTGTGACATAGGTAAATATGCCCAGAATGATGTCGAGTACTAAGGTTTGGTTATCATGAAACCACCAGTTGCTTCAAAGGAATGATAACTCTGTTTGAAGTGCTACAAGAGGTCCTAATACTCAGCCATATGTTGACTTTGGCTTCCAAAGATAAATAATCTAATCATTATAGAGTTTTTACCATGACAACATGTACATTTTTGTTATTCATTGTCGTAGACGTGTTGTCATGACAGTGTGTGCATTTGTGTTATTCATTATAGAATTGTTGCATATCTGTTATCCATACCATGTCTTTTAGTTGTTGCCATGACAACATGTTACATGTCTGGTTCCAGAGAATGGATTCGTTGCTGTTACTGGGGATCCTGGTAGCGGTGTTGGTGATAATATTCCTGCTGATGCAGATGCACCGACACTACAGACTGCAGCACTATGAGGTGCCTGCCCAAGACATAACCAAGGGACACAAATTCTACATGGTGGATCAGTTTCCTGAGCAGACGTACTGCAACATTAGCCATTATAAAATCAAACATGGGGCTCGCTGCGACAGCTGTGGCATTTGTGTTGATGACCACAACATGAAAAAAGCCAATAAAAAGATTCCTTGTAAACCAGTGTCTGTTGCAGGTACAAGACTTGAACATCACTGGGTACAGGGTAACCTCCCTTTGTATAGTAAGTGCTCCACGTGCGAGGAGGACTGTGGGACTTTGCCGCATATTTGTGATCGGAAATGTGCGTGGTGCCAACAGACTATTCACGAAGGGTGTTCTCCAGTATCAGACTTCTGTGATTTAGGATTGAATAAAACTGCCATAGTCCCACCCACTTGTATTAAGCTGAAAAGTGTTGGAATTAAAGGTCGGAAACATCTAGTCATTAGGGAAGCTTCCATCCCAGACATTAAACACTGGAGTCCTTTGATTGTTATTGGTAATCGTAAGAGTGGTAACAATGACGGGGAATACATTCTGAGATCTTTCAAAACTCTCCTAAACTCGGCACAGGTACAATCACGTGTAAATGGTTTAATTGTTGTTGTATTACGCGTAATAGTACAATCATTTATTTTACGATAAGCGTACAGTGGTAATAGTATATGTCTGCTAGTATGGCAGATGATTGTTTAATTACTTTTTTTGTGTCTGTTTGAGGAAATTATTGTAATGGTTAAACTTGATAGGTTATAGACCTAAATGACGACTCCCCAGAGAATGCTTTGGAGTGGTGCCGATTACTCCCAAAAGTCACTTTCCGTGTGCTGGTCTGTGGAGGGGACGGAAGCATTGGCTGGGTATTGAACGTCATAGAATCTCTAAATGTACAGGTAATGATGAGACTTCAGATTTTGTGTTTATTGTATATACGTGAAGTATATTGACATTTTTGAAATGTCTCTGTTTCTTAAACTTTGAAACGTTCTCTACAGCGCAATGTCTTTATTCAACATTATCACATACAATTATAGAAGATTGACAGTAGATAATGTTATCACATCCAAATTATAGAAGATTGACAGTGGATAATGTTATCACATACACACTGTAGATAATATCACATACAATTATAGAAGATTGACAGTGGATAATATCACATCCAATTATAGAAGATTGACTGTAGATAATATCACATACACATTATACAAGATTGACAGTAGATAATGTTATCACATCCAATTATAGAAGATTGACAGTGGATAATATTACCACATCTTTTATAGAAGATTGACAGTAGATAATGTTATCACATACAATTATAGAAGATTGACAGTAGATAATATCACATACAATTATAGAAGATTGACAGTAGATAATATCACATACACATTATGGAAGATTGACTGTAGATAATATCACATACACATTATACAAGATTGACAGTAGATAATGTTATCACATCCAATTATAGAAGATTGACAGTGGATTATATCACATGCAATTATAGAAGATTGACAGCAGATAATATCACATACACATTATGGAAGATTGACAGTGGATAATATCACATCCAATTTTAGAAGATTGACAGTGGATAATATCACATACAATTATAGAAGATTGACAGTGGATAATATCACATACACATTATGGAAGATTGACTGTAGATAATATCACATACATATTATAGAAGATTGACAGTAGATAATGTTATCACATCCAGTTATAGAAGATTGACAGTGGATTATATTATCACATACAATTATAGAAGATTGATTGATTTTATATTGTTTAACGTCCCGCTCGAGAATCTTTCACTCATATGGAGACGTCACCATTGCCGGTGAAGGGCTGTAAAATTTAGGCCTATGCTCGGCGCTTATGGCCTTTGAGCAGGGAGGGATCTTTAATGTGCCACACCTGCTGTGACACGGGGCCTCGGTTTTTGCAGTCTCATCCGAAGGACCGCCCCATTTAGTCGCCTCTTACGACAAGCTAGGGGTGCTGAGGATCTATTCTAACAACCCGGATCCTCACGGGGTTAGAAGATTGACAGTGGATAATATCACATGCAATTATAGAAGATTGACAGTAAATAATATCACATACACATTATCGAAGACTGAAAGTAGATAATATCACATACACATTATGGAAGATTGACAGTAGATAATGTTATCACATCCAATTATAGAAGATTGACAGTGGATAATATCACATATACATTATGGAAGATTGACTGTAGATAATATCACATACACATTACAGAAGATTGACCGTAGATAATGTTATCACATCCATTTATAGATTATTGACCGTAGATAATATCACATCCAGTTATAGAAGATTGACCGTAGATAATATCACATCCAGTTATAGAAGATTGACCGTAGATAATATCACATCCAGTTATAGAAGATTGACAGTGGATAGAAGATTGACAATGCATTCTCGGATTCTGTATAAGAAACTTTAAACAATCACAAAATACAAAATAGTCAATGGCACAAATCAAAGTAGTCAGTTGCTAAATATAAACAAAATAATAGTGACAGTACAATACGTGATAAATAATAGTGACAGTACAATACGTGATAAATAATAGTGACAGTACAATACATGATAGATAATAGTGACAGTACAATGCATGATAAATAATAGTGACAGTACAATGCATGATAAATAATAGTGACAGTACAATACGTGATAAATAATAGTGACAGTACAATACATGATAAATAATAGTGACAGTACAATGCATGATAGATAATATTGACAGTACAATACATGATAAATAATAGTGACAGTACAATACATGATAAATAATAGTGACAGTACAATACATGATAAATAATAGTGACAGTACAATGCATGATAGATAACAGTGACAGTACAATACATGATAAATAATAGTGACAGTACAATACGTGATAGATAATAGTGACAGTACAATACATGATAGATAATAGTGACAGTACAATACATGATAAATAATAGTGACAGTACAATACGTGATAGATAATAGTGACAGTACAATACGTGATAGATAATAGTGACAGTACAATACATGATAAATAATAGTGACAGTACAATACATGATAGATAATAGTTACTGTACAATATGTGATAAATAATAGTGACAGTACAATACGTGATAAATAATAGTGACAGTACAATACATGATAAATAATAGTGACAGTACAATACATGATAGATAATAGTGACAGTACAATACATGATAAATAATAGTGACAGTACAATACGTGATAGATAATAGTGACAGTACAATATGTGATAAATAATAGTGACAGTACAATACATGATAGATAATAGTGACAGTACAATACATGATAGATAATAGTGACAGTACAATACATGATAAATAATAGTGACAGTACAATACATGATAAATAATAGTGACAGTACAATACATGATAAATAATAGTTACTGTACAATACATGATAGATAATAGTGACAGTACAATACGTGATAAATAATAGTGACAGTACAATACATGATAAATAATAGTGACAGTACAATACATGATAAATAATAGTGACAGTACAATACGTGATAAATAATAGTGACAGTACAATACATGATAGATAATAGTGACAGTACAATACATGATAGATAATAGTGACAGTACAATACATGATAAATAATAGTAACAGTACAATATATGATAGATAATAGTGACAGTGCAATACATGATAAATAATAGTGACAGTACAATACATGATAGATAATAGTGACAGTACAATACATGGTAGATAATAGTGACAGTACAATACATGATAAATAATAGTGACAGTACAATACATGATAGATAATAGTGACAGTACAATACATGATAGATAATAGTGACAGTACAATACATGATAGATAATAGTGACAGTACAATACATGATAGATAATAGTGACAGTACAATACATGATAAATAATAGTAACAGTACAATATATGATAGATAATAGTGACAGTACAATACATGATAAATAATAGTGACAGTACAATACATGATAGATAATAGTGACAGTACAATACATGATAGATAATAGTGACAGTACAATACATGATAAATAATAGTGACAGTACAATACATGATAAATAATAGTGACAGTACAATACATGATAGATAATAGTGACAGTACAATACGTGATAAATAATAGTGACAGTACAATACATGATAGATAATAGTGACAGTACAATACATGATAAATAATAGTGACAGTACAATACATGATAAATAATAGTGACAGTACAATACATGATAGATAATAGTGACAGTACAATACATGATAGATAATAGTGACAGTACAATACATGATAGATAATAGTGACAGTACAATACGTGATAGATAATAGTGACAGTACAATATATGATAGATAATAGTGACAGTACAATACATGATAGATAATAGTGACAGTACAATACATGATAGATAATAGTGACAGTACAATACATGATAGATAATAGTGACAGTACAATACATGATAAATAATAGTGACAGTACAATACATGATAGATAATAGTGACAGTACAATACATGATAAATAATAGTGACAGTACAATGCATGATAAATAATAGTTACTGTACAATACGTGATAAATAATAGTGACAGTACAATACATGATAAATAATAGTGACAGTACAATACATGATAGATAATAGTGACAGTACAATACGTGATAGATAATAGTGACAGTACAATATATGATAGATAATAGTGACAGTACAATACATGATAAATAATAGTGACAGTACAATACATGATAGATAATAGTGACAGTACAATACATGATAAATAATAGTGACAGTACAATGCATGATAAATAATAGTTACTGTACAATACGTGATAAATAATAGTGACAGTACAATACATGATAAATAATAGTGACAGTACAATACATGATAAATAATAGTGACAGTACAATACGTGATAGATAATAGTGACAGTACAATACATGATAGATAATAGTGACAGTACAATACATGATAAATAATAGTGACAGTACAATGCATGATAAATAATAGTTACTGTACAATACGTGATAAATAATAGTGACAGTACAATACATGATAAATAATAGTGACAGTACAATACATGATAAATAATAGTGACAGTACAATACATGATAGATAATAGTGACAGTACAATACGTGATAGATAATAGTGACAGTACAATATATGATAGATAATAGTGACAGTACAATACATGATAGATAATAGTGACAGTACAATACATGATAGATAATAGTGACAGTACAATACATGATAGATAATAGTGACAGTACAATACATGATAGATAATAGTGACAGTACACTACATGATAGATAATAGTGACAGTACAATACATGATAGATAATAGTGACAGTACAATACATGATAGATAATAGTGACAGTACAATACGTGATAGATAATAGTGACAGTACAATACGTGATAGATAATAGTGACAGTACAATACATGATAGATAATAGTGACAGTACAATACATGATAGATAATAGTGACAGTACAATACGTGATAGATAATAGTGACAGTACAATACGTGATAGATAATAGTGACAGTACAATATATGATAGATAATAGTGACAGTACAATACATGATAAATAATAGTGACAGTACAATACATGATAGATAATAGTGACAGTACAATACGTGATAGATAATAGTGACAGTACAATATATGATAGATAATAGTGACAGTACAATACATGATAAATAATAGTGACAGTACAATACATGATAGATAATAGTGACAGTACAATATATGATAGATAATAGTGACAGTACAATATATGATAGATAATAGTGACAGTACAATACATGATAAATAATAGTGACAGTACAATACATGATAGATAATAGTGACAGTACAATACATGATAAATAATAGTGACAGTACAATACATGATAAATAATAGTGACAGTACAATACATGATAAATAATAGTGACAGTACAATACATGATAGATAATAGTGACAGTACAATATATGATAGATAATAGTGACAGTACAATACATGATAAATAATAGTGACAGTACAATACATGATAAATAATAGTGACAGTACAATACATGATAGATAATAGTGACAGTACAATATATGATAGATAATAGTGACAGTACAATACATGATAAATAATAGTGACAGTACAATACATGATAGATAATAGTGACAGTACAATACATGATAAATAATAGTGACAGTACAATACATGATAAATAATAGTGACAGTACAATACATGATAAATAATAGTGACAGTACAATACATGATAAATAATAGTGACAGTACAATACGTGATAGATAATAGTGACAGTACAATACATGATAGATAATAGTGACAGTACAATACATGATAAATAATAGTGACAGTACAATGCATGATAAATAATAGTTACTGTACAATACGTGATAAATAATAGTGACAGTACAATACATGATAAATAATAGTGACAGTACAATACATGATAAATAATAGTGACAGTACAATACATGATAGATAATAGTGACAGTACAATACATGATAAATAATAGTGACAGTACAATACATGATAGATAATAGTGACAGTACAATACGTGATAGATAATAGTGACAGTACAATATATGATAGATAATAGTGACAGTACAATACATGATAAATAATAGTGACAGTACAATACATGATAGATAATAGTGACAGTACAATACATGATAAATAATAGTGACAGTACAATGCATGATAAATAATAGTTACTGTACAATACGTGATAAATAATAGTGACAGTACAATACATGATAAATAATAGTGACAGTACAATACATGATAAATAATAGTGACAGTACAATACGTGATAGATAATAGTGACAGTACAATACATGATAGATAATAGTGACAGTACAATACATGATAAATAATAGTGACAGTACAATGCATGATAAATAATAGTTACTGTACAATACGTGATAAATAATAGTGACAGTACAATACATGATAAATAATAGTGACAGTACAATACATGATAAATAATAGTGACAGTACAATACATGATAGATAATAGTGACAGTACAATACGTGATAGATAATAGTGACAGTACAATATATGATAGATAATAGTGACAGTACAATACATGATAGATAATAGTGACAGTACAATACATGATAGATAATAGTGACAGTACAATACATGATAGATAATAGTGACAGTACAATACATGATAGATAATAGTGACAGTACACTACATGATAGATAATAGTGACAGTACAATACATGATAGATAATAGTGACAGTACAATACATGATAGATAATAGTGACAGTACAATACGTGATAGATAATAGTGACAGTACAATACGTGATAGATAATAGTGACAGTACAATACATGATAGATAATAGTGACAGTACAATACATGATAGATAATAGTGACAGTACAATACGTGATAGATAATAGTGACAGTACAATACGTGATAGATAATAGTGACAGTACAATATATGATAGATAATAGTGACAGTACAATACATGATAAATAATAGTGACAGTACAATACATGATAGATAATAGTGACAGTACAATACGTGATAGATAATAGTGACAGTACAATATATGATAGATAATAGTGACAGTACAATACATGATAAATAATAGTGACAGTACAATACATGATAGATAATAGTGACAGTACAATATATGATAGATAATAGTGACAGTACAATATATGATAGATAATAGTGACAGTACAATACATGATAAATAATAGTGACAGTACAATACATGATAGATAATAGTGACAGTACAATACATGATAAATAATAGTGACAGTACAATACATGATAAATAATAGTGACAGTACAATACATGATAAATAATAGTGACAGTACAATACATGATAGATAATAGTGACAGTACAATATATGATAGATAATAGTGACAGTACAATACATGATAAATAATAGTGACAGTACAATACATGATAAATAATAGTGACAGTACAATACATGATAGATAATAGTGACAGTACAATATATGATAGATAATAGTGACAGTACAATACATGATAAATAATAGTGACAGTACAATACATGATAAATAATAGTGACAGTACAATACATGATAGATAATAGTGACAGTACAATACATGATAAATAATAGTGACAGTACAATACATGATAAATAATAGTGACAGTACAATACATGATAAATAATAGTGACAGTACAATACATGATAGATAATAGTGACAGTACAATACATGATGAATAATAGTGACAGTACAATACGTGATAAATAATAGTGACAGTACAATACATGATGAATAATAGTGACAGTACAATACGTAATAGATAATAGTGACAGTACAATACATGATAGATAATAGTGACAGTACAATACATGATAGATAATAGTGACAGTACAATACATGATAAATAATAGTGACAGTACAATACGTGATAAATAATAGTGACAGTACAATACATGATGAATAATAGTGACAGTACAATACATGATAAATAATAGTGACAGTACAATACATGATAGATAATAGTGACAGTACAATACGTGATAGATAATAGTGACAGTACAATACATGATGGATAATAGTGACAGTACAATACGTGATAAATAATAGTGACAGTACAATACATGATAGATAATAGTGACAGTACAATACATGATAGATAATAGTGACAGTACAATACATGATAAATAATAGTGACAGTACAATACATGATAGATAATAGTGACAGTACAATACATGATAAATAATAGTGACAGTACAATACATGATAAATAATAGTGACAGTACAATACATGATAAATAATAGTGACAGTACAATACGTGATAAATAATAGTGACAGTACTAATAGTGACAGTACAATACATGATAGATAATAGTGACAGTACAATACATGATAAATAATAGTGACAGTACAATACATGATAGATAATAGTGACAGTACAATACATGATAAATAATAGTGACAGTACAATACATGATAAATAATAGTGACAGTACAATACATGATAGATAATAGTGACAGTACAATACATGATAGATAATAGTGACAGTACAATACATGATGAATAATAGTGACAGTACAATACGTGATAGATAATAGTGACAGTACAATACGTGATAAATAATAGTGACAGTACAATACATGATGAATAATAGTGACAGTACAATACGTGATAGATAATAGTGACAGTACAATACATGATAGATAATAGTGACAGTACAATACATGATAGATAATAGTGACAGTACAATACATGATAAATAATAGTGACAGTACAATACGTGATAAATAATAGTGACAGTACAATACATGATGAATAATAGTGACAGTACAATACATGATAAATAATAGTGACAGTACAATACATGATAGATAATAGTGACAGTACAATACGTGATAGATAATAGTGACAGTATAATACATGATAGATAATAGTGACAGTACAATACGTGATAAATAATAGTGACAGTACAATACATGATAGATAATAGTGACAGTACAATACATGATAGATAATAGTGACAGTACAATACATGATAAATAATAGTGACAGTACAATACATGATAAATAATAGTGACAGTACAATACATGATAAATAATAGTGACAGTACAATACATGATAGATAATAGTGACAGTACAATACATGATAGATAATAGTGACAGTACAATACATGATAAATAATAGTGACAGTACAATACATGATAAATAATAGTGACAGTACAATACGTGATAAATAATAGTGACAGTACTAATAGTGACAGTACAATACATGATAGATAATAGTGACAGTACAATACATGATAAATAATAGTGACAGTACAATACATGATAGATAATAGTGACAGTACAATACATGATAAATAATAGTGACAGTACAATACATGATAAATAATAGTGACAGTACAATACATGATAGATAATAGTGACAGTACAATACATGATAGATAATAGTGACAGTACAATACATGATGAATAATAGTGACAGTACAATACGTGATAGATAATAGTGACAGTACAATACGTGATAAATAATAGTGACAGTACAATACATGATGAATAATAGTGACAGTACAATACGTGATAGATAATAGTGACAGTACAATACATGATAGATAATAGTGACAGTACAATACATGATAGATAATAGTGACAGTACAATACATGATAAATAATAGTGACAGTACAATACGTGATAAATAATAGTGACAGTACAATACATGATGAATAATAGTGACAGTACAATACATGATAAATAATAGTGACAGTACAATACATGATAGATAATAGTGACAGTACAATACGTGATAGATAATAGTGACAGTATAATACATGATAGATAATAGTGACAGTACAATACGTGATAAATAATAGTGACAGTACAATACATGATAGATAATAGTGACAGTACAATACATGATAGATAATAGTGACAGTACAATACATGATAAATAATAGTGACAGTACAATACATGATAAATAATAGTGACAGTACAATACATGATAAATAATAGTGACAGTACAATACATGATAGATAATAGTGACAGTACAATACATGATAGATAATAGTGACAGTACAATACATGATAAATAATAGTGACAGTACAATACATGATAAATAATAGTGACAGTACAATACGTGATAAATAATAGTGACAGTACTAATAGTGACAGTACAATACATGATAGATAATAGTGACAGTACAATACATGATAAATAATAGTGACAGTACAATACATGATAGATAATAGTGACAGTACTAATAGTGACAGTACAATACATGATAAATAATAGTTACTGTACAATACATGATTAAAATTTGTATAGTGTACTAATCAGTTCAGAATTCTAAAGTGCTTCACATTAAAAGCATACAATTATAAGTTTAAAAGAAAATGTATGTGCTGGTAAAAGTTTGACATTCATAATCTTTTCTGTAAAAATCCAAGAATTGTAGTTAATTGCAATGATAAAATATAGGCAATTACAAAAGGTAAACAAAATAGTCAATGACAAAAAAAAAAATAAAAGCATAAAAAAAACCCATAAAAGTGTTAATCACAAAACAATTCAGGATTGCATTAACACATATTCTGTAAAGAATATTTCAAGGTCAGATAATATCAATGACATTGTATTGACATGTAAATGGCCTTGACTAGATGTTTTATGCAATGTTGAAAAGTGTTATGTTTTTATTAGTTTGAGTGTTTTTTGTTTGTTTTTTTTTCAGAATCCTCCTCAAGTGGCAATCTTGCCGCTTGGAACGGGAAATGACCTTTCGCGTGTGCTTGGCTGGGGGGAGGGCTATGTTCATGAAGATCTTGATGTCAATAGTTTTATGAGAGAACTTCAGGGAGCTAAGCCTGTTAAATTAGATAGGTAAAGAATTATCTAACCTTCACTTTTTTTTCATGTCAGTTGTGTGACTGACACAGAATGGCAAAGTCTTAAGTTTCACTGTTGAAGAGACAGTTATGACGGAGTTTAGAGATACGTACGGTATGTGAATTGTCAGTACGTGTTTAAGTAGTGGTCAATTTGTGATTTTATTTTGGCAGATGGGCTGTTAGAGTTATCAATACAAAGAAAATGATAGGAAAAGTTAAGACAGTAAGTGTGTATATACAAAAGTTTTTAATTTACTTTTTATTTATTTATTTCGTTTTACATATGTATGGGATTTTAGTTGTTAGAAACAGTTTTGTATGGGAGTTTCTGCCTGTCTAATTTTAGATGGTTATGAATAACTACTGTTCTATGGGAGTAGATGCCTTAGTGACCTTGAACTTTCATCGACAGAGGGAATCCAAACCGTGGTTGTTTGCGCATAGACTTATTAATAAGGTAATATTTGTTGGTTGTTTAACGTCCCGCTCGAGAATTTTCACTCATATGGATACATCACCATTGCCAGTGAAGGGCTCCCAAAATTCAGGCCTATGCTTGTTGCTTATGGCCTTTGTGCAGGGGGGATCTTTATCATGCCACATCTGCTGTGACACGTGGCCTTGGTTTTTGTGGTCTTATCGAAAGGCTTACCCCATTAAGTCACCTCATATGACAAGCAAGAGGTATTGGGGACCTATTCTAACCAGGATATATTATATAATTTATATAATAATATTAAGGTAATGTGAAGATGTTCTTCTCAGTGCAGGCAGAAGGACAGGCTTCTATTAAAAATGTTCTAAACTCAACTATGGTGGTAAATATCAGTTCACCCACTTAGATCTGTCTGTCCATCAGCACTTCCTATGGCATTTGATAACTTAAGTTTCCTTGGGGAGATTTTTATGAATTTCATACATGATAAATGGCAGAAGAAGACCCCTTTTGATTTTCAGATTTATTAGTTTTGGTATTACAGAGTTATTTTTTGATATTAATAAAATGACAGCACTGTCTATGGCATGGAATAACAAGAGATTACATCAGGAGATTTTCATTTTCGAACAATTTTCAGATTCCTGTCCATCTTCTGTCTGTCAGCACTTTCTAAAGCATGCTGTAACTTAAGTTTCCTTGGGAAGTGTTTCATAAATCTTATATCTAAAACTTGGAGTAGACAGAGAAGAAGGCACCTTTCGCTTTTCAGATTTATCAGCTTTGTCATTAGAGTTATGAGACTTTGAATTTTTAGGTCACCAGAGTAAACTCAGTTGGTCAGTGTCCATTGTTGTCTGTTATGCATTAACAATGGAGCATTTTGAACTTTTTAATAACTACCATTCCAATTTTTTTCAAATTTGGTATGAAGCATCTTTGGGACAAGGGGGATGTAAATTATAAATCCCAGGATTCCTGCATCCCAGGGGCCTTAGGGGCACAGTAAAAACTAACAAAATTGACTAATTTTCAAAAATCTTATCAGCAACTGCACATGTGTTAAAAAAAAAACTAAATGCATAGTGACATAGAGCTGGAAATCCTTTACCAAAATTGTAAATTTCCCCGGGGTAGAGGTTCTGATTTCAGGGTGGGACCAAACTTTTTATATAGTGCATATGCGTAAATATTTGAATATCTTCTCTAATGTTATAGATATGAAATTGAAGCTAAATAAATAATCAAAAGGAGCAGGTCATCTTTTACCAAAATTGAAAATTTAATGATCCCAGAGGTAAGGGTTTTGGCCAAAATTATTATAGTGATGATTGTGTATCATTTGAAAGACTTCGATACGGTATAAAAACTAAGTGCATTTTTAGGAAAAGCAGGAAAGATCGATGCATCAAAATTGTGAATTTTGCAGCAACCCCATGATTTTAACTGTATAACAGGTCCAAATTAGTCACATCCTGTATAAATACATATATCGCATTATGTAAAGTCTTTCATCAATATAGGCACTTTCGAGAGCATTTAAGTTTTAAGACCACGTTTTATACTGTTGCTGAATATTAGAATTTAGCTTAGATATGCAGAACAGGAAGTTTGTTCTATATTTCATAGCCCTTGGGACTAGTGATACTTTTAACTAATGCTCAAGTGAGCGATAAGGTATGTGGGCCTCTTGTTTAATATCATTGAGACAATTCATGCCTGTCCTTAAGATACACATGTATATATCGCGAGGCCCTTTCTGACTTGTCAGTTTTCTAGGAAGTGGCGCTGTTCGATGATAGCATAGTTCATGTCACTGCTCTCGTCTATCATTAATGGAGAGTTGTCTCTCTTCTCTCATTGTGCTGGGTTTGTGTGTGTTGGGAGGGGGGTATTACATGTTTACTTGACGCTTCGTAATCTGGAGACTCTGGTTCGATTTCTTTATCCCTGTGTCGCGTCAAAAATTTAACATTTAACATTAGGTTGTGACAGATCATTCTCTGAACTCCCGGTATTAGAAGGCTAATGTTAGTATTCAGATCCCAGAAAAGGAGGATGCCGACCTTAAACATGGAGGTCCTATATCGCGGTAGACACGATGAAGAACCTTCACTTTTACGGACTTGAACGCCACATATAAGTCAAAATGTTGTGGCTTTTCACCTAAAGCTGGTGGCATCTTTGCATGAGTGAAAAATTATTGAATTTAAAGGCATTGTAATACTACATACAGTTGGACAAACAAACAAGAAAAACAAAACAAAACAACAAAAAAAACAAAAGAACAAAAACAAAACAAAAAAAACCACACACACACAAAAAAAGAAGCAAACAAACAAACCCCCAAAAAACAAGAAGAAAAAAATGTAACAAATTGATTGAAACATACTGAGAAAAAAATTGAGTTCAGAATTTTTGCATATTTTTATTTGAACATTATTTATTGTGTTAATATACAAAATGACACCCCCCCCCCCCCCCCCCCCTTCTTAACAACTCGCAAGTTCTTTCAACAGAAAATAAAAATAAAGTATACAACACTGACAGATTTTTACTGCTACACAGTGACAAATGAGTGTATAGAATATAAATCTCCTTTAATCAAAATCATAACACATATTTTTATCTATTAGATAAATTTCACAGTTAGGGTATGCCCCAAGCAAAAACTGAGAACACTTATTTGAATTGGTCTAGTGAAAATCGGAATAACGTTCTCACAGTCATTGATAATGAAGTGATATTTATAAGGCTGTGAAATATACAGCACAAGACCACCCGATAACTCCACTCTACATCAGAGGAAGACTTGGTGAACTTTTGCATCTATCAATACTTAATGTTTTATTTACCCTTCATAATTGAAAGCACAGTCTTCCCAGCTGGCGGTGTACGATGTTGTAAAAACGACAGCAATGGTGTTTTCTAAAAATCCTCTCGTATATCTTACCGTGAAACATTTGAAGGGTTTATGTTCAAATTACGTTCAATTTTGATGAAAAGGCGACAAGGTCTCGGTAAAAAAAAAAAAAGAGGAAAACCTGCAGCTCGTAAAAACGAGCAGACCCCAATTATGTTAAAATTCATTAAACTGAGGGGAATTTTTTTTTTTATCTAATATGTAACCACGCTCCGGTCCAGACTGCTATAAAACCGAGTAATTATTATTCAGAATGCATCTTTAAAAAAGATGAAACATTCAATTTAAATGCGAATGTGACAGAAAGCAGACATACGTCCCACTTAAAAGTTTGAATTATTGCCCGTCCTTGACATTAAAATTACTCGCTAACATATATATCAAAAGTACAGGACAGCATATTCATATTAAAACTAGTTTTAGATATTTCTGTACTCTGCACATTTTCAGTGCATATTTTCCCCAGCGTTTGTATATACATATGGTTTATATAACCGTTACAGAACATAAACACTGGGCGCATGCTCTCAATGACATTGACAACCCTTCCTGTAAATTCTCAGAAGGATGACAGGGAAATCGTTTTTAAGAAACCTTTCCTTCAGCGATTGGGATGTCATTTTTAAACCATTCCCACATCTGAGATTTGAATGTTTGGAGTGGGTCGTTTTGAAGGAACCGTTGACAGATGGAAGGAGATATTCCACAGTCATTACGGGCCACTGAGGTGTAGACAGTTCGTTAATAAGAAACCAGCAGGACTCCCAAATTAGATATGAATAACGGGTGAATGTATTTCTTTGTGGGCCTCAAATTGTTTTTGGTCTGCTCAACTTTATGCTGAAAGATGCCTTTATCTTGAGAAGATGAACAATTTACAACAATCATTTGCAGATTTTGGTATAAGTGGAATGCAAATTTATAAAAGATATTAGCGGAATACAGATTTAAATATACATACAGGTAAATTAAACGTCAAATTTTGACATAACCCGGGTTTTTTTTTTATCAAGCGGCAAACAAATATCACATACTACACGCTACGAAAAAACGACAAGTATCAGTTATATACACCGTTAACAAAAACGATAATCTAATAGATGAAATTAAGGAGTAAACAGTTTCAGATGTAAAAGTGTTCTACAATAAGATATATATATATAATAGATAGATAGATGGATGGATGGATGTGTGTGTGTGTGTGTGTGAACAGCGCTAATAAACGTCAAATTTTCGACGCAATCCGGATCTTTATCAATAGACACATATTACATAAGTAAATATCACAGACTACGAGAAAACGACAAATACTGATAATCTACATTGTGAACCAAAAAAACCCAAAAAACAAAAAACGATACGTTAATGCACTGACTGTAAGGAATGTGTGTGTGTGTGTGGAATGCAAATTGCAGATTTTGATTTGAATATAAGTGGAACGCAGATTTAAGTATAATTATAAGTGGAATGCGGCTTTGTGTATATGCTGAGTGCCGAATAAAATAGTTGGTTATATTAATTTGGGGGGGGGGATATTTGCAATGACCGACTTTATCATGATCAAGGAGCAGACAAGTAGCACAGTCTACAATGGTCCGTAAGTAGAAATATGTAGAATGACAACTATAGCTTTTGTTTATTTTCCCATTACCACAAAAATTGGGCCACTTCTTTGATGTGACCTCCATCCCAAAGATCGGAATCGTTTTCGCACAGACTCGCAGCTTCTTTCGATCGCTATCTTCCGTGTCACTGCGACTTCATGTAAAATGAAAGTGGTTTTAAGAAGTGATAAGATTCCAATAATGTTGTATATATTTCGATAGAGGAGTTTACAAAATTGGTGATTTTTTTCCCACAAGAAAATTTACTCTGTCAATAACGCATACGTGCGGGAATATGGAAGTCTCCGTTTTTGATCGCAGCGATCTGCAGGAAAGACGACTTACATCTGCTTGTTTATTTATTCAAAGAAAATTATCATGGCGCAATGAAAAAGAATTTGTACTAGCAGGTTTTAGTAATATCCCTTAATGATTTCAGTAAGAAATTGTGTTGATTTTCTTACTCAAAAGATTTTCAATATTCATTTTAAAAGGACACGAAAAGGAGAGAGAAATCTTTTATTGTAAAATTCTTAGTAAGTTACATCAGTATGAACCTTTGTTTTATATTTCTAATGAATCGCAAAGTACACGATGTCATATAATTGTGTTACACGATGTCATATAATGGTGTTACACGATGTCATATAATAGTGTTACACGATGTCATATAATAGTGTTACACGATGTCATATAATTGTGTTACACGATGTCATATAATAGTGTTACACGATGTCATATAATTGTGTTACACGATGTCATATAACTGTGTTACACGATGTCATATAATAGTGTTACACGATGTCATATAATTGTGGTACACGATGTCATATAATAGTGTTACACGATGTCATATAATAGTGTTACACGATATCATATAATTGTGTTACACGATGTCATATAATTGTGTTACACGATGTCATATAGTTGTGTTACACGATGTCATATAACTGTGTGGTACACGATGTCATATAATTGTGTTACACGATGTCATATAATTGTGTTACACGATGTCATATAATAGTGTTACACGATGTCATATAATTGTGTTACACGATGTCATATAATTGTGTTACACGATGTCATATAATTGTGTTACACGATGTCATATAATTGTGTTACACGATGTCATATAATGGTGTTACACGATGTCATATAATAGTGTTACACGATGTCATATAATAGTGTTACACGATGTCATATAATTGTGTTACACGATGTCATATAACTGTGTGGTACACGATGTCATGTAATAGTGTTACACGATGTCATGTAATAGTGTTACACGATGTCATATAATGGTGTTACACGATGTCATGTAATAGTGTTACACGATGTCATATAATTGTGTTACACGATGTCATATAATTGTGTTACACGATGTCATATAACTGTGTGGTACACGGTGAGTGAAAAATTCTCGATGGGACGTAAAACAACCGAACAAACATGTAATGTAACGGTTTAGTACACGATGTAATATGACGGTCCAGTACTCCATGTAATATAACGGTTTAATACACCATGTAATATATCGGTTTAATACACCATGTAATATATCGGTTTAGTACACCATGTAATATAACGGTTCAGTACACCATGTAATATAACGGTTTAATACACCATGTAATATATCGGTTTAGTACACCATGTAATATAACGGTTCAGTACACCCTGTAATATAACGGTTTAGTACACGATGTAATATAGCAGTGTCAATTTTTTTTTTTTACAGCTGTGTTATTTTTATTATGGTACCAAGGACGTGTTAGAGAATGAATGTAAAAATCTGCACCAGAAAATTAAGGTAATTACATGTCAGTAATTGACGTGACATGAATGTTTTGTTTGCAATATATTTCACTTGTTCTTTCAAAATTTCGTTTGCCTGAAGGTGTAGAGTTGGATCCAGATATCCCCTTTTTGCCACTTTTTCAGGAACCCTTAAAATAAGTGAATCACTTTCCAATATAGCTGCAGTAATGTAGCCCTCTCCAACCAACCAACCAACCAACCAACCCCCCCCCCCCCCAAAAAAAAATAATAAAAACAAAATAAAATGTAATAATAATAATAAAAAGTGATAATAAAATAAAAAAAAAAAACAAACAAATAAACAAAGCAAAAACGAAAAAAAAAATACACAGAGAGAGAGAGAAAGAGAGAGACTACCTACATTATTGCAGCTATTTCCAAAATTGATCAGGAATATTTAGTAATGCAGTTTAATACAGAGAAAGAGCCCATCAATAGACGTCGTGAATAAAATTAAAAGTGGAGATCAGCATGATTTTGACTTCATTCTGAGCATTTTTTTTTTTCTTTCAAAAACTAGAACCCAGATTTTTCCCATATCCCCATTTCAGAAATGTCTGGATCCGCGCACAAAATGAACATTTTATTACAGATTACATATCCTTTATTTTAAGGTTCAAATAATTTTGATTTCCTCTAATTTGTTCAGAAAAACCTTTGAAAGACATAGTTTTTTTTTTAAAAGATGGTCATATATTTAATCAGTTTTATTAAAACGTGTTCTTTAAAATTAGGTGGAGTTGGATGGGCAATTATTAGATTTACCTGAGATCGAGGCTCTCGTTATCTTGAACATCAGCAGCTGGGGTGCGGGATGTCAACCTTGGGGAGCCGGGCATGAGGAGAATAAAAATTTAAAACCTGCCAGGTACGTATATATATATATATGTGTGTGTGTGTGTGTGTGTGTGTGTGTGTGTGTGTGTGTGTGTGTGTGAATAAATAATACGTTCCTATTGATTTTCTTGAAGTGTGTGTGTGTGTGTGTGTGTGTGAATAAATAATACGTTCCTATTGATTTTCTTGAAGTGTGTGTGTGTGTGTGTGTGTGTGTATTGAGGATTTGAAACAAAATATAATATAATGTAATATATATATATATATATATATATATATATATATATATATATATATATATATAACTAACTTTTTTTCTGGATAATGACCTTGACTATTAAGAAATACAATCTTAAAATGAAAGCGATGGTGATTAGTTACGGACATATGAATTTGGTGTTACTATTATCAGGGTTTGTTGTCGATAGCATTTGATATACAATGGCTAATTTTCTTCATCGTTTTGTTTCATCCGTTTTAGTTTCGTGAGATAACAAAGTGAAAACTACTTAGTGAAGTATGGCGACCTTTTTTAACGCAGGAGATCTCTCGTTTTTTGTTTTTTAATGACAACCAGACAAATTGGCGATTATAGACAGTCGAGTACGCATCTTTTGTTACAGGGAATCCAGTAAATTCACATTTAAAACTATCCCTTGATGAAGATAAATGGTTTCTAGGTTACAGGTGAAGGGTCCATTACATTTCTTAAACAAGTTTTGTCAAGCTTTTCAGGAGTGGTTCCTTAAAGTAAAATGTAAAAGATCAAGGTCGCTGAAAGGGGTCATGTACAAGATTTGAGAAATTCGTGCGCTATCCAGTTTTATCAAGCGTTCAGGAATAAGCCTTGCATAAAGGTCTGAGTTGGTTTTCTAGGAATTTAAAGGTCAAGGTTACTTAGGGAATAGTTGTATTTACATTTTGAATTAGTTTTTAAATTCCATTCACAGTGCTCTTGTGGTAATCTTTTTTTATTTTTTTTGGGGGGGGGGGGGGCACCTGTTTTCGCGATTAGATCATTTCTAAGCTAAGTCGTTGAGGAGGCTCTCATGTACAATACGTTTTGGGGTCAGCATGATAATTTTGTTGTAATTATATCAATAGCTTCGTTTGACCTTTGACTTCGTATTGATTTTCCCGGATTTTACAGGCGGCTTCTCTGAACAGCTGCGACGCAGCATTCATGCCCAGTGGACACTTCTTCTAGTGATACTATTCCTTTATAAACATGAGACCCAAAACCCAGCGAATAATGAACAAAAACATATAGTAGGAAATGTGCAATTGCTTACTTTGGAATTCAGAGAACGTAAATCACGAAAATTACACGGACTAACTTCGAAATTTAAATGATATCAAAACCCAGTACAGCAACTTCTTTATTTATCGAAAGGAATTTTGTTATGTACATCATGTACTGGGCATCTTTAGCATCAATTTCACACAGAGGTCATCCTAGTATATCCGAATTCATAAACAACTGCCGCATTGATGCAGAACAAACAATTTACATAACATCTGTGTGCAAGCATTTAATTTATGTCTCAAGATGAAATATCTGCACCATATGTCCTAGCTGATAATAGGGAAATTCCCATCCTTGTCAACTCTGGGATGTCGGGAGTTAAGATTCTCACTGGTATCAAATAATGCTTCCCGTTCTATCAGATAAACAAATAAACGGTTTATCTTGATGCTGCAATGACTCGCTAACAGCTTTGTCTTATTTTTTTTCTCTCCAACAAACAATCCTTGAAACTGCGGCTTGAATAATGGTCTTTGACAATTGTAATGGAGTTTATCTGTATTTCAGTTATATCAAAGTTTTTCGAAAATGACATCACTGAAGAAAATAGGAACATTGCGTTTTTATTCTTTTGATATCACCATCAATCGATAACTTGCAAATAGAAAAATAAATGTCAGAGACTGAAAATGAAGAGATAAAACTTGGGTCTTAATAACGGGTAACTGTGACACACGAACTTTAAATAAATTGCAGAAAATTAGGTATTGCACTCTCAGTGTTAAATCATGGCGGGGGATTTAGTTTCAAGTGGCGGGATCCGTCAGGCGGTTGTGTAAAACTTAAGATATTTATGCAGAAGTGGCCATATTTCTTCCTCGTAAATACTTTAGACTTTTGAATGGCATTTCAAAAAGATTTTCCCAGGCCCGGTGTATATATAATGTTGGTGGGAAAATTTACATGTCGCAGTGACCCGATATCCGCACATTCTGATTCTTATTAATGTCATTCCAATAAATTATTGAGATCGTGTTTTACGATTCAAATACTTCAGATTTAGCCTCGGGTCTTGTCATAACACTCAGTTTCTAAAAATTGAAGAAACTTGTTCTTATTGAATGGGGTTATAAAAACAAGAGTTCGAAGACGTGTTTTATTTTGCTGTTGTATAAAAATCAGTGTTATGATTACCTAAATTGTAATGTTTATTAAAAGAAATTATGAAGAAAAGTCACATTGGTGCATAAGCTTATCACAGAATTTGTGTAGCTTGCTGAAGATTAAGGAAGCAGGGGGGAAAAATTAAACGCGCTTGAAAAATGAGCAGTTGCTTCACTTTTCTCATTAATAACACTATACATGCACTGTGAAATGAACATTATTTAGGTCTCCTTGGTAACTCGGGTGACATTTTGCCTTTGGTCTTCGTCCGTCGTCGTGCGTCGTCATTTGTCCGTTAACAATTTTACATATTTAACTTCTTTCTGAAAACTACAAGGCCAATTGTTACCATTTATTGTGTGAAGCATCTCTAGGATAAGAGGAATAATAATTGTATTAATGACCTTATCACCCCTGGGGCCTTAGGGGTATTGCCTAATATGCTTTAATAAAGGTTATATTTTCAAAAATCTTCTTCTCTACTCCCACACATGTGGGAGAAAAACTAAATGCATGGTTATGATGTCCATGAAGCCCTCTATCAAAATTGTGAAATTCATGGCCCCAGGGTCAGGTGTTCAGGCCCAAAGGTGAGGCCAATATGGCCATACAGTGAAAATACATATTCAATCTTAGAAAATCTTATTCTCTACTCCCATATATATTTGAGTAAAACTAAATGCATGATTGTGATGTCCATGAAGCTCTCAACTTAAACTGTGAAATTTATGACTCCTTGGTCAGGGGTTCAGACCCTAGCGTTGGGCCGATATGGCCATATAGTGAAAAAGTATTAAATCTTAAATAATCTTCTTCTCTACTCTCATATATATTTGAGAAAAACTAAATGCATAACTATGATGTCTACGAAGCTTTCTACCTAAATTGTGAAATTAGTGGCTCCAGAGTCAGGGGTTCAGGCCCTTGTACAGGGCCAATATGGCCACATAATGAAAACTAAATAAAAAAAATTAAGAAACGTTAACATGATTTATGATTCAAACTTCGATTTTTCCTTCTTCTTTATCTGAATAGGATTTTGTTAATTTTGAAAGATCATAAACATGTTGCTTCGAAGACTCCATATTGAGGCTTATGTGGAAATATGAGACTCCCGGTATGGGCTATGATACTCAGGTGACCGTTAAGGCCCATGGGCCTCTTGTTTCTTGTAGTTACAGTGATGGTCTATTGGAGGTGATGGGTGTTTATTCCTCTTTCCATATCGCCCAGCTTCAGGTGGGCCTGGTAGGCCCAATTAGACTCGGTCAGGCCAGACTTGTCAAGGTAAGGAAGATTGATTGATTGATTGTTGTTTTCCGCCACACTCAACAATTTTTCAGTTATCTGGTGGCGTCCAGTTTTTATTGGTGGAGGAGAGAACCCCGATACAACGTACCCGGGAAGAGACCACCGACCTTCCGAAAGTAAACTGGCAAACTTTCTCACATATATCGGCGCGAGCGAGATTCGAACCCGCGCCGACTAGAGGTGATTTTGAGCGCGATGCTCTAAGCGCTCGGCCACGGAGGCCCCTTGGTAAGGAAGAGGATGGTCTTAGAGCTAACCAAAAATAGGTGCAAATTAAAACAGGTGTTGGTCACGGTGTCGTGTTTGGTGTTTAATGTGTATTACTGAATTTGATTGGTAAAAGTACGTGCCGCTTTTCTGAACAATTAATACCTTCAAAATAATTTACTTATTTAATAATACTTTTACAAATCAATCACATGACCAAAAACATGCGCATCCCCCCCCCCCCCCCCCCCCCCCCCCCGTTCAATATACTGCAGAAAGTAACTCATTTGTGTTTTCAGATAAGTTTGAGTGGAAGCAAAGTACCCATGCAGGTGGACGGTGAACCATGGGAGCAGTCCCACCCCGCCGAGATAATAATCACTCACCACAATCAGGCGGCCATGCTGTCCCTGACGTAGACTGTCATCTTCCATCACAATCAGGCAGCCATGCTGTCCCTGACGTAGACTTTCATCTTCCATCACAATCAGGCGGCCATGCTGTCCCTGACGTAGACTTTCATCTTCCATCACAATCAGGCGGCCATGCTGTCCCTGACGTAGACTTTCATCTTCCATCACAATCAGGCGGCCATGCTGTCCCTGACGTAGACTTTCATCTTCCATCACAATCAGGCGGCCATGCTGTCCCTGACGTAGACTGTCATCTTCCATCACAATCAGGCGGCCATGCTGTCCCTGACGTAGAGTTTCATCTTCCATCACAATCAGGCGGCCATGCTGTCCCTGACGTAGACTGTCATCTTCCATCACAATCAGGCGGCCATGCTGTCCATGACGTAGACTTTCATCAGTCTCAGTATTTTATTAGTCCCTATAAACATAGATATTTCTAGTCAAAAGATTTGTTTTAAAACTTGCAGCATGTAATTTTGACGTCTCAACAGAACATACGCAGTGCAATATCATGCTAGGTTTGTGCTAGTTTTGTCTGTTTATGTAATGATGAGTACAATGTCACTTATGAAATTAGATATGAATTGATTTAAAATAACCCTCGTATAACGAAATAGAAAAGCCATGTAAACTAGACAATCCTAGTGTTTTGATAAGATCTAATTATACATGTGTTTTATTTATAATTTATGTAAATTTCATTGAATACATTGTGATGGGCGTTGTACAGTGATTAGTGTAGAATTCTCGCTTCGCTCTCGAGATGTACGGAGCTCACCCTTGCTTATTGCGGGTTCGAAACCCACTACAAGGCAATCTATTAAATGAGACATAAAAATTCGAGGTTCCGTGCTTACAAAGGACAGTCCACGAAATGAGATATAAAAATTCGAGGTTCCGTCCTTATAAAAGACCATCCATTAAATGAGACGTAAAATTCGAGGTTCCGTGCTTACAAAAGACCCTCCATGAAATGAGACGTAAAAATTCGAGGTTCCGTGCTTTACATAAGAGCGGATGAATCGAGGTTCCATATCTGATGAGGTATTCTCGTTTATACGTTTTAAATCGAACAGTCATAAATACTATACCTATGATGGGATGTGTCATTTTCTAACGAAAAGAAATGTTAACTTATTTTAACAAGACGTGGAATATGCCTATAAATAACTTTAGACATTTTAAGCGAGTTATATTAAAATTTAGACAATTTAGAATTTATTGAAGTTCCTTATTTTTCTCTCCTGTAATTCGTTTTACGTCCATTCATTATTATTATTAGTAGTAGTAGTATTTTTGAGATGTCTCCAGTTGTAGGTGAAATTCAACAAATTTTGATCTTGTACACAGCTCTACGGGTCTCAGTTAGAGGGTTCATTATCCTGAATGTCGCTTTAAATCCCGGTTGCTTGCTGAAGGAACATTCACTTTAAGCAATGGATTTAAAAAGTCTACAACTTATATACTATGTAAAAGTATTCAATACCAGCATAACAAATTTCAGTGAGGCGTCTAGACTTGGCGTGTGATCTTTTTACAAACTTTTAAATTTCTTACAAAAAGTGTACGCTGTAGTAAAGCGTTGACACATTTTGTCTTTTATTAGCTGCAGGGCTTTTATATTTTAATTTATTTTTTGGACTTTTTTCCAGCCGAGGAATCGTTGATGTCAAATTCTCCCTACAGTAATGTACAGCCTTCTGATATTCGAGATCGCTAGTATTCCGTCTTTTGAAGGCGAAAGTTTGGTCGCCCAGAGGCAATTTAGGACCACACTGTTAATTCATTTTATCATTAATATTTATCTACACATTCCTATTTTTTTTAGTTTGTATTTTATTGTCAATATGTTTTTATTTTATTTGATGTAATTTATTGAGTTAAGTTAATACATTTGCAATATGAAGAATTTCAAGCAATATCAAATATGTATTTATGATTGTGCATTTATTCTTTTTTTTAATGTAAATTTTGTTTACTTTTACGCGGATGTTTTGTGTGTGTGTGTGTGTGTGTGTGTGTGTGTGTGTGTGTGTGTGGTTTATATATATATATAATACTCCTTAATCATCAACTCTGAAAGCTTTCGTTGTACTTTACTGCGTGAAGTATGTATAGCACTTTAATATTGTTGTGGCAATACAAAATTTTATGTAATCTCTTTCAGAACTTTACATCATATATAGGTATGATGAAATTATAGAATTAGTAAATAACATTTAATCCTGGACACTCGTTCCACAGTGAACATCTTATGTAGGTCATGCGATACCCAAGACTTTGAACGCCTCAAATGAAGTAGGATTTGCCGTGTTCACGTGGGATTTCCTATTATTTGAACAAACAACAATGCCAATCGGTCATTAATACGTGAAATGCACCAGTGAAAAGACTTTCTTGAAGGGTTTCAGATTTGGGGTAATGTTTCAAGTAAAGATTTGTGAATATTGCAAAAACGATGATGGTTTCGTAGGAAAATTTTGAAATAAATTTGGGGATTTTATCAATATTAGAATATTTATCAATAGTTTTACAAAGTCTATAACTTTTTTTTTCTGGTATCCATGCCCTGAATTCATTATCACTGATTACCGATGATGAGGATAAGTATTGTATCTTAATAAGTATGCATTGCAAGGACAGCAATTCATTCTCTACTGCCAGAGGAATTTTTTTTTTAAAATGGAAGTTTTAAGACGACACGGGGTGCTATATTTGGTATTTGTTTTATATGCCTTTCACGTTTGTATGTAGTAACAAATCACTGTTATTTTATTAAATTGTGAATCGATAGATATATGATGGTCAGTTCTTTATTATCGACACTGTAAACAAACTGCCCACTGTAACGAAAGTCCATGCAGTTTATAGATTCACGTAAACAGCACTCTGTTACAGTAAAAAGATTCACATAAAACAGCACTCTGTTGCAGTAAAAAGATTCACATAAAACAGCACTCTGTTACAGTAAAAAGATTCACATAAAACAGCACTCTGTTGCAGTAAAAAGTTTCACATAAAACAGCACTCTGTTACAGTAAAAAGATTCACATAAAACAGCACTCTGTTACAGTAAAAAGATTCACATAAAAAAGCGCTCTGTTACAGTAAAAAGATTCACATAAAACAGCACTCTGTTACAGTAAAAAGATTCACATAAAACAGCACTCTGTTACAGTAAAAAGATTCACATAAAACAGCACTCTGTTACAGTAAAAAGATTCACATAAAAAAGCGCTCCGTTACGGTTAAATGATTCATATAAAACAGCACCTGTTACGGTTAAATGATTCATATAAAACAGCGCCTGATACAGTAAAAAGATTCACATAAAACAGCACTTTGTTACGGTTAAAAATTCACATACAAACAGTACTCTGTTACGGTTAAATGATTCACATAAAACAGCACTTTGTTACAGTTAAAAATTCGCATACATGCAGCACCTGATGCAGTTAAAAGATTCATATAAAACATTTACGGTTAAAAGATTTACATGTAAACAGCACTCCGTTACAGTTGAAAGATTCACATACAAACAGCATTCTGTTACAGTTAAATGATTGATTGATTAAATATTGTTTAACGTCCCGCTCGAGAATTTTTCACTCATATGGAGACGTCACCATTGCCGGTGAAGGGCTGCAAAATTTAGGCCTATGCTCGGCGCTCAGGGCCTTTGAGCAGGGAGGGATCTTTATCGTGCCACACCGTTGTCTCGGTTTTTACGGTCTCATCCGAAGGACCACCCCATTTAGTCGCCTCTTACGACAAACAAGTGGTACTGAGGATCTATTCTAACCCGGATCCCCACGGGGCGTAAAATGATTCACATACAAACAGTACTCTGTTACGGTTAAATGATTCATATAAAACAGCACTTTGTTACAGTTAAAAAATTCACATACAAACAGTATTTTGTTATGGCTAAAAGATTCACATACGAACAGCACAATCTAACAAGTATCCGTCCAGTTTGTAAATTCACATACAAACAGCACGATTCAGATATTAGTACAAATAATAATATCACAATTCAAAGAATTACTTGGAGGGGGATTCTGTTGAATGTACAGATTTTAAAGATACGTGAAAATAACTTGAATTCCTCTCAATCAAATATTTTCGTGAATTTGAATTGTAGGAATAAATTCAACAGATTCTGCTTATTCGTTAGCTTAAGAAGACGTAGATTCTGCTTATTCGTTAGCTTAAGAAAAAATGCTTTATGATTCTAAAAGGCGAAATAACTGAAAGATTCATTGTCGTTAATTTCAATTTACAGCCATATCTGTGTTCAATTTTCGTTTTGATCTTGCAAGAATCAATACAAATGATAATGCACCGCATTCTTTGAATCGGGCTTGAATACTTCTAGAGTTTCAAATTTACATTTCGTCACTGCTTCATCTATTTTTATGACTACTGGTTTTTACACAACGACAACCTGCATGATTTATTCGGGTTTGTAGTGCTTGTATTCTATTTCTTTTATTCAGTAAAATTCAGATAATGTCCATTACTGAATTGTAACTTTTGCAAAATTAAGATCAATGTAATGAATTGACGATAAATGAGATGTAACGAGTAACTACAGACAGGTTTGCTTAATGTGGGAAACAATGATTGCTATAGAAATACTCAATAGCATTATCGCCAATTCGTGGCCGTATTGTGTTCCGTAAGGGGAGCTGCAGAAATGTGTTTCTAATGGGGACATAAATCGTTCCATTATGCATTATGACTTGCAGATTGATAATAGTATTCATAAAAGACACGCGAATGAAGAAAAAAAATATATACGTCAGTCTTTATGGTATAGGTTTTGTACAAACGTGAAATGTAGCAAGTTTAACTTTTGAAAAAAAACCAAAAACTTAGGGCGTCAGCCATTGGTTTTTCCATAATGAAGAAAAGCTTTTTAAACTGAAGTTCACTTACATGTACATATATGATGTAAACTCGTACGAAGATTATGTAATCATTTAGCATCATCATAATTACTGCAAGCAGAAAAGGGGGCATCAATCTCCATCAACGTGGAGGGATATCTAATTAAAATCTTTACTACCAATATTGCTCCCCTGTCATGCTTTGTATGTTCGGCTAAATTACATACCTGTCATTATAAATTGTTAAGGTTTGTACGTCCCGCTCGATAATCGTTCACTCATAAGGAAACGTCGCCAAGGCTGCAAAACTTGGAGCTTAGGACCTTTAAGCGGTGTGTGTGTGGGGGGGTGGGGGGGTGGGGGGGGGTGTCTTTATCGTACTACACCCAATGTCACACGGGGCCTCGGTTTTTGCGACCTCATCCAAAAGACCGCCCCATTTCTTACAAAAAGATGAATTATTAATGCTTGAAGTTAAGTGAAAGAAGATTGAAAACTCTGTGTATATGTTTCATTGTATGCTGCATGATGTTGACCGCAAACTGTTTTGCTTTCATGCTTGAAGCATAGACAATGACAATTTGTATCACTGACTTTCTTATAAGGCTTTTCCGATGATGACAGCAATACCTTTGATTTCTGACGCACTACAGAAATAATTCTCCACCTCAAGCTGAAATTAGTTCATTATCTAATATAACAAGAGGCCCATGGGCCACATCGCTCATCTGAGTCACCATAGACCATATTGACGATTTTCCCTAAACGCATGTAAAACATAATATGGCACCACCTTGCCACTGGGGGCCATGGTTTTAACAAACTTGAATCTGCACTATGTCAGAAAGCTGTCATGTAAATTTGAACTTTTCTGGTCCAGTGGTTCTTCAGAAGATTTTTAAATGACTCCGCCTTATTTTTGTATTTTTGTGATTATCTCCCCTTTGAAGGGGCATGACCCCTCATTTGAACAAACTTGAATCCCCTTCACCCAAAGATGATTCGTACCAAGTTTGATTGAAATTGGTCCAGTGGTTCTGGAGAAGATTTTTAAAGATATTTTCCTATGTTTTTGCATATAAAATTTTGATCCCCTATTGTGGTCCCATCCTACCCCGGGGTCCATGGTTTTTAACAATTTGGAATCTGCACTATGTCAGGAAGCTTCCATGTAAATTTGAATTTTGTAGCCCAGTGGTTTTTGAAAAGATTTTTTTTAAACTTTTCAGTGTATTTTTGCTATATAGTTATTATCTCCCCTTGGAGAAAGGCATTGCTCTTCATTTGAACAAACTTGAATTTACTTCCCCCAAGGATGCTTTTTGCCAAGTTTGTTTGAAATTGGCAGTGGTTCTGGAGAAGAAGTCTAAAATGTGAAAAGTTTACAGATGGACGAATGACACACAACGGGCGCTCAGAAAAGCTCACTTGAGCTTTCAGGTCAGGTGAGCTAAAAACGCTGGGAGAAAGTTACTATAGGTTGTTTTTGTTGCCCAATCCCATTCCTGTATGGAGTATTTGGATAAATATTGTTTAAATTGAACATGATAAAAACCCTAAACATACCCTGCTCAAACAGTAGCACAGACAGCGTTCAAATTGTTTCCGGTTCACGTGCAGAGCATGATGAAATGATTTCTTGTCGTCTAATTATAGAATTCCTCGCATTGCAAATGTCATCGATTTTCTTGTCATCTATCTATAGTTATAAGCTATCAATAAGAAGAGTCTGCGATTGTTTCTAAGCTTTGCTCAAATAAACTGCTTTTATCACATGTGAATGGCCTGCTTCTTAAGCTTAAGAGAATGGCTTCTAGATAGGTTAGACCATTCTCGAAAAACAACGAAAACTCTGGGTGGAGAATAACATTAAAAGCAGAGAGACACTAGTAAATATTTTGAATCAGAATACAGTTGTTTAAATATGTGAGAAAGTTTGCCACTTTACTTTCGGAAGGTCGATGGTCTCTTCCCGGGTACATTGTATCTGGGTTCTCTCCTCTGCCAATAAAAACTGGACGCCACCAGATAACTGAAAAATTGTTGAGTGTGACGGAAAACAACAAAACAAAAAACAGTTGTCTAAAATCTTCAGTATACAGTTGTCAAAAAGCTTACTAAAAACAAGACATAAAGATATAACGTTCTAAAAGCATTTTCTCGGTTCTTTTAATAATTTACATTACAGCACTATACAGGTTCCTGTATTACAATTACTCAAACCCCACCTCCCAGGATTCCCAGACGCGCAAGCACATTTCAAGTTTTAACGCACTTTAATTAGTTCGCCCGAATTTGCGTGATTACATTTTGCGTCGAGTTTAACTCAAAGTGTCATAACGCAGAATGTATTAAACATGTGATCTACTGAGCGCCAAATTAACATTTGTAAATCATCAATTCACGATATTTTTAATTTTGAATTAATAAGTGCTTTAAATGGATAAAAAAAATATATGTACTATTAATTAATAGTTACCGTCTCTTTTTTATTGACTTAACGACATCATTGTCTTAATATTACAATTTGCGTTAAACTCAATTTATATTTTATGAAATAATAAGATAAATATTTTTACATCCTTATTACATTTAGCGTCGCTACAAGGCATTCTCGTGTGTCTGTTGCTTCCTCGTGTTTGGGTCATATCTGTTACACAGGGAGGTGTTAAACTTTCAGATTTTCTGACCCAGTAATTTCAATATTCATGCCATTGATTCACCATACAAATAATCTTCATCGACGCATTTATAGCCAGGAATATTCAACAGTTTTTCGCAACCACTTTTCGTCTCATCCCTTTGTACCGATGCAACCATGAATATCGTCACTTCCGGTAATTTCTTTTATATTGATCTAATAAAATTACACGAGCCTTTCTTGTGTTAACACATTAATATTTGATATAACTGCATCACAATATTCAAAGGGATCTACTGTTTTTCAATATTCAAATATTACATCTGACTTTCAAACTTGGAGTTACCTGCCTAAACTTGATACCGGAAGTGACATTGTTCCTGGCCATCAAGATAAACATAGGGATGATATTCCTTGTGATTTTATAAGAGATAAGACCCGTACTATTATTATAAACAAAATTACCGGTTCCTGTCATTGAGGGAAGGTGTATAGATCACTGATTGAGGGAAGGTGTATAGATCACTGATTGAGGGAAGGTGTATATATCAAAGTGATTGCGGGAAGGTGTATAGATCAAAGTGATTGCGGGAAGGTGTATAGATCACAGTGATTGAGGGAAGGTGTATAGATCACTGATTGAGGGAAGGTGTATAGATCACAGTGATTGAGGGAAGGTGTATAGATCACAGTGATTGAGGGAAGGTGTATAGATCACAGTGATTGAGGGAAGGTGTATAGATCACAGTGATTGAGGGAAGGTGTATAGATCACTGATTGAGGGAAGGTGTATAGATCAGAGTGATTGAGGGAAGGTGTATAGATCACAGTGATTGAGGGAAGGTGTATAGGTCACAGTGATTGAGGGAAGGTGTATAGGTCACTGTGGCCTCCTTCTAGAATTTGATGGATATTCATATTCAAACTGTATTCGGATCATACCTTTAACACTGTAAGGCTTAGGACCATCGAACGTGTTCAGTTGATGCATATTTGGAAGGAGGGTCGAGGTCGCGAAAAGTAGGTCACTGTGGCCTCATATAGTTGCTGAGAAGCGTATCATGTATTTTCACTCATATGGAGATATCACCATTGCCGGTAAAGGGCTTTGAAATTCAGGCCTATTTTCGGAGCTCACGGTCTTTGAGCAGGGGGGATGTTCATCGTCTCGCACCTGTTGTGACACGGGACCTCGGTTTTCATGGTGTCAGCGGAAGGATCTTCCTATTTAGTCGCCTCTTACTACAAGCAAGGGGTACTTAAGATCTATCATTTTTCACTATGGTCTGTTGTGGAGTGAACATTTCCAGTATATTCTTTGAGGCCACGATGGAGTTTGGAGCTGATTACACGGGCGGATCCTGAAAAAGGCTGCACCTTGTCAATTAATTTTCAGGCAATATAATGTTAGAAGTATTGATGGGAACTTTGGTCAATTGATGGGGAAATTCTGTAAGTGATGACTTGGTGGAGACAATATGATGCCCATAAGTTGGAGTAGTATTCTTACTGACAGATTTCTTTTACGAATTGAGAGCGGATTTAGAGAGGCACCGGAAGTCTGCACCCCCATCGAGATGGGTTAAAAATAAATATTTTTGTCTATTTTTATGCAGTCCAGTCGTGGAATACTATGAACGCACATCCCAGGGAATTTTCTGGGATCCACGCATGAACATAGTGCATGTGTTCGTCATCATGCATGTGGAATATGCACGACCCGTGACTTCGTGTTTCGGGAACTAGTATCAGAATATTTTTATACATTTATAATGCAAGTACACCAGCTCTTTAGTATACTTGTACAATACTATATATATATATGTCACTGGATTTTCAATTTTTTTTTTAGGAATATTATGTTTAGTATACACATTCACATTAATTAAGACATAGTTTAATTAGGTCGGCTTGTTCTCTTTTAGACACCCAAAGATCGTACGTAACAACCCGTACTTAATTGTAAGCGGATACAAATTTACAATAAATCATCGCGTACTTAGTAAACACTTAGGGGAACTACTCAGGTAGAAATAATTTGTTAAACATTAGCATTCCATAAATATCGTCAAATGTGTCTAAAAGGTACCAAGAATGTCACAAATGTGAAATTGTCTAATTTGCTGACAAATTATCGGCGCAAAATCAATAGCAAGAAATATGATATTTCTCCAATTTTAAATTTTTATGTGAGTGAACGCACGAAATATTGTTGTAGTGGGGCCGTGAGAAGATATCGGGGTGATTTGAAAGTTCGAAATGGAATCGCAAAACAATGGTTGCAATGACGCACCCGCCGTTGCGGGTTACTACCAATTATAAATATCTGTATTTAATCTACCCTAAGACTCTCTTAGACAACGTAACTCCTCGTGTCTTTTTCTGTGGAAATGTTGCTTATCGTAATGCCTACAACCATATCTCTAGGTCATAGTATTTCGAGAGCATCCATGAATAGCATGGGGGTTTTTTTAGCACTTTTTGATAAAAATATTTACGAAGATGACAACTTGCACGTAGTTGTTTCTCAAAGAAGAAGGTGTAAAGTTGGACGAGGTCTGAATCTGTTGGATTAGATATAAACTTTTACAAGAAATTCATCATAAAGTCTTTTTGTTTGAATACAGAAGAAAATTTGCTGAAATACGGTGTAAATACTAAATTATTTGTGCATCACCCAGTCTTGTGAATGTGTTTTCCTGAAAAACAAATGTCATTGCGTGGACCCTGAGGTCCACACAGAAAAATATATAAGCGAAGGTAAACAGGATGCTATTGAGAAAAGTCAGTTTGCGCACTCACAAGTTCACGTATTCACCTGAGCCAATCGGAACATCATTCGGCCTTTTCCGTTTCTTTTTGACTTGGCGGAAAAGGCCGATCGATGCTCCGATTGCAATGGAGTTTCATGACGCAACATATATTTATAGACAGCACCCGTCGCCGTGACTTCTGGGAAAGTGTATGTGTGTGTGTGTGTGTGTGTGTGTGTGTGTGTGTGTTTGCGCGCGCAGGTGTATGTTTATCGGAATCAGCAATATTTCAAGTGAATCTATAATAATGTTCAGTTTGGTTTGTGAAATACTGTTTTCAGTATTCTTAGTAAAAACGATAAAAGTTGTGGAATCTAATTCCTTCATTTACACATCGCTACATGGCAACAAATTCACCTCAGCAATACTTAACAAGGAAGTATTATATTATTGTCCACATCTTAAAATGGACTTCGGTTGTGAAGTTGCACTGAGATTTTGAAATGAAAAACGACAGTCAAGCTTGTGAGCAGCAATGGTTTATTGCCAGATATATATCATGAGCCTTAAACGTTATTATTTAGACCAGATTTGGTCCCTTGTTGAATATGAAATGTAAGATCCAGATCAAATACAATGACGATTATTAATTCTGAGATGAAAAGCCAAAGCTAAAATATTCATACCCACGAGGTCTTTTTATCGTTATATCTCTAGTAATAACACTTTTTGATGAAATACTTGCATGTTTCAAGATTAAAAAAATCTGTTTTAAAACATATTTTTAGTGCAACCTAGAATATGAAGATTCGGTTAAAAACACATCATGCCTATATATATATATATATATATATATATATATATATATATATATATATATAAAGGACAATTTGTTTTAAAGTATGAACTGTGACGATTCACGCCAGCATATTTCATGAAGCTCTCAGCGCTTCATGAAAAGTATGCCGGAGTGAAGCGTTGCAGTTCATATCTTAATGCATTTTCAAAAATTAAATTCCATTTTTATATTTACATTTTACTTTCCTTTTTGTCGGAATTCCCAGTCATCATAATAGATGTACTATATTTATCAAGATTCATACACGCTTTGTTCACAACTGCGTCACATTCATAAGGAAACGGTCTTCATTACAAGTGGTAAAGATACCAAAGGCAAAAACACTGGAAATGTAAATATCATTGTGTATCTCCGGTAGGTGAAATAAGAGGAAGGGGGGATATAACAAGAGCTGACCCCTATCTAAAACACAAAGACGTGGGATCAGAACTTTACTTCCAAAAGGTGAAAAACCAAGACAGTACCTTAAAAATTGGCGCCCAATAACATTATTAAATACGGTCTATAAATTAGCCTCAGGATCTATTGCCAATAGACTAAAAAGACATATTCGTAAACTAATAAATAAAGACCAAACTGGGTTCGTTAGCAATAGATATATTGGTGAAAATACATGATTGATATATGATATTATGCAGTTTACCAAAGAAGAAGATATTCCTGGACATTTATTACTATTAGATTTCGAAAAAGCTTTTGACACCATATCATGGAATTCTATTCAAAGTACGTTACACTATTTTAATTTTGGGCCTTCCATCAAAGAATGGATTAGAATATTTCATCACAACATTACATCTGCAGTTATAGAGGGAGGCCATGTATCTGAATCTTTCTGTATACAATGCGGCTGTAGACAAGGTAATCCCCTGTCACCATAAATTTTTCTATTTTGTGCTGAAGTCTTAGCAATAATGATAAGAAAAAACAATAACATTAAAGGAATCACTGTTAGAAATACTGGAAAGAAAATATCACAACTGGCAGGTGACACATCAATTATACTTGATGGGAGTTGAGAATCCCTCTTGGAAACTGTGAACACACTGAACAGGTTTTCTGAGCTATCAGGTCTACATATTAATTGCTCCTAAATCCATGCAGTCTGGATAGGCGCAAAAAATATATTTAGTCAAGAAATTCTATATTCAAATTTAAACTTTTCCTGGGGTAATAGTAGATATACTTTACTCGAAATTCACTTTGATGTAGACTTACAAATGATTCCAAAAATAAATTATGACCCAAAGTTAACACAGATAAAGGCAATCATCACCTAGTGGAGTAAAAGATATCTAACACAAATAGGAAGGATAATTGTACTTAAAACTTTGGTTCTATCTCTTTTAAAACATATTCGCGTGTCAATTCCTAATCCTTCAGACTATTTTTGCAAAGAATTAGAAAATGTTTTCTAAGCCTTTGTATGGAATGGTCTTGTCCATCGTATTAAGAAAGATATTATTACAAAAACAAATGAAAAGGGGGATTTACGAATGATTAAAATAAAAAAAAAAATTTATTGCATCTTTTAAAATCCTTTGGATGAGACAATTAATCTTTACAGATAAAGGCCTGGACTTTTTCATATCTAAGCTGAATCTGACAAAATTAACTACATGTGGAATAGATTATATACTCGAGATTAAAAAAAAACCACTCAAGCAAAAACGCCGTTCGGATAGATGTCTTTGATGCCCGCATAGATCTAGTGCATAAAGACAGCCTTCTTATAGATAAGACTAAAGATGATATACCACTCTTCTTTAATTCAAGCATCAACATAGGCAGAAAAACTTTTTTCAATAAAGAATTGTTCGAACATAACATACAATACGTAAATGATATTATACAAGATGACGGTTCCTTCTACACTTATGAAAACTCTACTATTTATCCTCAAATAAATCTTAATTTTCTTGAATTTATGAGTATTATACAGGCAGTAAAAGCAAAATATAATGAAGGGGCTATAAAAAAGTACAAAATCCATTGATCTTACCTACTATCTATAAATTGTCATGGTGCAAGAAATCGAAATATGTCTATGGAATCTTGAATTATAACGACACTGAGCCTTTTTGTAAAAAAAAAAATAAAAAAAATAAAAAGAAATGGAGCACTATATTTGGCGTTGATGAAAGTGAGTGGAAAGCAATTTATAAGCTACCTTTTAAGACAACCCAAAAAAAAAAAAAAAAAAAAAAAAAAAAACCAACTCAAAACTTCAATGGTTCCAGTATAGAATTATAGAATTATTATTAGAATTTTAGCGACTAATACTTTCTTTTATAAAATTAAGAGGAAAGATACAAAAAGCTGCACATTTTGTAAACTAGAATAAGAAACATTGGAACATATCTTCTGGGGATGTATGAGCGTTCAATCCTTCTTAGACAACTTAATTTACAACAGTAAAATATATTGAAGAAAACACAATCTAACAGTTATCCATAGCAGAAAGAAATTTCTTATTAAGATCTCCAGATTCTAATAAATATATTCAAAACCTGATTTTTCTCTGGTTAAAGTACTATATATATATATATATATATATAATGAGGTGTACAGAAAATGCATTAAATATAGCAGTAGTGATATCACACTTGAAAAAGAATTACGAAACCCTGAAATTCATCTCATATAAAAATGGCGAAAAAAGAAAATTTGACGCCATCTGAGATAGATGGAATTGCATATTTAATTGAAACAACAACTTGATTTATTTATTAATTACCTCTCTCTCTCTCTCTCTCTCTCTCTCTCTCTCTCTCAACATATTCTGTAAATTATCTATTGTTACATTTTATATTTATTTTTTATATATTACAGAATATGTATATATATACATGTATAAAAAAATAAAAACTTATAATAAAAAAAAGAGCTGACTCCTCCCGTCATAATTTTAACAAGATGTGTGTGCCGGAAGCTGTGACCTCACCCCCTTCTTTTTCAATTGGTGGAAAATACCACCACTGATTGTAACACCCGTTGGACTTAGTTTGGATCCACCCTTGAAGAGTACGTTGCTCAGTGTTCTATTTCTCTCCATGCTCTGTCGTGTATTGTGCATTACCCACAACAGTATGGATGTCCATTCCGCCATGCTATTCCCAGACATTGTACCGTCACATGACACATCTGTGTCCCGAGGCTCTCCTCGCCAAGTCTGTGGTCAGAGTCTAGGATTCGCAAGATGATTTCCGAGCTGTATGTGCCTTTCAGTGTTGTTATATTGTGTGCCATTTTCAACAGTCTATGCTCCTCGCTAGGTACAATGTATCTATAGCTGTGTACTAGCTCTCGTTTCTCAAAGCTGTGTCGAAGGCAGCGGTGATTTGATTCAGTTGAGCAATACATGAGCTATTTCATCTTTCACCTAACGATTATCGTCGATGTTTTTCCACGCTACAGAGAAGTATTCAAGTTTCAGTGTTGATTTTTTTGTTCATCAAAATGTTTCTGTTCTCCTAGCTGTCATTCTGTAAATCGTAGGTGTGTCTTGACATTATTAAAAGTAAAGAAGAAGAAGAAGGAGAAGAAGATTGATTGATTGATTGATTATATAACGTTTAACGTCCCGCTCGAGAATTTTTCACTCACATGGAGACGTCACCATTGCCGGTGAAGGGCTGTAAAATTCAGGCATATGTGTGATACGGGACCTCGGTTTTTACGGTCTCGTCCGAAGGACCGCCCCATTTAGTTGCCTCTTACGACAAGAAAGGGGTACTGAGGATCTATTCTAACAACCCGGATCCCCACGGGGCTAGAAGAAGAAGAAGAAGAAGAAGAGACATTTAAAAAAATAATATGACGGGAAGATAAGCACGTCCACTATCTGAAGACGAGTATGTCTAGCGCCCATACTGACCGAACAACAATATACTACAAGCAACTTATGATTAAATAAACGATAGATTGATTATTATGGGAAATATTATTAAAACTATCAAAGAATATCTCATCTTCGCTAGCCATGATATTCTGGTCCACTCCAGGAGCGAATTTGACCGAAAACCGTTTGGCTAGAAAAGATGAGAATATCCCTAACAAAATCAAAACTGAGGAACAAAATAAAAATGGTGAAAAATATCTGTTAATTCAATGAAATGATCAAACACACAAAATCATCTGAACTTCGCCTGGCAGAACAGAAAACACAAAATCATGACGTCCCAATCAACAGCTTGTGTCCCGGCTCGAGAATTTCGTACTCCTGTGAAGGGCTACAAAATATTCGGCGCTTATGGCCTTTGAGCAAGGAGAGATCTTTATCTCGCCACACCTGCTGTGACATGGGATCTCGGTTTCTGCGGGACCGCCCCATTTAGTCGCATCTTATGACAAGCAAGAGGTACCGAGGACCTATTTTTACCCGGATCCCCACAGGATAACACTAAAGGAGAAGGGAAAAGATACAAATCAAGAACTGGTGGTTGTATTGGTAGAAAGTATTAACCACTACAACAGTACAATACGGAGTCACGAACACTTTCTGGGGCACCTGGCATGAAAAAGGTGTGCTTTCTTTAACCGAAAAATATAGCGGATTACATGCCATCAAATATCTGATACAGGTCATGAACGTATCCAATACAAACATGGGCATTATAAGGGATTGGATTTCAGTACAGTAGATTTGCTGATGATATATAGGACGTTTTTTGCTGTTACTAGCGGACGTCTGAAGGTGACAGATGATCACATGCATAACTAGGAAATGAAGAATATCAGACACCGCCGTATATCGTTACCATAGTTACCCTGTATCGAAAGCAGGTGGGATCTCAAGTAGCCCCCGACAAATGGACTTAGTGTAGATATAACGAGATATACTTACATAAAAGGATTCACTAGCACAAAAGGCTTCGTAAAGACTGTGTTACGAATATGTCGAATATTATGTGAATAGTATTCATTTGGTTTCATGATATAGCGCCTGCACGTTTAAATACCAGATATATATTAGTATGCCCTAAATAAGAAGTGGGGGGGGGGGGGGGGGCAATTCTGACTAGTTCCCCTTACTTATATCTATGCTAGTATCAAATTATTCAGATGTGTTTTATCTTATTTTTTCAAAGTGCATTAAAAACATTTGTTTGCTTCGTTTTATTTCTTTGTTTTGTTGGGGGGCGGGGGGGGGGGGGGGGGGCGTTTGTTTTGTTTTGTTTGTTTTCTTGTTTTGTTTGTTTGTTTTTGTTTTTGTTTTTTTGTTTTTTTGTTTTGTTTTTTGTTTTTGTTTTGTTGTTGTTGTTTTTTTTTGGGGGGGGGGTTGTTGTTGTTGTTGTTGTTGTTTTTTTTTGTTTGTTTGTTTTTGTTTTGCAAATATGACTTTAAGGGAGTTCAATGATAAGTATATCAAGTGTTTACATGTGAACGAAATTTAAATTTTACAGAAAATTAATACCATGATTTATATTTCCTTTTAAAATGTATATATCAAAGGATTGTTGAAGTTTCTCCTGACTAAAAAAAATCTGAGGAACAAATTATTTTTCATAGCGTAAATGTTTATGATTAAAATTAAGGAATTACGAGATAATCTCCCAAGTACCGATAACCAAGTTTCCATCTTAAAAAGGAAAAACGGCTTAAACCTTGATAATATTTTCTTTCAAAAAGTATAGATTATTTAGAACTTAAATCATAATATTTTAAAAGAAATGTACGATTTTGTTCTTCATGGCTAGAAAAATGAAATATAATTACAGGTGTTTAATATCCTTTAAAGTCGGAGAAAATATCAGTTTATGTAATTTTAAGTAGACAGTAATTTTATTAGTGACGGTGTTATCGGAAATTATGGGGCGAACAAGAATCACTTGATATGAATCAGGTTTAATCACTTTCGAAGCGGTAACTCAGCGTGTCGCTCCTCAAAGTATCACGTATTTATCGTACACGCAATTAAAGTGGGTAGAAATTTAAATATACAGTAAGCTTTTTAATGTCATTTCTGTAATATTTTCAAAGCATTGTAATTACATTTTTATTTCATTAAAGAAAAAAAACAAAAAAAAAAACAACGGAACCCAACACAAGAAAACTGTAAAGCACATCTTGGGGAAAAACAAGCCTGAACTTTTGACAGGTTTATTTGACTCCTGACCAAATCACAAAAACAATATTTGGTCAAGGTTTACACAAGGAAAAACTACATGATTAGTTTAGATAATACGGAGTCAGATTATACGCGTAAGTGTGTATAAACAGCGTCTATCACTCCTCTGGTAGCTTGTTATCGGGACACAGAGCTCGCCGACAAGATCCGATGGCGGAACATCTTTTTGCTGAAATCAAAGGTGAAGCGTTCGGCTAATTACTACCTAACAACTCAATTCATCAGACGGCTCTGCTGGTGTCTGACAACCTTCCGATAAGATAACGTGGACCAAAGCAGAGTACTGTAAGTATCCCATTCTGTACTGAAAATGGTGAAACCGCCTGAAAAAGTTCGGATCAGGTCATATGAAAACCCTATCATCTTTTTGTGAAATGAAGTGACTGGAACTATCAGCTCAGGGGATCGTTTTCCCCCGGGCATTGTCGTGTGGCGCGCAAACGAAAAACTTTCCTTCCTAAATTTATCTTTCTCCATTGAATGAGTTCACCATGGTTGGCTCGATGTCTACACAGATATACAAAGTGTAGTCGTCTCGTTCATCAGATCTGTGGTGTCTGTATCAAATATGCGAGTAGGTAATCGTCATTTAACAACTCACCTTATATTCAATCCATCGCGTGTTTCTATTTTCAGGGGAACAAAATATTTAAGAAAAACACTACACGAATATCCATTGGAATGTCTCATCTTTTCAATAAAAGGGAATCCTTATCGCTTGTCACCTTCAGAGCAGTGTGGCTGAATTGTCTCGACATCTGACTGCCATATTTTTACACAGCATTTTGGTGTCTTGTCGCTATTTTAGTAATAATTTGTCAATTTTATTCTTAACAGTTCTTTTTGTAAAGTGTTTCATCTTCATTAGGACAACCTCTGTAAAGCGCATAGAAACTATACGTAATTTTGCGCTATATAAGTGAATATAATAATAATAATAATAATAATAATTTGTCTTGTATTGGTGCACACATTTTTACACTTCTGTTTTCACACCTCGGATTTTATTTTAATTATACTTTCATTTGAACATATTTTTATTGACCGTAAATATAAACCAATGGATTATAAATGATTCACTACAGCTATTTCCTAGGTCATCTGAAGAATTCCCAGCAATAGAACGAGTGGTAATCTTTGATGGACTGTGCATAGATTGTTTGTAATATTATGGCAAAAGAGACTGTGGTCAGAAAATAGTAATATTATTAATAATTAAAAAACAAAAACGAGAGAGAGAGAGAGAGAGAGAGAATCAAAGAAAACAAACAAAATCAAAACAAAGTAAAAAGGGGGAAAAAAAACAACAAAAAATTACACAGAAATATTTTAAACGGTCTGAGTTTTTGCATGTTAAAATTTAGCAGAATTGATGAAAGTCTAAGAATGTCATAAACTAATTATAATTGTTGATCTTTTATTTGGTTTGTTCATCTTCTATTTTATACGAATACACGATTATAAACACACCAGTATATTGCCTTTATCTGGGTCTGTCACGTGACTATGCCACCCAGACTCCATCCCTGGTCTCGGTGACGCGTTGTTCTGTACTTACGCTGACGTTATTAAAGAAAAACTTGATTTGAATTATTTGTGAGTAAAGTAGATTTATTTGACAAAACCATGCCTTATGCAAAGTAGGATTATATAGGATTCCGTCATGAATTTGAAATAGTAACCCTCGAACAACCTTCTGTTGGAAAATCTCTCTCAAGGTCAAAGAACTATAGATTGCATGGAATACATTAGAAATTTGAGGATTTTAGAATAACGCATTATGTTGTATCCATACTGCAGTGTCAGACCCTACCCTCGTTATATGCAGGCTTTAGATCGGCACAGGTAATCTTTTCTGAAATTTGCGAGTATGTGTGTAATGGTGTCACGAATAGTTGGACTGGGATCCAGAAGCATTGCTCTTCTGAGACATTTCGGAAATGTCACGTGATGTTTTAATTAGTATTTTGAATTTAGAAAGATTCAAGTACTGTGGAGGTAAATGATAATAATAGAAATACGATACACCAATGTTTTGTAAGAGCGTGTTGTTTAAATGAGTCACGGACAACTGCAAGAGATGCAATGGCAGTACAACGTGCACGCTATGGATGACATCTTAAGCAAGATTATTGATTCTCTTTCCTCGAACAGACTTTAAAATTTGTTTTCATTAAAAGTAACATGTCAACACTCTGCAATGGAAATATATAGATCACTAGGGTGAAGATGTTTCTGGGTGTCGGCAATGAATAAGACCTGTGTTGGTACAAATTTGATTGAATGATATCTCTATAGCATGGCGTGCACACGCTTTTTTCCCCCCCGACTTTCTCTCGACCGCGAGATTTCGGCGAGATTAGTTCCACCGGGAAAGTGATCGGGTTATCGACATAAATAACAGTTTCAACGATATATATGATTTATAACATTTGTTTCGTATGTTTTCTTAAGATTATCTCCAGAAAAAAAATCGAGTGCAATAATTCTAACATTTAAAAAAAAATGTATGCAGTGACTTAATTGTTAAACCGTCAAGCGAGTCATTCGTTGGTGTCTTCTGACAGACCTTTGCCATAACTTAGTTTGGAAATGGAACAAAAACAAAAAATAATTACCGACTCCGTCAAGTTATGCTCTTTTGAACAGGTCAGACGTAAATTTTCCCCAGTTCTCGCAGAATTTTGCGTTTTATCGGCACTAAAACTACAGCGATGAGACGGGCTCGAGAGCTCTGTAAATTAAAAACAAGCAAGGTAAAAAATGATATAGAATAGGTTCTCGGTAGATGAACAGGTTTGCACTTGGAAAATTTAAAGAACAATAATGAAAATGCCATTTGCATGTGTTTCTAATAAAATTCGACTTCTAAGCCCTTGTTTTTTGAAGTACCGAGGTAGTTTATCTATGAAATGTTTTTATTGTCAAATAAAGATCACTTTTCTAAACAGAACTTTAACTTGATAGGTTTTTATTGTATGAGGAGGAATTCGTTATGAATCTTAAGCTTTCTAGTTGAACGCCTTCCATGTTATTAAAGACAAGATATAGAATTGTCGTCTGTATTATATGAGTTCTGTCATGTGGACGGGGTATACATATATGGCCCGTTTGACTTTCGTTCACCCTGAATTCATTTCTCAGTTCGTTGACTATAGGTTTATCGGACGGGTCGGTTTGTATGTATGCTACCAGACCCAATGCATTTCTTTATTACACGCACTTTACACCAATATGCAAAATTATGGAGTGATAAAAGAAATGAAAACTTCATTCAACGCATCGCCATTTTAATGCAGAAATATCTAAGTTTAAGCACACCGTAAATGGAAGGGGAAAAAAACCTTGCTTTTTTGTGAAGAATAAATAAATACTGTCTACACTCGTGCTTTCAATAATTTCCTAGGTTTCTTAGGTACGCGTCTCTACACTACAAATGGCTGCACTTTAACAAAACAGCTCTACCTTTACTAGTGTACTTTGAAGACGATATTCTTTACATTTGTAAACAAACCTTCATTTAAATTTTTCTAACAAACACAAGCACGACTATTGATGTGATATTGCACCCAAGGGTCAATATTCCTTGAAGCAGGGCACTAAGATTCCACAAACTAAAACCACAAAACATGTCTGAAGTACGTGTTTTGACCCTGTACTTTCCTTCGTGACACTACGCACGGACTGACAATACAATTAATGAACCATGCTGTACAGACAGCAAGCTCAGCTCGAATATAGATATGTAGAATCATTTGCTACTGATAGGAAGCTTGGAGATATAGAATTATCTGCTACTAATAGGAAGCTAAGTTTGGCTATATATATATATATATATATATATATATATATATATATATATATATAATCTGCTTCTGATGGGAATCTCAACTTCGATATATAGAATTATTTGCTACTGATAGGAAACTCAGGTGACCACTCTTTGGTGAGTTCGAGCCCCGCTCGTGGCATGGCGGTGTCAAATCCAAGACGTAACATAGGTAGTGATTGCTCCTTCGCCAAAAGCTCGACATTTTAGAAGAGAGAGTCAGCGTCTTTAGTATATGACCTTAAAAACGGACATCCCTTGTCGCGGCAGATGTCGGCAAGAACCCTCACTGCTACGGCCCTGAGCGCTTAGCATAGGTCTGAAGTTATGGAATTTTACCTAAAACTGGTGACGTCTCAATATTCTTGACGGGACGTAAAACAAACAACAAATCAACCATTTTATGGACAGTGACTGATGTGGTTTCACATTAGCTCTACAATTGTTTGCTCTTAGTCCCCTACCGCCAATCGGTCTGTCTGTCCATCCGTCTGTTTGTCATTCTGCTTGAGATTTTCCGGGCTATTTCTCCGCATCGGATGAAAAATATTCAACTGAAATTTTATACGCAGCTTTGTCTTCGATAGTTACAGATCATTTGGGTTTCGGACGCTTGACCTACTTTTGACTGGATTATCCTACCAGTAGGGGACTGTTAACAATACACTGGCTTGTTTTATTTGTATTAGAACCAAGTTTCAGTTCATCACACATGGTCACAACCTGTACGGAGATGATCTGATTCATCTTGCAGGCAGGACTGCACAAGTTACTGCAATACATTAGGAGTGATCTATCGAATCATGGAATTCCAGACAAAAAGCAGCTAACCCTATCACCCTCTCTCGCTCTATCTTAAAATATCAAACTATTATCAATATTTCTTTATATTTATTTCTCTTGTAAACAATTGTAACAAATTTCAACAACAATATATGTCAGCCATGGAATGTAAACAATATTGTACATGATACATGAATATAATACTGAGAGTATCAGAAGCATGCAATGATACGTTTTCATATAAGCCAATGGATGACGCCCCCAGCAGTGACGTGGTTGTGGTCCATTTCCAGAAAGGAAGAATTATGTTTCAGCATTAGAATTCATTAATGTTTTGAAATGTTTGAACACATTGAACAGAAAATGATGAGATCGTCTTTTCCCAAAGCCCGAAGCAGTTGTATTTAGAATGTACATCTCGGATAGATACGTGTTGCAATTAATGATAAACAGGTCCTCATTGGTCCATTGCACCAATCGGTATCACAGTCAGCAGCCATATTTCATAGACTTCAACGACGTTTTCAAAAACTATTCTCATTTCTCTAACCCCTTGCACATATCAGGTTCCATTCTTCGCATTGCACTATGCCATTTTCAGTGTTTGAGATCACAAGAACGTTAAAGAAGGTTTTAATCTGAGCTCCTATTGCATCTTCTACAAGATTAAAGGGCACTCCATTCTTCCGTCACGGATGGCCGTATTTGCGAGGTTTTCCCAATCTGACAAATACGGAGAACATGTCTTTGCAAGCTCTCCAAACCTGACTTTCCCTGTGATCAAGAACACCCCTCCTCCATGTCGTACTTGACATTTTTTAGGAACTACAATTTTGCCATATTGTTGCTGGATGTCTACGTGGGGCTTAAAGTACAAGGTACTTAACTTCCTGACGACACGAGTCACGTGGAATTCTACTTCCGTTTTGTCATCCCTTTCTCGGTGTCTGACTTGACCCATTTCGCCAACAAAAACTACAAAAAAGTGAAATTAGAAACCATTAATGTTAGAGTTACTTTTAATTACACATGATTCGATGTCTTCTAACAATGTTGTGAGAAGCAATTAGTAACAGAAGCGCAGGGTAAGACGATATTGTAATGTCCTGAGTCCAAACGTCAAAAATCGGGGAAGGGGGGGCATATTATATAATCTGTCTGTATCTTTATTCGAAACTTAAAACTTGGTCATGAATTGAAAAAAAAATCAAGATAAAGACTCTTTTACTTGATGAACGAAAAGTGTCGTCAAAGCTATTTGACTGATAATTAGGCCAAGGTCAGTCATCAAGGTCAGGGTAAAATATGTCATTATTTGAAGAATGTGAACACGCTCCAAGACATAGCGTTCTTTTTATTCAAATCCAAATAATCATATATATATTAAAACTTCAGATTTGTTACCAAAAAAGTATTTTGGCCAATATTTGAATATATTTGACAAACACATTCCCCCTTTAATCGGAAATCCTGGATCCGCCACTGATAACAGTGAAGCCTCTATATGGTGTGTTGGGACTCTCTCTCTCTCTCTCTCTCATCTCACTTACCGAAATCACTGGTGCAGTACGACCGAATTAACTCTTTGGTATCACATGGTCGACAGTCTGTAAAAAAACAAAATACAGGTCAGTGGGGAGTATATCGATAGCTATATATAGATTACATGAAAAGTGCCTGGTTTTAAGATGGCCATACGATATTAAATCTTTGTTTCGCAAAGTTGCATCTATACCTTCAAACAAACTTATTGATTAATAGTTTAAAGGTGTTTTAAAGGTGTGTTTAACGAGTAGAGAAACAAAAATCTCGTTTTTTTAAAGATCTAGTAAAAGATTAATCGCTACTTATAAAAACCAAGGTCATTTGCGACAAACTTTCTTATTCAGTGTTTATTGAAAGGCGTCTGAGATTAGTTGGATAAGCGAGCAAACGGGCGTAATCAACGGGGACATCTCTTTATAATCTCGGGTTTGTTTCACGCTCTTTTCTCTCCTGTTCGCCTTGTTCTTGATCAGGTGACATGAAATTACGTGTAGCCACCGTCAGAAAGCCGTCAAGTAGTATTGGACAAAAAAGAAACATGAAAACCCATTTGATTTGTTTTAAACGATAAGAAACTTGTTTTGTTCTCGAGGACTCTCCACGCAACACAGTAGGACGCTTGTTGAGTTTCAACAAACAAAAGCCAAGGGAAAAAATCACTTTTTCTTTCAATGTCATGTGTCATGTTTTGCTTTAATTATCGGATGAGGACACATAATAAACTTTTTCCCCACAATACGGTTGTTTTTGTTTACCTCTAAGTCCGGTCGCTATCAGTTTTTAACTCGGTTAATATCACGTTACCGCACTGAATGATTCACCTTACTGGTCCGAGGAATCCAACTTTACATCTCTTTGTTCACAGATACTCTAATGTATTTGCTGTCTGGAAAGGTCTGTACAATGGTAGTATTACTTTAACATAATTTACATTCCATGAATCTATCTGAAGTTTTAATCAAGTTTAGTTGCGCAAAAACAAGGCAATTATTTTACTACTTTTCATTTTCTTTCAAGGGGCTATCATTAGAGTTATGGGTTTTGGCGGCCATATTGCTCTGTCACGGTACATTTCAATTATAAGCTATCTCTTTCTGGGCGAAACATATGCCTAAATTACAAGTGTTACCAGATAGGGGAAAATTACGTAATTAACATAGACCTATCTCTTCTCGTTAAAAGAGTTCGAGCGAGAAAATTGGGTGCTGTTGGTCTTGTGTACAAAGCCGCCGTTACGATAAACGAATTCTCCCCCATCGTTAAAACAGCATCAAATTGCTGGTAACGTTGCACCCAAGATGACATAACATACCAGAAAAATTGTCGAATTTTCAAACTCCGCACAAATTTTTGTTGTTGTTGATGTTAAGTAGAAACTAGAGACATTAAGGTGGCACCAAATAATTTTTCAATCACTTTGACGAAGGACAATAAATAACAAACGTTATGAATTGTCCCATAGTGTTTCTTTTACACTTGAAGACTATCAATATCCGAAATTTCAATTTATTCCCTTGGCTGTTTGATAACGGTCCAATGCAGCCCCTTAACACAGTTTTTGTTGTATGTTTGATCAACATGTGACAATATTTGCACACTGCCTTGACAAAGTTCGTTAAGGGGTACCCCCCAGAGCACCGATTGACAATCACTGATTAAACATACTCATGTAAGATTGGGACAAGCGCAGCCGAAACAAAATCTCCTTCGTCCAAAAGGAAAGATTTGCTAATGTATTGACACAGTTACATGGCTAACCCATTAACTTGTCAGGTGTTCTAGCAGTGTGTGTATCCCGATTGACTTCTCTAACGGCTTCCTGTACACCCTACGTGCATTCTATTGAAATAATCGAAGAAAAAAGATGTTTAAACAACTAGCAGTTGCTGAAATATGATTCCCTGCTTTTTGACTTTTGCTTTTAATAAGCTTAATTTTGTGTCTGATAACCAAAATCTTTTTACTGATTAAAAAGTGGATAGAAGACGGTTTGCTCTCAAAGGTGTCACCCGATGTGTTTTTTAAAGAAGAAAGTTAGATACAAAATTTTAATGTCGCTGGACACTGTAGAAATTGATTGTCCTTCAGAGGAAAGCATTGCATTGTTCTCTCGGAAATGTGTCTGGCAGATCTCACCTTCGGCGCTGATAACTTCTTGGTTTGTGTTTACTACAATGTTTCTTACACACCTGAACGTATTGAAATCAAACAATGAAGTTAACCATTTCGGTATCTACTCCCCCCCAGTTCGTGTCAGAACGTGAAACACCGTCATACAATGAAAATGACCGAAATTTATATTCCTTTTCATCTTTTGTCAACAGATACTCAATTGTAACGTTTCCCCTTTATCAGTAATTAAATTACAAGTCGGGACCCGAAATGTCGATAAAGAAAGATTGAAATACTCGACAGTGTACACATTTTGTTATCTGTTGCAGTGTTGTGGACCCTGATTTAACGGTGTTCTACACAAACATGACTGATTAAAGTAGTCTACTTATCAGCGCTTTATTGTATGGTATGCGCGGTTTTATCTCATGTTTGCTAATAAAAGCAACGCCGATACTGCGATAAAATTATCTATGTACTTTAAATTGTCGTTTAGTTTCGTGAAAATAAACTTTTGTAGCGCCCAATTTTAAAATTTGATTTCGTGTGTACTGTAGGTTGCTTAGTCTAAGTGCAGTGACTTTAGGATTATCAAAGAAGGTACAAGAATCCTTACCCTCTAATTCATTTTCTATATGTCGAGAAGTCTTTCTCTCTAACACATACTGTAATTTCATCCGGGGGAATCCGGACATATCGTGAGTTCTTTCTGGTTCTAAATATAACAGGACGGGAGTGTTCGAATATAAACAATATTCATTAGTCTTTCCATTGACGCTAAATAATGGCTTGAGCAAAGATGACTGTGGTAAAACATTTGCAAAATGTGATTTCGAGTTCTTCCAAGATTCTTGAGACACTTTGATTTTCACATTTTCTGTCTGAATTTTGAAACACGCTTCGTACAGTCCTCCGGTGGTGTAGCTGAGCTCGACACGCAGGCCTCCGTATGGACTAATCCATTCAACGTTTCCTTCATTGCAGACTGTCTTGATATTCTGAACGGCGGGGATCTCAGTATTCAAATCACTGCAACAGAAATTAAACGTTGACATAAAATCATAAATACACCAAATTATTGGAGGTTTCTGTTCAGTGCATGTGTCATGAACTTTGTGTGGACGATGAATTATATAGCTGACATTGCAATCAACTGATAGTGTGTAACTGACAATCTCATATAAAGTATGTAAATTATACTGCATTTATATATAATAGGGCAATTCTAACGGGTAAAACACTGCACTATCCAGACAACTAGTACATCAAAATCCAGACATTTAAAACGAAGACAATATATCACATGGAGTTGGAACGCTGTATATTTTCTTCGGCCGTGCATCTGTCTTTTCAGTTCAACGCACCTTTATTATCTATATTCAGAAAGATGCTCCGAGACCGTCAAACCATGAATATACATCTAAAGTATGCAATTATATGTGTCTATTATTCGTCTTTGACTTTTGAATATATGTGATATCTTGTGGTTTATCTGTCCCATTCCTGCTGGTAATTTGCATCTTCTTTGTGTGGGTCGTCTCCACATCATCACCATGCCGACATTACGTATCTATAGCCCCCAGTAATCTTCGACTCTAGTTTTTTTTAATCCTACCTCGTCACGTGTTTAAAGGAGATAAAACCCAATTAGAAGTGAAAGATACATCCCGCTACTCCCATATTATGTCGCTATATTCTTTCTTTTCAAATTGCAGCGAACACTTAAGTTGCCAGGACTGATTGTCAGGCGCGGCAAGCTTAAGGTGTACCCGTATGTAAAAGGTCGACCACACAAATACTGTCGCTGGTAAGTACGCACACTAAGACCAGCTTTCCTCCCGCGATAACAGAGCCTAATAACATCGCCTTTACCCAGATTAATGACATTCAAATCATCAACACGGAGAAATGCCGAGTAGACTGCAAATCTCTGCTATTGACAGACCCGGGGCGCATTCCTGCGGCTCTTAAAGCTGTATACGGAGAGCGCCTTAAAGGGACCAACTCTTAATACTCAGTGTTTTATTTGAAATGTGTAAAAATTGAATTTTTATCATGTTTCGGAGTTTCAAACAACGACTGTTCTGGTTGTTACATGAGAGAAATCGTGGAGGATGATTCGTTATTCTTATCAGAGCTTTTCAAAATGCCTGTCACTTCAATAGTTTTTTGTTGACATAGGGGAAAAGGTGTTATCAACTTAGACCGAAGGACTCGTTAGTTTAAGTTGTCCGATTACAATTCGTCTTTCAAAAGGCTACTTGTTTTTAACAAACAAGGGATGAGTTGTCAAGTTTGGTGGTTTTTGTTTGCTGAGATGAATTTATGAAATTTTAAGATGACATTTGAAGGTTTCTATCTTGTATGATTCATTTTGCTGAAATGGATTTTCCTTTTCAATGATAAATTTCGTGTTGATGTCGTAAAAAGAAAGTTAAGATACCTGACACTACGAAGATTTCATCATTCTAAAATGCTTGCATTTGTAATGTAATTGCTTATGGGTTTATCAGTTGAATAATTCAAGTTGTTAAAAATTCTCTCTAAGTTCATTTCAAATTGCGAATTGCTTTTTGTCAGTGTGGTTTTTTTTTTCCTTTCTGAACAGAAAATACAAACTTCGTGTCGGCCTATACTGTAAAATATTTTAAATCTCATAATTGTACGGCTAAGCATCAATAACTGTATAAAAGTTCAAAGGACTACGTGTCTAGGTAATATGCATTATGTAAATCAGATCAAGATTTTAAACCAAAATAAATATGTAATGCTCTAATGAATGCCAGGCATCAAACAGTCCTGCACGCACCTGAGCATTTTAATTAGAATAGCCGACACACCTTTCTATGTAAGTAAAATAACAAGCAAATCTACAGCGTACGTCTTAGAACCGCTCGCGCGACCAGTGGCTTGGCGCTTTGCCCAAGTTATTGTTCAAAATGGTCATAAAATATGAAAAATTAGACATATGAAAAATGATTCTTAAGTAAGTAAACTTTTAACTCCCTGACATACGCACAAGGAAATAAAAGTCTTGATCACTATGAATATAGGTGCTGTATTCAACTCCTTAAAAGTTGTTGGGCGAAAAAACTTTTTGGGATTATGCATTTACATTGAATATGATAAAACTGCAATTTATCCAATTGTCAAATTCGTCAGTGATAAATAAAGAGAAATGTAAATTAGAGTGTCCGACGAGGAAATTACCTTATGGAGCAGTCGCACAACTCACAAACTTTGGCGAGACATCCATGCAGGCTAAAAATCGCAATACACAACAGGTACTGTCCGCTTCCGAGCACCGATGATCGCATCATGATCCGAATGACGCGTTCAGGACATCTTAGAGAGAAACTACATATTTTTCATCAGTCAGATTAATATCCCACAAAAATCGGTATATATCCAGATTTGATAATGAGCGAAACGATGTACACAGACAGCCTTATTTACTAAGAATCTCACAAGTGGTTTGTCACTACGTACAACTATCCGAGCGACAACCAATCACAGCACAGCATGACACGCGCAATCGCTAAAGTAGGCGGGGTTTATATGTAAACACGCCTGTTTTCACCTGATGCGCACTTACCTGAGTGACAAATCTTTGGCATATGAGCGAATATTATTTTATCATTGACAAGTAAATGTAATCACTCATAAAAATAAACTAGGCAATACACATATCGCTGTGAAAACTTGTAACTCTATGACTAGATTTATTATTAATAATATTAGTATGCACTCCGTCATCGACGTACAAATTATTACTGGATTAATTGAAAGATAACGGTAATAATTTAGTTTTGTAAAAGAAAACCAAATACAAAACAAAGAAACAAAGCTAAAACAAGCAAACAGAAACCTCAGCTGTTTATTAGATTTGTACGGAAATATATGGCCATATTCAATACCAATTTGTTTTGGAAAGTATTTAATTCCTTATATGATTTAAAAAGCTGCACGAATGTCCAAAATTCATTGAATAATATGTCCATGATGTGTAAACTCGTGTATGTTTTGTTCAGGTGATATGAGTTTCTTCAGGCACGTCGAATGTCATCTAAAATTTCCTACATATGTACTTATATCAAATGGGCGTATCTGGGAAAAAACTCTTCTGTACGCAACATAATCAGGAACTGTTTGTAAAACAGAATATGAACCTTATTAACTAATGCTTTGAAAGATTATTTCAAACGGTGTAAAATTACTCGATGTGTCTAATATATATCCATACATCACTGAGGCTATAAATGAGGTTGGTTTTTACGACCCATCATTTTTGCACCTGTCGTTAAGTTGAGCGAGACATAAAGTCCTTAATGCAATTGCACGATCAAATTTTGATACACGGAAAATTTGTCGATTTTTTCCGGACAGTTTACTTTTACAAAAGAGTAACCCCAAAAAATAGCATAAAAATAACGTATGGTTTACTTTGATAGCATCATTTTCCTGCCATGCATTACGTTTAATGTATTCGATTTATTGCGCGTGCACGTGCACACACACACACACACACACACACACACACACACACACACACACACACACACACACACACACACACAGAGAGAGGTCGAGAGAGAGAGGTCCATATATCCATATATAATAAATTTCTCTCTCTCTCTCTCTCTCTCTATCTATATATATATATATATATATATATATATATATATATATATATATATATATATACACACACACACGCACACACACACACACACACACACACACATATATATATATATATATATATATCTATCTATATATATATATAGATAGATAGATAGATAGATAGATAGATAGATAAAAGTTGAGTACTGGATTTGATTTCTAAAGAAGAAAAATAAATTTTAAAAAAGTGTGTGTGTGTGTGTGTTTTCGGACAGTGCAAAGTTCGTTACAAGCAACAAACGGCGTTTTGCTATTGCCGTGTCCTAACCTTCTCTCCCACCCAACCCTTTTACAGTTATTTTACGCGTTTTCAGTTTTATTCGATTTTGATATTTGTGCATTAAAAACGATCTTGTAACGAACACAACCAACCCATTTACTTTTTCTATTTTGTTTTACTTTAAATTTTCGTATGAGGGCACCGAGGAAGAAAATTAATCATTATTTGGTAAATAGTTGTGGCTGTTTAAAATTTGGAAGCGTTTTGTATTTCCATCGATCGTTTCTCACTTTAGTTCCTAGTCAGTAATCATAGATTGTATGACACATGTTTTAAAGACATTTAAAAGCCAATGTCCTCAGAGAGAGAGAAGGGGAGAGAGAGAGAGAGAGAGAGAGAGAGATTATTTTCAATGATTTGAGCAAAATTATTTTCCCGCCAAATGGTATTCTAAGATAACAAACCCGCGATGTCAGATATGCTAGAAACTAACAGAGAACAATGAACGACCTCCTCCAGAAATTAATTACTACTGACTGTAATGACCGCAAAAAGAAAGATGGTTCATGTCTAGTATGTTTGTAGTGTTCGTCTTGGATATTCCGTGTTGTAAAGTCTTGTTTTGGACAATACACGTCTTCTTAATCTGGTAAATAAAACGAGACAAAATCCACACGTGCTGTAAAGAATCATTTCTTCTCACGGAGATTTTGGTATTTACTTATGATCATATCTATTACACAGAGAAAAGGCGTTCTAGTAGGGACAGGTAATTTTTACCTGAAGGCCGTCTCTGTCTAGGTACCAACTGTCTTTCGAGCTGTTTAGCGGAGATGACAGATTTTATGCCACATTAATGTGCGTTTTATTTTTCAGTGAATTGAAAAATCGGATTAACATCGATTAAATTGTCTTCAGACATTTGTCATTAAATTCTACGATACTGTGGGATTGTTCAATATCTGAACACTTCCAGATTCTTATTTCAGGTTTCGTCTTTGTCGTGTATAGGTATTCGAAATTTTCGGGGGGGGGGGGGGTAGTGCTACGATTTTTTTCCCGTTAAAATATAACAAACGAAGACAAGGCGCGGTATATAAGTAAATGATTAGGGCCGCAACTGTGTGGTTATTTTTGTTCCTATAAAAGTAAAATCGAAAGGGTTCTTTATATATGTACATTTCTATTATCAGCTGTGGGTACCTGAACGTGTTGCGGGCGACAATAGAAAGGTCAATACAGGACTGAAGCGCGGAACGTAATTTCTTTTCCCTTTTCACGGGGATACAAAACTTTCAAAAATATTTAAACAATTCTGTTGAAATATGAACAAAGTAAGTGGATGATATATATCCATAGGTATACGAAGGTTCCTGAAATGACCAACTGGGACAAAAAGAAACGCGCGAGGCCGCGTCCAGTGTTAAAATTGTAACAGAATACGGACATTTAGAACATTAAATTCTTGTTTTTGAAGAACACCTGTGTCTACAAATAAAAGCACCCCTGTATTCTAATTATACATTGATGCATCCCGCCCCGCATTTAGAAGGTCTGATGAAGTCGCTTTGGGTTACAATGTGTCTGGTCAGGTGAGTGTGTATTGTTCAACATTACCGAAGACTGTGGTTGGTCAATGAGCAAAACGAATTAAACTCCTCCACCGTCAGACTGGGTAGAAAAATGATACATGCCATATTGAAATATTTCAACAATTACTTGGAAGTAAAGACGTGTTTCTTTTTATCTTTTACTGTAGGTAGGGGTTTGCAAAAATGCAGTCCGTGTCACGTCCGAAAAACGGAATAATGACAAGCTATCATTTTCTTAATTGTGCACGAATACGCAGACCTTAGCTTTAGCCGATAATAAGACATTACCTTTTACCTGTATGCAAAAAGGACCACAGTAACGCCTTAATTTTATGTCCATAATGGTTACCCTATGGAAATGTACACCCTGCTGATTTCAGATTTATGATGCGGGGGGATACAAGGCTTTACATCTGTCCTAAGCTGTTAAACACGCCATCAGAACTCAGAATGACAGTTAATGTATCTGTAAAAATAACGTGTAAGCTAATTAAGCCATGACATTCCTAAAGAATCTGCAAAAACAAACATCATTTATCAGGTTCCCAGCGGCGTGGTTTCGACCTTCTGGCATCAAGTGCCCGAGACTTAAGAGAAGACACATGTTTAAACGATAGAATTACGAACCTTACATTTTCCAGATGGAGGATATTTTTCGGCATGGGGAGGTTTAGTTGACGGACTGACCCGCTCCTTGGTGTCGGACTGTGTATAATACTAGCCAGGGATGATTGTACTTAAACTATAAATGACGCCCTGTCAATCACAAGTCATCGTTACGGGTGTCCATATATATATAGGTTCTGTTCTTTCTGTCTTTCTTTTGTAAAACTGTTACCTAATCACTAGAAGTTTATTTTTTACTATAGCGAAACTTTGCAAATTATTTAGAAATCTTCCGTGTTTGTTTGTATAGAAATATAACCTTTCAATGAATTTTGCTTAAAGTAAGAAAGGAAGTCATCATTTCTGATGCATGCAAACAAGGAATCCTTGAAAAATATTTGACCCATGTTCTCAAAAATAAATATTGATTTCAAGCGTCAAATTTCTGAGATGAGATGTCGACCGCAACATCATGCGAACCTAGATTTACGTGTAAATACGAGAGTAAATGTTCGCAAAAGTGAAATATAAAAAAAAAGAAAGTTAATTTGGAAAAATATTATGTGTACCTCTAACGTTGAAAGTGATTCCAAACTTTCACTTGCTCTGCGATATTTATAACGTTATATAAAGTTTCAAATCGATACATCACTCAGCCCGCATAGGTGATATTAATTAATGATGCGAACCAAAGTCTGATAGATGGATAATAACGACCTGATGCCTAGCTCGATTTCAGATAATGAAAAATAATTTTTCAAAAAGCGATTAATGCACACAATGTAAATGCTGGTATCTTATATATTCTTATTTTTATGATCACTATTTTTCTTATTTCAGTTTTGAAATGTATGGCCACTGATTTTCAATGTTTATGTATATGTATGCTTAGGTAGAGAGAAAGAGGGGGAGATAGAAAGCTGATAGAACGTGTAAAGTAAGGACAATTTTTAACCATTTAACCCGCGTTGTGAGGACGTAAGTGCACTAGGAGGACAAAAAGTCTGTCCTTTATTTACTTCCGCATCAACGTGACCCACATAATGTGAAAAGTTCAGATACAAGAATTTAGGGGGGGGGGGAGAGAGAGCAGTATTTTAGATACTGCATTAAGTGTGTTCACGTGTTAAAAGAATCATCATGAAATGCATGATTGACATGCTGTATAACATTAAAATTCAGCTCGGGATCGTTTGTATTAAACATCGGGATCAACATCTAGTGACGAAAGGTAGTTATGTTTCGAATTTCCTCAGTGTGTAAGGTCCTAACTCGTTGATTCTGATGTAGTCACAGAACAGATAAATGACAGTTAACTATAAGGTTGGATAGTGAATGTTATAGTGCCGGATGACAGATGTGGTGAGTATGCAATCCATGCAGATGTGTTTAGATAAGAAGAAGACAGGTTTTATGTCACAAGAAATCTTTATCATTAATGATTTATTTAATCTGTTAATATTTTGGAATGATAAAGTTCTTCTACCGATTCTTCAGTGTGTTCATCTCTGTAACTAGTACTTACTGTTAATCATTTTAGATACGCATGGAAAGAAAGGGTTGTGATTTTTGATATCAGACATATACTGGCGTTTGAGAATTCTTTTTTATTTATTTATTTATTTTATTTATTTATTTATTTTGCTGTGTAGTATTTAGGGCTATATGAACCATGGAGGAACAGCTTAAGTATACTGGTTCCCAAAATATGGCGCTAAAATACGTGCCACTGAAGGCGGTTTAGTACATATATGCATTCACACTAGTGGTCGGTAAAATCGTCAAAACGGCAAAAAATCGCAATATTAAACACCCCAAAATTCTTTCCATTCTTATATATTACGTTTGGTGCCATTGGCCACCCCTTGACTTGCAGCTGGTTGTCCTGTCAGGGGTGAAAAAATCTGGGTTATGTGTCTTCAAGGGTGAAGAAAATTAAAGGAGGGTGCAATGAAATATTGAGGGCTCTATGCACCTTGGGTATTGTCATGGATAGCTCAGTGGTCAGAGCACCTGTCTAGTTTTAATGCAAGAGTCCCGGCTCCATTTCCTGATCCAGCCCAAAAATTTCTCTCTTTTCCTATATGCGACAGCTGTACATCTACTCCAGTGTTTCTTGTTATTTGTAGAGTATTATTCTACCTGTGTACAATGGAGAGAAGTGGATTGATGATTGTTTAAAAGCAATAGGAGAGCAAGACTTTGATGGACATCTGGAGATCTCCATCTTCAACGACGGCTCAACAGTAAGTCGTAGAACTGTATTCGGTGAATACATTACAATACGTAATTTTAAGGTATACTGATTTGACAGTAAGTCGTAGAAGCATATTCGGTGTATACATTTATAATACGTAATTTTAAGGTATACTAATTTGACAGTAAGTCGTAGAAGCATATTCGGTGTATACATTTATAATACGTAATTTTAAGGTATACTGATTTGACAGTAAGTCGTAGAAGCATATTCGGTGTATACATTTACAATACGTAATTTTAAGGTATACTAATTTGACAGTAAGTCGTAGAAGCATATTATGTGAATACATTTATAATATGTAATTTTAAGGCATACTGATTTGACAGTAAGTCGTAGAAGCATATTCGGTGAATACATTTACAATACGTAATTTTAAGGTATACTGATTTGATAGTAAGTCGTAGGCTGTTTTCTGAGATCAAAAATGTTTAGTAGATCTTGTAATTTGTTCCTGAAGTTTCTCAGCATCTATATGTAGTATGTAGAACAGAAATAAAGGTTCCCTAAAAGAAAGAGAAAGTGGCTGTACTAATTCTTTCGTAGAAAAATCCATTTGTTGGGAAGCCCTCTATAAATCAGTGTTAGTAAGCTACTGATGTGTTCACACACTGACCGCTGCTCTCATCTTTTTTATCTCAAAAACAACCACTGCATCAGTTTGTATGCACAACATTATCATTTACCAGTGTAGGTTAATGAATACCATAGATAGACGTATTCCAAGTTAGAAAGGGATGCAAGGAATTGAAGCTGTCTCACTAGTTATCTAAGAAATGAAAATTAATGATGTCTCACTAGTTAGATAGGAATGTAGCAAATTAATGATGTCTCACTAGTTAGATAGGAATGTAGCAAATTAATGATGTCTCACTAGTTAGATAGGAATGTAGCAAATTGATGATGCCTCACTAGTTAGATAGGAATGTAGGAAATTATTGATGTCTAACTAGTTAGATAGGAATGTAGGAAATTATTGATGTCTAACTAGTTAGATAGGAATGCAGGAAATTAATGATGCCTCACTAGTTAGATAGGAATGTAGCAAATTATTGATGCCTCACTAGTTAGATAGGAATGTAGCAAATTATTGATGCCTCACTAGTTAGATAGGAATGTAGCAAATTAATGATGCCTCACTAGTTAGATAGGAATGTAGCAAATTATTGATGCCTCACTAGTTAGATAGGAATGTAGCAAATTAATGATGCCTCACTAGTTAGATAGGAATGTAGCAAATTAATGATGCCTCACTAGTTAGATAGGAATGTAGCAAATTAATGATGCCTCACTAGTTAGATAGGAATGTAGCAAATTAATGATGCCTCACTAGTTAGATAGGAATGTAGCAAATTAATGATGCCTCACTAGTTAGATAGGAATGTAGGAAATTATTGATGTCTAACTAGTTAGATAGGAATGTAGGAAATTGATGATGTCTCACTAGTTAGATAGGAATGTAGCAAATTAATGATGCCTCACTATTCAGATAGGAATGTAGGAAATTATTGATGTCTAACTAGTTAGATAGGAATGTAGGAAATTATTGATGTCTAACTAGTTAGATAGGAATGTAGGAAATTATTGATGTCTCACTAGTTAGATAGGAATGCAGGAAAGTGATGATGTCTCTCTAGTTAATTAGGGATATAGGAAATTGATGCTGTGTCAGTAGTTAGTTAGCTTCTTGGATGATGTGGCAAATGAACAAGACTGAGTCAGTTGTTGACTGGATGCACTTCACATGGTCATTATAATTATGAGAGTTCCTAGTGATGCCAGCATGATGAGATGGACCTCAGATGTGCAATATTTAGAAATTATCTACACCTATCTCAGACACTGTCTATATGTCTGTTTATTGGTGATACACTCTGTTCGATGTTTTTAGTTACACTGGGATTATTTAAATGTAGGATTCTACACTTACTAAACTGAAAGAATGGAAAGAATCTCTGGAGCAGAAGTCGGTTTCTTTAGTTGTTGGAGGTCACAGTTTCAATCCCAGAGGAGGCAAGTACTTATTGAATCAATGAATGTTGTGTGTCTCTCTGAATACGAGGGCAAGTCAATAAGTAACCAGCCTAACTTATTCCAGTTGACGGAGACATTCACAATTTTCATGCCTTGTTTCAATACATGTTTTATACTAGGGTACAAAATTGCATGCACATTGAGTCATTCTTTAATAAGATATTGAATGCCAAACATGGCTAGTGATGCAAAGGCATTCTTTTCATTTAAAGTCGAGCACAGTGCTGTAATTTGGATTTTGTATTTAAAAGGTAAAACAGGCAAGGAAATGCAAGTTAGCCGATATTTATGGATCTTCTGCACCATCTTATGCTCAGGTTAAATTCTGGGTAGAGGAATTCAAACGTCTTTGGTAGAACATCTTTAGAAGATGAAGCTAGGTCTGGATGCCCACTAGATGCCACCGACAAAGTTCAGGATCTGGTATACTCTGATAGGAAATTCAGGTGGAAGAAATAGTGCAGACATTAGGCATTTCACATGGTAGCATTTCAACAATATTACATGATCATTTAGGTATGCGGAAATTAACAGCCCGTTGGGTCCCCAAATCCCTTAGCGATGAGCAAATGACAACCACTTTTTACCCAAGAGAAGTACAATAACTGGAGTGTAGTATGCAATCTTGCTAGACCAGCTGAGAACCACCATTTGTGAAAAATGCCGAGGTAAAGTCTGTAAAGGTGTATTGCTGCAACAGGACAGTGAGAGAGTCCACACTTGCAAAGTTGCAATGGATGCTGTAAATGGGTATCCTGCCTATTTGCCTGACCTAGCTTTTAGCGACTTCTTCCTATTCCCAAACTTGAAAAATGCTATCAATGGACATCATTTCCAGTCTGATGAAGAAGTCATGACTGCGGTTGAGGAGTGGGTCAGTGTTAAAGACCCTGACTTTTTCAGTTCTGGGCTGATGGCACATGAACAATGTTGGTCTAAGTGCATCACACTTGAAGGAAATTACATCGAAAAAGAAGAGGTGGATCTCAACCAGAAATAAGTTAGGCTGGTTACTGATTGACTTGCCCTCGTATCTTTCCAGCCAAAACTATTGGTCTACTTTAACTTCATAAATTAAGCAGTTACATCTTTGCTATCATGCATCAGTAAATAATCAGTTGAGATAATATATTGTTCAATGAATGACTGGGATTGTGGTGCAGAATCAGCTTAGCTGGGTCTTCAAGTAATGAACAATGTAAATAATATGTCTTCCTCTTCTCTAGTGGGCTATGCAAAGAATCAAGCCATACAGCAGAGCAGCGGAAGCTACCTGTGTTTTCAAGACATTGTAAGTTTCTTAAATAGTTATGGGGCCTCCGTAGCTGAGTGGTTAGAGCATTGTGCTCAAAATCACAAGGCCTCTCACCTCTAGCCGGTGCGGGTTCAAATCTCGCTCACGCTGATATATGTGAGAAAGTTTGCCAGTTTACTTTTGGAAAGTCGGTGGTCTCTTCCCGGGTACATTGTATCTGGGTTCTCTCCTCCACCAACAAAAACTGGACGCCACCAGATAACTGAAAAATTATTGAGTGTGGTACAAAACAACAATCAATCAATCTTAAATAGTTGATGAATTTTGGAAACTGTTTGAAAGGAAGCACTGGTGCATGTATTTCATCTGCTCATTTAAGGACGATGTCATGTCATCAGATCGAGTGTCCAGACAGTACCAGGCAGCTATGTCAGAACCTAACAGTGTAAGTTCAGTCTTGTATTTTTTGGGGTATCTTTTAACTGCCTTTAGATTTTTTGTTGATATACAATGTCATACGTACTTTGTGTGTGGGTGAAATTTTCCTGGATATAGTACCGGGTATCTATAATTTTCTGAAGCTACAGTAAGAGTATTTTACTGTCTTTTCTGTAGATTATAGGAAGCAGATTCCACAGGGAACCTGCAGGCTCAACAGAGAGATTTACACAGTGGGCTAATAATCTGCACAATGATCAACTGTATTCACAGGTAGGCAAACAGATGATTTGACACACAGTAAACTTTCAACACTTTTTTTTTTATCTCTCAGGTAAATACCAATAAACAATGGAATACACAATATCTGAATTACTTAATGGCTGTTTGTTAAACTCTTTAATGTGGTGATTTGTGTACACAATCAGTGGGTACAAACCTTATCACAGCATTCATATAATACATAAAGGGAGAGTAAGTCACCTTTATTAACACCAGAACAGCATGGAAACTCAGAATTAGTCAGTGTAGGAGTATTTAGGGACAAGATATCTCTGACAGATATTGAACTTCACCTGTTTATTTGTTAGAAAGTATTGAGTGTGCCAAAGTGGGAGAAAATGATAAAAGAAAAAAGACTAAAATTTAAACCTACATGTACATAAATGACAAAAGTTTTATATAAATTGATCATTTGATAAGTTAGGTGTATAGGATTACATATAACTCTTATTTAATTTATATTGTATAATGTCACAAACATTTGGATTCCCTGCCATTTTCTTTTAACAGGCCAAAAGTCAATATTTTTCTAAACTTCTTGTTTCTCAAAAATTTGGACATGGTGTGAACTTCAATCAAATTGAAGTGATATCTTAAATTTTATATTCCAGTATTCCAGTGTTGCAAGTATGTTAATATAGTGTTAATTTATGCATAGTGTTCATAATTTCTAAGCTAAATCTGCCTTAGAAATTGACATTTTATAGACATTTTTCATAATTTTTTTTTTAAACAAAAAATCCGTAATTTTGTGGCATTATATTCCAAAACAGAAACCATTATTGGGGTACAAGAATTTTCGTATTATGTTTCTGACATAAACTAAATAATGCTAAAATATCAGGGACAGAAATGGCTATTGATGAACCATGTCCTTTAATTAGCTTTTTTCAGATAATCGTCTTCTTGTTGCAGTCATTCTAATGTAAACAGAAATAATTTTTTCGTAACTTTTTTTGTTGTTGTTGTCTTTTACATGTTGGAAATTGTGTGTTGTATTTAGATAGATTGGACTGAGTGTAGAACATGTATTGGTAAATGTTATGTTTAGTAAGTGAATGTAAGCTGGATGAAGTCAGAATAAATTACAATGATAAGACATTCAAACTTAAATTATATACAAAGTAAGTAATGCATGTAAGAAAGCATTGCCGTTTAACTGAGACAATCAGCAGTCTGCGGTAATCTGAATATTGATTTAACTACACCCTTCACCTGTCACTATACCATCCACATTCTCCATTCTCCCCCAATATCCATGTCAGCGGTTTCAAACTTATTTTGATAAATAGGTTTTAATGATGTAGGTGATTTTTTTCCTGAAAGAATCAGTTAGCATTTCAAATATCGCTAGCATTTGTGACAAGAAACATGCATTGAATTGACAGATACACAAAACAGCTGAGTTAAGTTTGGAAGGAGAGTTCAAGTCATCTGCAGCATGTGACATGGTTTGAATTTCCATTGGCTATTATGCTGTGTTGATCAGTGTCACTTGCATGCTTGACAGTAACAAGCATGACAAAAACTCCCCTTGACAGTCTGATGTGTAATTCTGCAGCCGGGAGTTGAATGAGATTTGATACAGAATTCAGTTTTTGTTTATACAAACAGAAGTAATCTGCATGATCAAGACTCGGCATGTTATGTAATGGAAACAATTGCCAAGTTTTCAGTTTCAGGTTAATCATTGTAACTGATGTTTTGGTTTGAAAAATGAAACCTTTTGTTAGATTTTTTTGGTTTTATTTGTATAGATCTACACTTCTCATGGTCCGACCCTCATCATGCCAACCTGGTTTTGTCATCGATCAGTTTTCAACAAAGTTGGAGGCTTTCATGAAGGTGGAAAAGTTGGTATAAGCTTACAATAAAAATGGGTTTCGTAATCTTACAATTTACAAAATTTAAAGGGAAAGAGAGTGGTGTGTACCAGGGTATTTTATGTTTGCTCATCGGGTTTTACTCCAAAAACACCTTCAGTGTTACTATGCTGTACGCAAACTGTTATGCAACTTTTTATTTTTTCAACATTGATTTTGTAAATGAAACAAGTGTACCTTTATTAAGCAGCAGGTTTGGTGTTTCCCTTAGTGTTTCTTGTCTTTGTTAAAATGTGGCAAAATTAGGATGTTTGTAATGTACCACTTTGATATAAAATTGTTTTGAAATATTGCTGTCAAAATGATTTAAATGGACTGTGATCATCTATGGTGTGCCAAATTAACAGAAACAAATAATTGAAAATATCTTTAATTATCTGAAGATATCACCATATCAATATTGTGCACAATAATTGATTAGATATGCACATTAATTCAACTGATGAGAGCAATAATTGATTTGATGTGTACATCAATTCAGTTTATGAGCACATCAATATGGGGGAATTATTGCTCGCAAAATTAAATTTGGAATTCTGATCAAATGATTTTATGATCTCTTTAATTGAATTGATGATATATATAATTATTTGCACCAATTTTGTATAAGGAGTTAATGTGTGTATCAGTTCTTTTAAAGAGAGCAGCAATTCAGTTAAAGATTAGATAGTTGCTCTCTGTAAAAGAGGTATTGCATGCATTAATAGAATTAATGATATAATTAATTCAATTCAAGAGAGCGTCATTCAATTATTGCATGCACTGCGTTGTAGCATGCATCAATTCAACTGTTTAATCATCAATTCATTTGAAGAGAGCAACAATTCAGTTATAGTGCACATCAATTTAGCCAAGTAATTAATGCTATTACCAATTTAATTAATGAAAAGGCTAAGAGAACAAACAGTACTCAATCTCATAATTCCTGTAGAAAATACAGATCAGAGAGATGGGCAAACATGGACCCCTGGACATAAAAAAGGTGGGATAAGGTGCGTAAGAGGAGTAAGCATCCCCTGTTGACTGGTCACACTTGCTGTGAGCCCTATATTTTGATCAGGTAAATGGAGTAATTCACAGTCAGAATCAGTGTGCCAAGAATGGCCTAACAATTGGTATGAAACACATCAGACAGCATTTGATTTGGTTGTACTGGCAAACTAGATATAATGACCATAGAATTTTTCAAAATGCTGACTTTAGATGAAAATGTAGAATCCCAGTAACATCAACTTGTTTGTCAGTAGCCTGTCTCAGTTTAAAATCTGATCATATGCAGAACAAGCTCTTTTGCATTGAATCAGTTGAGAGATATAAACACCATATGCAGGTGATAATGGAATATGGCTACATAGATAAGGGAAGTTGACTATGGAGAAATTGAAATTGTCCCATTTGTCATAAAGTTGGGTTGGGATATATTGAATTGACATATGAATGAAAATGATCATAGTTGATTGATAAAACATTGTTGATATATCTGATTGTTGAATTGAAGGCCACAGCAAGAGATTTTTTTTTTCTCATGTAGAAGCTTTTGAAGGAATTCTGTATGCAATAATTCAGAATTAATTGCCCACTCCTGTGACTTTTAGGGAGTACCAGAGGATCTAATCTTCTTCCTACAACACCTGGAGCTGGGAGGGGGGCTCTGTCGAGTGGACGCTGACCTCATTATGTACAGATACCACCCTGGAGCAACCACATTCTCTATACACGAGTAAGTTGCTGTCAACATTTGAAGGGACTCGATATACAGTCTGCTGATTTAAAGGAAATGGAGATGTATGTGCATGTGTTTTATATGGTGATGCAGAAGTGCCTGTGTATTCACATTTGTATACAGAAACTACTGTAATAATTGTTAGAAAGAATATGAAAATCAAATACACAGAAGAATCGTTCTCCCATTTTAAATTTTGCCACTCTTGTTCATATCACAGATAGGCAAATTTAAAACTGGTTAATTTTTTGTTTACTCTTTACTTTAAAGTAGCAAAAAACAGGATTAGGTGAGTTTTAAAAGATAGAATTTTTTAAAAATTGCTTTAGGATGAAAATAACACAGGATGAAATTTCCCTGTTTGCAGTGAAAAATATATGATTATACTATAGATTTACTGTGAGGATATATTGCTTACAAATGTACCTTGTTTTCAGAGATACCATTTGGAAAATAAGAATGGAATATATACAGAAGCAGGTGTTACAGAAATGGGAAACCTTTACAATCTGGAATGCTGGAAAACAAGGAAGGAAATTCTACAGATCTTTGACCACAGCCAATCAGAAGAAGGTTTTTATTTTATGTATTGAGCAAAATATAATGGCATGAAACACTCACTATTATATATACAAGGCATCAAGGATATTTCCAGGCAAATCTAAACTTGTGATAGATGTAAATACTATATTAAGACTTTTTATCATACATTTGAACAATCTGAATCATTTTGATTGATTGTTAGGAAAATATTAAATCAGACTACTAACTTTAGATACATGTATGGTATATCACCATTATTGACCTACCATGTGGTTAATATTGACTTTTCACATGATGTATAATGACCAGTCAGTATTTTTTATTGCCTCTGGATTTTTTAAAAACCTGACAACATAAATCCTCAACATTCAATTACTGAAACATATAGCTCCCTGACATAAAGTTAAGATGAAACTAGGAAGGAAAATATTTTTATTACTCAAGCTCTCGTAGGGCGTTGGTCATCTAGATGAATGCTAGTTTGTCAATCTTGCAGAAGTCATAGAAATTTTTTTGGGAACAAAACAGCCTGCATTTTGCAGTAAATTGTATTTCCATAAACAGAAATTCAGCTTTGAAATAAAAATGTTTGCATGTTGAAATACTTCAAGTAAGAACCAATAGATTATTTTCTATCATATAACACACAAAAAATCAATATCTGTAACTCAAATCGTCTAAAAGATTTGTCTTCCGCTAGTGCACGAATAAGTAAACATGTGCAAGTGTCTCCGTGTAGTGTGTGTCTGCGACTGCTGTGTTGTTAATGCTCCCTGCCGGACATGTGTACACTTCTGATGAAATTTGATTCTTGGCGATGTCCATAAATCCGGGTTATTACACATATAACACTGTCTCTTGATGAACTCCACAATACTGTACATGTAGTGTTGTGTGCACAAAAATGAGAATGAATTTATAGTCACTGATGTAGGTGGTCTGTTTATCCATTCATAAAATAATGTCTGTGATGTCAATTTTTTCAGCAAAATATAGTGAACACAAAAACTGGAACATCATCAAGTGCATATGTTCAGATCATCTTCGTAAAAAAATGGTAGATGATAATTTATAGCTATTGCAATGTACTCCACTGGTCAGTAGGAGAAATGAAGAATTCCATTGAGAGAAATTATAAAATCTAGAGTGGGGTCAAGGGTATTTATCGACTGATGCGGCCTGAATGGCGAGCACACAAGAAAGGGTGAAATCTGATCAGAAGTAACACCAGTAAGGGGGGAGGGGGTGAAATCTGATCAGACGTAACACCAGTAAGGGGGGAGGGGGTGAAATCTGATCAGAAGTAACACCAGTAAGGGGGGAGGGGGTGGAATCTGATCAGAAGTAACACCAGTAAGGGGGGAGGGGGTGAAATCTGATCAGAAGTAACACCAGTAAGGGGGGAGGGGGTGGAATCTGATCAGAAGTAACACCAGTAAGGGGGAGGGGTGAAATCTGATCAGAAGTAACACCAGTAAGGGGGGAGGGTGAAATCTGATCAGAAGTAACACCAGTAAGGGGGGAGGGGTGCATACAAATTGGACAGACTTCATTTAAGCAGTTGTCTGATTTTTCAAATCAATGGATATATAGAATATTTGCCAGTGATAATTACACAAGAATAGAAAGGGTGGTTACATTTCATGCCGTTTGTGAAAACCATTGAAGCAGTAATGCTGATATGAATTCTTGATTTTTAATATGTATATAAAGTAAATCACAAAGTATACCCCCTCCCCCTGTACACAGGGCACATGTACAGGGGTGGATCCTTACGTTTTTCCAGTAGCTGCTATCTTCTACATGTAAGTTTCTTAGATGGTGCTTCTCTGCATTCCTTCTCTCTCTTTTCCCCACCCCACCCACCACCCCCTTTTAAAGTTGCAGACCTAAATGGCACCAGAAAATCTTTCTTTTTTTCCCTTAAAATTATCCATCCAAAAGTTTTATAGGGCTCAACTCCTATAGATATGTAACTTAAGGTCCAATATGGATCTTTAAGTGAAGATATTACAATTTGAGTCTCTGAACTATGTTGAGTGTAGAGTATGACTCTTTGGGTCAGGATATTACTTTAGTGTTTGAGTTTAACTTTATAGATCATTTTCACGCTAGTGTTGGAGTTTAACTCTACAGATCAGTTCCACTCTAGTGTTGGAGTTTAACTCTACAGATCAGTTCCACTCTAGTGTTGGAGTTTAACTCTACAGATCAGTTCCACTCTAGTGTTGGAGTTTAACTCTACAGATCAGTTCCACTCTAGTGTTGGAGTTTAACTCTACAGATCAGTTCCACTCTAGTGTTGGAGTTTGACTCTACAGATCAGTTCCACTCTAGTGTTGGAGTTTAACTCTACAGATTCAGTTCCACTCTAGTGTTGGAGTTTGACTTGACAGATCAGTTCCACTCTAGTGTTGGAGTTTGACTCTACAGATCAGTTCCACTCTAGTGTTGGAGTTTGACTCTACAGATCAGTTCCACTCTAGTGTTGGAGTTTGACTTGACAGATCAGTTCCACTCTAGTGTTGGAGTTTAACTCTACAGATCATTTTCACGCTAGTGTTGGAGTTTAACTCTACAGATTCAGTTCCACTCTAGTGTTGGAGTTTAACTCTACAGATCAGTTCCACTCTAGTGTTGGATTTTAACTCTACAGATCAGTTCCACTCTTGTGTTGGAGTTTAACTCTACAGATCAGTTCCACTCTAGTGTTGGAGTTTGACTCCATGATCAGAGTTTTACTTCTGAGACAATATAAACCTACTGTACTTATTTCAAGTACAAGTATATTGAACATTGTTCCAACTCAAAACATGTAGTGAGTGTGCCTTTTTATTGATTTGATTGATAAGTGGATGAAAAAAATGAAAAGATATCTGGATCAATGATGTGTGAGGACCAGTCAAGTGTTTCCTGTGGATGTTGTAAGTTCAGGGAACCAGGAAAAGTAACACATTAAAGGTATTAAATTAAGTTTTATGTTGAAGTTGAAATGAACAATGTGTAAAAGAACGAAAGAGATTGTTCTGAGAACAGTAGATCTGGTACAATTTCCAGTTTCCAAAATTACATTCCATGATGTAGGTAATTGTGAAATTAAATTCCATTTTGTAGTTGTGAAATTCCATTCCAACTTGCAGGTAAAACAGCATAGGTGTGGTATTTTTGGATGCATGATTAATCAATGTTGATTTTTAGAAGGATCCGAGTGAATAATTCAATTTCATTTCCTGCAACAATTAAAGGAGCATTGAATAACACCTTGAAAATCCCTTAATATGGCTATGTTGGAATGATGTAGCATCATGAAAATTATGCTGGCATGAAGCATTGCAGTTCACATCCTCATGTAGATTTAAAAGTAGACGAACTATATTCATCAAGTAGTTCAGTAATCATACGCACATTGTCCACAACAGTAGCGCATTCATGAGGAAATGCCTGTCATTACAATATGTTGTAAAAACTATCAAAAGCAAACGCATTGAAAATATAAAAGTAAAGAATTTCACTCTAGTGTTGCCGTCCCTTGTCTGATTATAAAGAATGCTGTAAACAAATTTCTGTTCTCGTCAACTTTATATTGCGGTTTACTAGTGATAAACTGGTTCACGGTGACCAGTTTTCATGACTGAGATGATCTTAAATAAGTACATGAGACATTAAAGGACTGATTTATGACGAGAAATATTCATGAAAAAGAGGTTCTTGTGAATCTTGCAAAAATTTCTCACTTATGAATAAAAGCTGGGATACAGTCAAAATCAAACTTCAATGTTTCTTATACAAATGACATGATGTTCTATTTTGATAACACTTTTATGAATAGGAGATAACCACCAGATTCATCCCTAGTCTTGTGCAATCTATGACCATCAGAAACTGCTGTTTTATGTTGATTTAAAATGATAACTTTACTTAGCTACTATCAAAATTTGCAGGGAAAACAGGTTGACATTTCTGGAACAGGAAATCATTATGTAATTCAAGGACATATGCCCAGAATTTTATAGTTTGCCATGAAAATAATTTCAATAATAGCAAACGAATTTATTACAGATAAATTACATACAAATATTGTAAAAACTGAATTGAAAATGGTGTAAAAACTCGAAGTAGCTATGGCATAAAATAATTATCCTTCGCCATTCTTGTCAGATAATTTAAGTGATGTATAAATGACCATGGAAGACAGAAATCAGTGATATATCATGGTCAGTTTTCAAATGGCATTGACCTGTTAAAAATCTCTCGTGTTTAATAGATCATTTCATGGAAGTTGTCGACATGTTTTAAAAATACCACTTTTGTGTCGATGATAAAGAATTAGACAATAGGGGAATTGTTTGGGTAAAAACTTGAGTTTCTACCTTAAAAAAACTGTAAATATTGCAGGTAAATCTGCAAAATTATGACATCATATGTATCATTAATTGCATAACTACACAAGTGTACTTTGAATATAAGAAGAGTTTCCTTTTTGTTCCAGCACTACATCAGGGAATATGTACATGTGTGAACAGTCTTGAATTAAATGGATTTAATATATTATTTTTACTGTGTTTGTTAATAGTGCTATGTACTTCAAATAATTCAATACCTTATCTGACCGAATCTAAATAAAAGATGTCAAAGTTTCACATAGATGCAGTATGTAACAAAGCTCCCCGTGTAGAGGGCGTGAAAACGTCAGCCCAAAGTAGTCCTTAAAAATATTCTAATCAACCTGAAAGTAGATCAAGTTTCTTTTCCTACTATATACTTATGGAGTTGTAACTCTGTTGGAAATTTATCGTCTGTGTGCTTGCTTACTTTGGTAATTTCAATAGAGAGGTCATAAAAATGCAAGTTTCTGTGACAAAGTCATTGTAAATCATTTTCTCAAGTAACAAACTTGCATATACCAAAATATTCACATTTCCAATGTTTTTGCCTTTGATATCTTTACAATGCATGTTGAAATTTTGATAAATATATAATACGCATGTTTTAACAGTTGGGAATTCTGACATAATAGAAAGTAGAATGTAAGTGTAAGAAATAAATTTCATTTTGAAAATATACACTGGTATGAACTGCAACACTTCAAGCTGACATATTTTTTCATGAAGCTAACGTTCATACCCTCATGTATTTTCAAAAATTAAATTTATATTGTAGATGTGTCTGCAGATGACATTAAGGCCCTGTGTATCATAGTGAAAAGTGGAGAAATGAAAATTAAAAGTGTCTTAGAGTAAAGCAGAAATTCATACTGTTCTTTAAAATCTGTTATCTCCAGCTGATATTCAGTGATAGATTGTGTTTGGGTAAATCTCCCTTAATTTCTTGAAGGGATATTCAGGAGCATGTGTATTTAACAAGTGACCATGTCTAAAACTGCTAACATGAAAGGACGTTCAGTGATAAGATCTGAAAATAAGATTTATCTTCCAGTTTTAAAGTTATTCAGCCAAAACAAATGAATTGGCTAAAGCGTGGTCAAGTGAAAATGGAGAAGGGAAGTTGTCAGTGACGTGTGGTGAACTTTACCTGCACATATTTGAACGAACGACGGTAGAAGGGGGTCGTTAAATACGTTCAGACATTGTTGTTTTCAGATGTAATGGTAAATACCCATAAAAAGCTTTTTATAGAAGTAAAGAGCTCTTTTGCTGAAATTTAATGGTTGTTGAAAAAGTTCAAGAGTAAAACTAATAAGACAGAGTAACTTTTCACATTTAACAAGAGAGAGATTTTATTGGAGGTTATATATGTAGTGCCTGAGTAATCTTTCCATGATCGTAAAGGTTTACCATGTGGGTACCTTACCATCTGAACCGCTGGGCCAGTGACACAATGTCATCCCTCTGCTGAATAAGAATGTTTTATTAAACAGCATAGAGTTCCAGTGTACAATAAATAATGCAGAAATTAATATCTGAACATTGCCGACAGGTAATTTCTGGGGGGAGGGTTTATTTGACTGTGGGCGGGTTAAAGTTTATGTTTAATCAATGGCTTAATTAGAAATACCCTAACACATGTTGCCAAAAATCCACTGTATCAGAATAATAAGGGACTTGACTTAGAACACAAATCGGTTTTTTTTTTCTTTGATTAATGCAGAAGCATTGATATGGAAAGGAAAAACACTTTCTAATGCCCTCAGCAGCTTTTCTGACCACAGTATGTGTTTCAGGGACACAGATTAGTAACACAATACCTGCCCATCAGATACCTGTTTAATTTCACCCATATTAAATTCATAAGGCAGTTTTTATACTGTCTCAGCTCAGTATCAAATCCAGGAGTTTTATATTAGAGATGTAAATGGGATGGAAATTTAACGATGCATATCAATTAGATATTCCAACGAACCTGTTGCCTTATTAAATTGGTTGACGGTGATGGAGCACGATTTAAAGAAACCTTACGACCAACTATTGTGAAATCGTTACAAAAGAGGTCTTCTTAAATTCTTTATATTTTTTATTTGAATTTTTTTAAAGACAAATTTTAAAAGAGGGATTATAAAACTTAATACTATTTCGCTATCTATTCATTACTCAGTGTCAGAATTGTATTGAGAATTCACAACTTTATACAAACTATCAAATGATGAAAAAAGCATAAAATTTGATGCAGAGATGTGGAAAATGAAAGATGCAGTGCTTTCTCAACCAAGTCAACATTAAAACATAGTTCATTAAAGTCATTCAGTTTTATAGAAATTTTCAAAAGAAACAAGGCCATTTGTGGAAAATTAAGAAAGTTGAACAAGTATATTCTCCACAGGATGTTTTTATGAAGGTTTGAGAAATGAAAATCATTTTTGTTTCTGAAAACAAGATGTTTTACAACTACAGAATTTTTTAATCAAACCTTATTTGCATCATTGTGATGCTTTGAAACAAAATTTTAAAAAAAGCTATTCAGACTCATGAAAACAGGCTGTATAATTTTAGTTTATGGAATAATTTGAAATTACATTTGATATATGATAAATATACGATAATGTTGAAAGAATTTACGTCATTCGTTATATTTTATGTCATTGTGAAATAGCACACATATAATTGTTAAATGAGCAATGCACCCACGTAATTCGATATCAAAAATGCCGTGATGTTAATTAAACTGGCAATCATAGTCTTGTAATCCTGCAGTAATGTATGTATAATTTATTTCTATATAAATGTATCCACATTTTATCATTTTATTATTCATAAAGTAGCTTCTATCAATGAAGTATACAATTATCTCAGTATTTTCAAAAATGTGCATGTATGTATCTGTGGTTATTTTTTGCTCACTTGGACAAAGTTATGCTGTGCCCCCCTGGTGATGGGGATATTCCTATTAAAAATTTTATATTTGATTCAACTCTGAAACGAAGCCCTACCACGACTAAACTATTTCAGCTTCAGATATTGAATTTGGTTCTTAGGATTCAGATGCTGACTCCGCGGGGACTCGGGTTAGAATAGATCCTCAGTACCCCTTGCTTGTCGTAAGAGGCGACTAAATGGGGTGGTCCTTCGGATGAGACCGCAAAAACCAAGGTCTAGTGTCATAGCAGGTGTGGCACTTAAAAAGATCCCTCCCTGCTTAAAGGCCATAAGCGCCGAGCATAGGCCTAAATTTTGCAGCCCTTCACCGGCATTGGTGATGTCTCCATATTAGTAAAAGATTCTCGAGCGGGACGTTAAACAATATATAATACATCAAGTTAAAAGTTGTAGAGTATGTAAAAGTGTCAGAGTACATAAAAGTTTTGAAACTTTTGCATTTATCAGTAAAGAAGATGAATGAATAAGGCGAGAAAAGTTTCTATGAGTGGGTGGATAGGAAAAACAAATCTTCAATTAGTTTGAAAGTATGTATATTTACCATACATGTAGGTTGTAAATGAAAGCAATTAAATTATTTAAAATATTGGAACGTGAAAGGGAGAACACAATCAAAATTGTCGAATTTGACCATTTTATAGTCAAGTTTGCTTAAATTCCAATGCGTATGGGATAACTGTCCATATTTTTGCAATCAATTATAACTTGAAAACAGAAATTTTTCAGTTTTCAGAAAGATGGAGCAATGACTCACTATTGGTGAAAGATGTAAAAGCTTTATACAAAATAATTACATAACTGATGACAGGCTTAACAACAGCAACCGTGCGAGACCTCTAAACATCTGGAGGACACTATGTCAGTCCTGAGGAGGCTCAAATAATTACAATTGTCCCCGCAATGATTGTTTTATGATAATAAAATTTTTCGAGACTTTGATCAATATTTTTGGAAATGTTGATGAATCCTTTTGTTGGGCTTGACATTGAGGTACGTTCATCCCTGAAGCTCTGCCATTAAAGCAATTCCAACTAATCTCATTGTCCAAGTAATCTGTGTACATCAGCCTATAATTGCAGTCTACCAACCCGCTTCATCCCTTTCATTGGTGCATATATTGCAACATAAATAACGTTGCAAATGGTATAACAGTGTTGTAAACTATCAACAATTAAATAAATTTTTGAAAACACATCAAGGTATGAGCTGCAGTGCTGTCGTCCTGGCTAACACATTTAATGAAGTTTGCTGGCATGTCTGAAACATTCCAGTTCATATCGTCATGTGTTTTCAGAAAATGAAATTTTATTTCTTATATTTACATTCTGCTTTTAGTTATGTCACAATTCCCAGTCATTCAAAATAGACCTACTATATTTGTATTTTGTGTACAGCTGTAACACCCTTATGAGGAAATGGCTATCAATACGATTGTAGAGATGTAGAGGGTAAAAATGTTGGAAATGTAAATATATTCAAATATCATTAAGTTGATGTCGCAGTTTTAGAACAGTCTTTTGGCACCAGTCAACTATCACAAAAAATGAGAACCAGTCAACAATTTTCACTCTGATTGCTTTGAGCTTAACAGGGATTAGTTGGCTGTATATTGTTTAATGTCCCTCTTCAAAATTTGTCACTCATATAGAGATGGTACCATTGCTGGTGAAGGGCTGCAAAATTTAGGCCTAAAGTGCTCAGCAATTTTTGTAGTTTCATCTAAGATTATTAGACAGCAGATAATTAGTGTACAGCAGAAGATTAGTGTATAGGAGATAATTAGATGGTAGATAATTATTGTATAGGAAGTAATTAGACAGTAGATGATTAGTATATAGGAGATAATTAGACAGCAGATGATTAGTATAATGGAGATAATAAGACAGCAGATAATTATATTGTACAGGAGAAAATTAGACAGCAGATAATTATTGTACAAGAGATAATTAGACAGCAAATAATTATTGTACAGGAGATAATTAGACAGCAGATAATTATTGTACAGGAGATAATTAGACAGTAGATAATTATTGTACAGGAGATAATAAACAGTAGATAATTATTGTACAAGAGATAATTAGACAGTAGCTGATTAGTATATAGGAGATAATTAGTGTACAAGAGATTATATTTGTGCATTTTTATTTTATTTTCTGAATGAATGTTTTTAGCAGCTAGATACTAACTAAATGCATCAGAATTAGTTTCTGGTAAATCAATCTGACGATACGTATCTGATAAATCAATCTGACTATAAGTATCTGATAAATCAATCTGACTATAAGTATCTGATAAATCAATCCGACTATACGTATCTGATAAATCAATCCGACTATACGTATCTGATAAATCAATCCGACTATAAGTATCTGATAAATCAATCCGACTATAAGTATCTGATAAATCAATCCGACTATAAATATCTGACAAATCAATCCGACTATAAGTATCTGATAAATCAATCTGACTATACGTATCTGATAAATCAATCTGACTATACGTATCTGATAAATCAATCTGACTATACGTATCTGATAAATCAATCTGACTATAAGTATCTGATAAATCAATCCGACTATACGTATCTGATAAATCAATCCGACTATACGTATCTGATAAATCAATCCGACTATACGTATCTGATAAATCAATCCGACTATACGTATCTGATAAATCAATCCGACTATAAGTATCTGATAAATCAATCCGACTATAAATGTCCTGTAATGAGAAATGCTGTTGTGTAGTAGATCATCCCCCAGTGGACAGGAAGGGATTCAATTTCATTGACTTTCTTTTCTGGTCACTTCACACTAGGCCTGTCTGGTCAGAAATTACTAGTTCACCCCTAACCTTAGCAGGGACAATTGGTTGACCCTTGGTCAGTCTCTTTGAGACTCAGTTCCCCCAAATCACAACCTGTGAAGTAAACCAATTAACTCTCTAATACTGGGGTTAGCTACATAATGGAAATTCTAATGACACTGAAATTATTTAGGGATATCATGAATTTCAGAGAAGATTTATGATTTTATTACAAATGAAAGAAAAACATTGACTGCAAAGTCTAATCTTTGCTGGATAAGGAAATGTATTTTGGGGACATTGGCCAAAATGTCTGAACCATCTGTTGGTCAGTAAGGAGAGCTCATATTACAATCTTGTGAGCTATGGACTCTGTTAATGTATAAAAAACCCATTTATAACCTCTCACATATTCTCCCCTGTTTATCTTGCTCTGGGGGCCTTTGTGTAAATCGTTTCTCCTGCTGAAGTATTTAGGTCCTCCAAAAGCATTCTTCAATGCTTCCTTTTGATCTACCAAGATACCAGTAAATTATTTCCTTGATAAGGTAATTTGAATGTGGTTAGATTCAATTATCTCATTTTAATTTGGAAATTCCAAAAACATCTGGGACAAAATAGCTGCTGTACAGGTTGAAATTAAACATTTGTCATTTTTCTGTTATTAAGTATAATTTTAAACACAAGTACAACTGCAGTTGAATTTAAAACTTCACAATATACAGTAAACTTTTAAAGGAAATTTTCAGCAGGTGAGAGTAGATAGAGATCGTTTATCATTAGCAGTGGAGTAGGGCTGGGGAATATTTGAACAAAGGAGAAAAGGAAATCATAAATTTAACTGAAATCCGTATGCAAATCAAATTTTTATTTGTACAGTTTACAGAGAAGAAAAAAATCAATTACTTTTGATGAATGTGACAATTCTAAATCAGTGAAATTGAATTTAGTAAGCATTGGACAACACATAATTGGAGTAAAGGGAAAAAAATCATTTTGGATATGACACATAAGATGCGAAATAGATCGATGAGAAATTTTTAAAGGGACAATTTATTCAACAGAGATCAAATAATAGGCCATCATGTTTTATGATTGAATGGTGTTATTTGCTGGTCATTTTACTGATAAAGGATACAATTTTCAAAAGCAGACATGTCTCGAAATGCTCCATGTATGATTCATTACTATAGAGCACATGCAACCAGCCATTTTATTTCCATTTAAGTGTTGCCATGAAAATTGGACAGTAGTGAAGGAAATGTAGAAAATGTCGAGATAAATATTACAAAAGTTTTTACTCTTAATGATATACCAGTATAAAGATTGAAGAAAGAAATGTACCACCAAGTTGGCCATTAGCCATCAGTATTCACGTAATTATTAAGATTTGATAAAAAGCTAAAAGTGTGAGATTGTGTTATATTAAATTGGTTTGAAGTGCATTGTTAAATCTTTTTATGGCTGCCATTACATTTAGAAATGCATTAGGCTGGAGATTTATTCGTGATTGAACGTATTGAAGTTGTTTAAAACTTTTTGATTAGGAAATATTTTTCTGGATCATTATGAATTTGTTCAATTCAAAATCGGCTTTGAAATTTATGGACATTTTTATATGCTTTAGTTTATATCAATTGATATACATTAAAGGATAAATGTTTTTTTAGATTTTATGAAAAATATATCCTTCAATAGCAAAGTGTAATATTTGTTTCCATGTAAGAAATTTAACCTGATTTTTTCAATTTATTTTTCATTGTCAGAATTTTACTAAAGAGTTTTTTTTTTGTTTTTTTTTTTACATGTCTTCTTGTTATTTAAAAAAAACACATGGTGTATGTAATCCTGAAAACATGTCTGTTTTTTTGTTTTTTTTTTAAAAACCCCCAACGTATTTCTTTTCTTGTATTAAGACTAGTATAGAGATGCCAGGCATGAACTGTTTAACATGATATTTAGACATTGTGAACACTTATTGTGTTCTACTATGGGGTGAGGCTTCTCTCCGTTAATGAGGAAAATGGATCTCTTTTCTCTATTATTCATACATTTATTAAACGTAGTGGTCAATTTAATCTTTGATCTAGAAATGTTCACCAATCGACAATGAATATATATATATATATATATATATATATATATATATATATATGTGTGAAATTATTGCCAGGTGACATGTCTAATATTGAATATTTCTTAGTGACTTACATTCAAATTTTATCTTGTAGATACCATGCATATTAGAGAATTGCATGAAGTTATATTAGGGTATGAACTGTGATGCTTCATGCGAGCATACTTCTTGAAGCAATATATGTTATCTGACATGAAGAATTCAGTTTGTACCCTAGTGTATTTTCAAAAATGAAGTTTATTTATTACATTTACATTCAACTTTGATATCTGTTGGAATTCCCAGACATAACAAGAGATGTACTATACAGGTATATATTGAGATTCAAACATACATTGTTCACAACTGTAGTGGTAGAGCATTCACTTCATAATCGGGAGGTCGTGAGATTGAGTCCTGCTTGTGCCGTGACCGCATCAAACCTAAGACAAAAATATAGGTCGTGATCGCTACTTCGCCAAACGCTCAGCATTTAAAAGTGAGAATCACAGGTCTTTCGGATATGACCTTAAAAACATAGGTCCCATGTTGCAGCAAAATTTGGCACAATGTAAAGAATCTTCAATGCTACAACTCTGAGCACTAAGCATAGGTTTCTTACATAGTAGTACTTCACCAAAGTCTGGTGATGTCATGATATGAGTAAAACAATTCTCAAAGGGAAGCAAAACAAGGAAACAAACAAATTCAACTATAATGCATTCATAAGGCAATGGTGATCATTACAATGTGTAAAGATATCAAAGGCAAAAACATTGGAAATGTCTGTATTGATATGAAATTCACGTTTTTATCTTATTTCCATGTATTTTATGGGAGGACAGTCTAAGTTTTAAGAACTTGTGCCTTTGTAGTTGTATCACAACAAAACACATTCAAACCAAACCAACAAAAATTATCAGCATTTTGTATTGACTTTGTGCATGTGTATTATACATCAGAGATACTGATTTTGTTGACTGGTCGTAACTTTCTGTGTTCTCTGTGAATCAAGTCCTTTGAAATACAAAGTTCAGTGAGAGAGTGTAGTATTACTTTCAGTACCAGCTAACGTCAAAGTTTAAAGGTTGTATAAAATGTTGTTCATATAATCGTTGTCATTAAGGTAGTTCCACATCTTTAACTTATGCAGGAACATTTCACATCTACATGAAATAAATATGATCAGATTTCAGGCTGTACTTTAGAACACAAAAGCTTTGATTGAGCCACAATGAATGCCTGACAATGGCTGTTTTAAGGCTGCCATTGTGAGTGATTTCATTTGCCAGGGTAGGTGGTCTTTCGCTTGTTAAGTCTATTGCACACTTTCGATGGGGCTTTGTCAGATAACGTTGTAAGGCTCAATCTGACAAGAATTCCTCTTTTTTAAATTGACTTTTGACATACGCCTCACTGTTAGTCATTACTGTAGTAAAATGAGACATTTAAGATCAATAATCTGTATAACAGTTTAAAGTTTGAAATAAAATTACTTTGCAATATATTCCTAAGTATTTATTTTGAAATATGATTTTGCTTTGAAAAGCTTAAAGGTACGTTGTGGTATATTTGCCAATAATTCACAATGACATCACACTGCAATACTACACAATATTGATAACATCACACTGCCATACTACACAATACAATGACATCACACTGCCATACTACACAATACAATGACATCACACTGCCATACTACACAATACAATGACATCACACTGCCATACTACACAATACAATGACATCACACTGCCATACTATAAAATAATGATGACATCGCACTTCCTTATGAACAATTACATTGAAGAAAGCACAGAATTTTAGGAAATGGGATATTGCAATATATGACACCTTAACAAAATCACTCTTAAATTTCTGTATGCACCATTCCATTTGATCAGTACAATAGATGTAAAATAAACATTTAATGCTGTAAAAATTGCAGTTCATGAATGCTATATGAATTTGAGAACACACTAACATATACAACAAATCTGGTGTAATCCGGGAGAGTGGTTTAATTTACGACAAATCTGGTTTTATCCAGGAGAGTGCTTTAATTTATGACAAATCTGGTTTTATCCAGGAGAGTGCTTTAATTTATGACAAATCTGGTTTTATCCAGGAGAGTGCTTTAATTTATGACAAATCTGGTTTTATCCAGGAGAGTGCTTTAATTTATGACAAATCTGGTTTTATCCAGGAGAGTGCTTTAATTTATGACAAATCTGGTTTTATCCGGGAGAGTGCTTTAATTTATGACAAATCTGGTTTTATTTGCAAGAATTTTTTTATTGCATTGATTCCTGACATTTTTACATGTTACAATATTTTCTGTTTACGATGTTCATTAGGACTATCAAATTCTCACAAAAACTGACTTCAATAATAAGTTACAAAAATAAAGTCTTGTGAGAACTTTCAGACATATATACAGTGCTTCTGCCAACCCATCACTCAATGAAAACAAGCATGATAGGGTGGAAGAAATGGGAGTCGAACATCGGACCCCCTACACAGTACCAGCCAGGTGCTCTACTAGGTTACCCAAACCTACTGCTGTATGTACAGTTGACCAATAAGTGCTGTACATACAGTTGACCAATAAGTGCTGTACATTCAGTTGACCAATAAGTGTTGTACATACAGATGACCAATAAGTGCTGTACATACAGATGACCAATAAGTGCTGTACATACAGATGACCAATAAGTGCTGTACATACAGATGACCAATAAGTGCTGTACATTCAGATGACCAATAAGTGTTGTACATAAAGATGACCAATAAGTGCTGTACATAAAGATGACCAATAAGTGCTGTACATAAAGATGACCAATAAGTGCTGTACATACAGTTGACCAGTAAGGGACATGTATATTTATAGCTATAGAACTTTAGACAAGATCAATCTGGTCAGCGTAATGTTTTTTGGAGAGCTACAGTTCAGCAGCTAGTATATTTAGATACCGGTGCAATATTACCTGAATCAATCTTGAATGTTTAACATTCAGGTATGCCTCATTTCCTTGACATTAGGCCTGTAGTGATGACAATCTGTCTACCACAAAAGTTGACTGAAATCTGAATCTGTAAGAGATATCTTGTGGATCAATCTAATTGCAAATAGACTGTTTGATCCTCGTAATCACTGCATAATCATGAGAGTGAGAAGGTCAAAAGATCAGTTTATTAGATTACTTTATAAACTTTATTTATAAATTTATAAACTTCAAAATTACAGAATAACGAGCTGGGACAAATAGCAGAGGTAAATATTGTGTAAAGCATAGTTATTTGAATATTGTGTACAACATAGTTATTTATATAAAAACAAGATGTGTTTGTGAAAAACAGTTACCCCAGCTAATTTAAATGTCAGCTTCATCTTGATATACGACCTTGACCTTTATTAGTCACATAGGTTTGATCTGTCAATCCACAGAATAACCCGTGCTTTTCATAAGAGACGTCTGAATGGGTTGAACCTTTGGATGAGACCATAAAAACTGAGGCTCCATGTCACAGTAGGTGTGGCACAATAAAGATCCCTCTCTACTCAATGGCCATAAATGCTGAGTATAGGCCTAATTTGTGCAGACCTTTTTCACTGGTAATAGTGATGTCTCCATATGAGTGACAAATTCGTGAGCAGGACATTAAACAATATACAATTAACCATCCTCAGGACTTAATTTTGTATTGTTCAAGTTATGACCCCCCCCCCCCCCCCCCCCCCCTCCCCCAGATCACGTGCACAGATACTTAGCTACTGGAGGGAATTTGTTTTCTGGTCTGAGAACAAATTCCCTCCACTAGCTAAGCATCTGTGCACGTGATCTGGGGGAGGGGGGGGGGGGGGGCATAAAATTGTAAGTTGCTGTAATGCCTCTGGATTGCATTAATGCGATACATGTGTTGGTTACTAGATGTAGTCAATGACTATCAGTCCATTGTTTGAAGAATTGGCAAGGCATACTACAATGTTTTGAGTATGATTACAGGTTGCAGCCTTCTGTGATGTTGATCCTAAGAAGATCAATAGTACTGTCTACACTTACCAGGAATCTAAGGTAGATATATTCAAAAGAGGCAGAATCTAGCTTGTTAAGGTAGATATATTCAAAAGAGGCAGAATCTAGCTTGTTGAGGTAGATATATTCAAAAGAGGCAGAATCTAGCTTGTTAAGGTAGATATATTCAAAAGAGGCAGAATCTAGCTTGCTAAGGTAGATATATTCAAAAGAGGCAGAATCTAGCTTGTTAAGGTAGATATATTCAAAAGAAGCAGAGTCTAGCTTGTTAAGGTAGATATATTCAAATGATATACAATTAACCATCCTCAGATCTTAATTTTGTATTGTTCAAGTTATGACCAAGGTTGAAGTCACAGACAGACAGACAAGAAAACAAATTCCCTCCACTAGCTAAGCATCTGTGCACGTGATCGGGGGGGGGGGGGGGGGGGGGGGGGACATAAAATTGTAAGTTTCTGTAATGACGTTGGCTTGTTAAGGTAGATATATTCAAAAGAAGCAGAGTCTAGCTTGTTAAGGTAGATATATTCAAAAGAGGCAGAATCTAGCTTGTTAAGGTAGATATATTCAAAAGAAGCAGAGTCTAGCTTGTTAAGGTAGATATATTCAAAAGAGGCAGAATCTAGCTTGTTAAGGTAGATATATTCAAAAGAAGCAGAGTCTAGCTTGTTAAGGTAGATATATTCAAAAGAGGCAGAATCTAGCTTGTTAAGGTAGATATATTCAAAAGAAGCAGAGTCTAGCTTGTTAAGGTAGGTATATTCAAAAGAGGCAGAATCTAGCTTGTTAAGGTAGATATATTCAAAAGAGGCAGAATCTAGCTTGTTAAGGTAGATATATTCAAAAGAGGCAGAATCTAGCTTGTTGAGGTAGATATATTCAAAAGAGGCAGAGTCTAGCTTCTATTGATGTGAACATTTGTGTGAAATCTTCAACATATCAGATAGATTTTGTTTTCATCAAAATGGAAAAGTCTGGGTAAAAGATAAAAGACTTTCATTTATTATGTCACATTTTCTATGAATAACATGTATATCAAAAATCTTTGTGTTGTACATTATATATCAAAACATAGTAAACTGCATTAAAGATCGAAGATGATTTATTGGGGGTGGCGGGTAGGGGTGGGGGGCAATTTAGGGCCATATCATATGTAGAGCTTTTACAATACAACTGCATAGTTCTAGATAGACTAATTGAATCAGAGTATGAAATTGTTTTTTTTTTTATTGTTATAGAAAGAAACATCTGGTACATGTATGTACTATTAAATTATGAGATAGCGTTGGTGGTTCATATGAGATACTGTTGGTAGTACATATGAGGTACTGTCAGATGTTTCATATGAGATATTGAAAGATGGTTCATATGAAATACTGTCAGATGGTTTATATGAGATACTGAAAGATGGTTCATATTTTAATCACAGAACTGTCATATCTAATGGCCACATATTGCCACTATAATGTAGCACAATGTCAGATGTATTTGTAAATCATAATTATGAGTTTAATCTTTATTCATATCTCCTAGAGGTCAGTGAATAAAGACCTATATAATTGTATACATAAATCCTTTACGTCGACGGCATCCGAAGTAACCGTAGCGGGACTGTCTCTACTTGTCTCCATCAGGATCCTGTCGCATCAAAGCTGTTTTATATACACTTTAAGGTGTAGACATTTCTGAATTCACTGCTGTGACATAAAATAGGAGACAGTTTGTGCTGTTCAGATTAGAGCTGCAGGGTGTCAACACCAACAAATTTTCCTCACATGGTCCTCACTCCCAGCCAACCAATCAGTTCTTCATTTGTATGGAATATTTCTGGAATAAATTTTTTAACAATAATGATATTCATATTTCAACCCAAAACCCTAGAGAGTGGTTATAACTGCCGATCAAGTGATAATGGCAGGAATTCGAATAAAGTATTGGACGTGTTGTGTGAAACAGAGATCAGATGAAAAGTTGACTTCTGCTTCAGTAATCGACAATGGTGTACCTGCAGTCTCTGTTTCTACAAAACACAATGCAATGTATTGTCACGGTGTTCCATATCAAACAAATATTTGGAAGCTCATTTTGTGAGGCACCAAATTCTGTCTGATCTTGTCCAGAAAAACCACTATTGTTCTTTTGTGGAAACAGAACATTAACAGATCACAGCAAGACATTTGTGTGAAGAAGAGAAAAAAAAAATGCCAACTAAATTTCGTTAAATGCGTTAAGGTTATTGTACTAGGGGGCCCTCAATGTTTGCATAGATCTTTTTCCACCATGACAGTTGCACTTGAGTAGTGAGAATTCATTACAATAATTACAATCAAATTTTCAGATTCTTTTCATCATCTCTGTTTGCAGGAAAAGATGAAACCTACGGTCCCCATTGTGCACTATCAATCTGCCAGACCGCCATTCATTCTCTGCATGAAACTGGTAAGAAGCACATACACATGATTATGTCAAGCTAATTACAAATTTCATATTGGTAATTCATGTCTCGATTTTAAATGTAGAAAAGGAACAAAAGTTCCAATTACTGTCAATATGTTTACCATGCAAATTATGCTACTTTAGTGTAATTACAGCAATATGGATATAATGAACACATAGATTTAGTCACGTGGGATGAAATGAGAGAAAGATATAAGGTTTCTATTCATGTGAAAGATAGACGACAAATAGAGACACTATACACTAATGTTAAACACTTACAGACACTTCAGTAAGTAAATGACTGGGATATTTATCAACAACCCACAAACATTGCAAGGAAGTTGTGCAGTAGACACTGATGTTTTTATTCAGTATATGATATTAATCCCAGTTTAAATGTTTATTTCAAAATATTCAGAATGGTATGCTCTTACTTTAAATTTTGATCTGAAAATCTGTAAACCTGAATTTAAAGCCGACGTGTGGTGTTGAGATATACAGTAATCGATGTCGGGACAAATTATCAGCACGTTATTGTATTTTTACAGGACGTGCAACCCTTACTCACATACCATCTTATGTACAGGAGTCTTAGTTTTGTTGAGTTAACCTTTATATAACAAGGGTTGATCACAGTGTGGTATCAGTTAATTAGACATTATATAGTTCCTTACTAACAGAGCTACATCATTATAAAAATGGAAGTACTCAACAATTTATTTCATATAAATAGGAATCTGTGCAAATGTGCCCAATAATTTCGTAAAAATAAAAATAAATAAAAGTACCACTACATGCTTTGTTTGCTATGAATTTAAGTGGTATTTTGACCTTGATCCAAGGTCATTAAGACAATGGCAATAGTTTTAAATATGGGAAATGATTTGTGGGAAATTCTAACTATCAAAATAAATTAAAGCCTTTTATTGTCTATAAAGGTATTTCTTTGGTGGAGTTCATCTATGGAAACACAGGGCATGCAAAACAGAAAGTGCTAAAAATACATTATTTTGACATGTATTAGAAAGAAAATGATAAATAATAAAAATTGTCCAAATAAAATATTAAAGAACAAGTGCAATAAAGTTTGGCAATGAACATTTTAAATTTTGCCTCATGTAGCAAAAAATGGCAGTTTTAGTTTGCAATCATTAAAAATTCAAACCCCTGGAGGATTCAAATGCCTGATATATAGACTGCCAGTCCTCAGGACTACCCACACAGGCAACAGTCTTAAAATTAAAGGCCAAACAAGAGGCCCATAGGCCACATCACTCACTTGAATCACCTTGTTCCATATTTCAAGATTTTCCTTTATGTTTGCTTGTAGAACTTTGGTCCCCTATTGTGGCCCCATCTTACCTCTGGAGGCTGTGATGTTAACAAGCTTGAATGTCTGAAAGTTTTCATGCAAATATTAGACTTATCTGGCCCAGTGGTTCCCCGAGAAGATTTTTCCTATATATTCATATGTAAAACTTTGATTCCATATTGTGGCTCTACCCTACTCCTGGAGGCCATGATTTTAAAAAAAACCACTTGAATTTGCACTATGCCATGTAAATTTGAACTTGTTTGGCCCAGTGGTTCTCGAGAAGATTTTTCCTAAATAACTTTGAATCCATACTGTGGCCCCACCCTACCCCAGGGAGCCATGATTTTAACAAACTTGAATCTGTACTATGTCAGGAAGCAGTCATGCAATTTAACTTGTCTGGCCCAGTAGTTCTTGAGAAGGTTTGTAAGTGACTCACCCTATTTTTGCACTTTTGTGATTTTTCTCCCCTTTGAAGGGGGCATGCCTTCATTTAAACTAGAAATCCCTTCACCCAAGGATATGTACAAAGTTCTGGAGAAGGTTTTTAGTTTACTTGAGTTACTTAGGTGACCTATTGCCATTGATCTTGGTCTGTTGCTTTGCATCGTCTGTTAACAATTTTACATTTTTAACTGTATCTTGAAAATTACGAGGCCAATTGTTACATTTTTGGTGTGAAGCATCTCGAAGATAAGAGGAATATGAATTGTGAAATTTAGGACCTTACCACCCCTGGGGCCTCAGATGCTAAAAAGGCTATGTTTTCAAAAATCTTTTCTACTCCCACAGGTAGGAGAAAAACTAACTGCATGGTTATAATGTCTATGAATCCCTCTATCAAAATTGTGAAATTTATGGCCAGTGGATGAGGCCTGATGGTGTGACTAATATGGCCATAGAGTGAAAATGTATTAAATCTTAGAAAATCTTCTCTACTTTCATACATATTTGAGAAAAACTATATGCATATTAATGATGAGCATGAAGCTCTCACCCCATTTGTGAAATTCATGGCTCTGGGGCCAGGGGTTCAGGCCCTAGGGTGGGGCCAATATGGCTATATACTGAAAATGAATAATTTAAATCGTAGAAAATCTTATTCTCTACTCCCATATATATTTGAGTAATACTTAATGCATGATTATGATGTCCATGAAGCTCTCCATCTAAATTGTGAAATTCATGACTCCTGGGTCAGGGGTTCAGACCATAGGATGGGGCCAATATGGCCATCCAATAAAAATGTATTAAATCTTAGATAATCTTCTTTACTACTATATATGAGAAAAAACTAACTCATGATTATAATGTCCATGAAGCTTTCTACCTAAATTTGTGGCTTCTGGGTCAGGGATTCAGGCCCTTTGCTGGGCCAATATGGCCACATAATAAATGTATACAAAAAATTGGGGAGTGTTGAAATGATTTATATTCTTTAAACTTCCATTTTTCCTTCTTCTGTAATTGAGTAAGAATTGTATGTATTTTGAAAGATCATAAACATGTGCACAGAAGACTCCATACTGAGGCTTTTATGGACGTGTGAGTCTCCCTGTATGGGCTATGATACTAAGGTGACTGGTAAGGCCATGGGCCTCTTTAAAATTCGTCAACGTTTCCACTATTGTCTCCCCTTGAAGAAGGGTGTTGTCCTTCATTTAAACAAACTTGCATTCCCTTCACTCAGGGATGCTTTTTGCCAAGTTTGGTTGAAATTGGCACAGTGGTTCTGGAGAGGAAAATGGAAATGTTTATAACTTTTGTTTGAAAAATTGCGAGTGTGTTCTTTCATTTTAGATATATATTTTAGATATATATTATTTTCAGGATATGACTGGAGGAGAATTTGAAAAGAATTTGGCATCACTAAATCTCAAAGAAGGGGTCGATTTCTTCCACTTCAACTAGGAACATGGGACCAACTTAGCCACTGAGCGACTACAAAAAGCTGGATTTTTGTTTATCATCAAGTTTGATATTTGTACTTAAAATCCATTAAAATGTTTTTGATTTATATAACTGTATTGGTTATGTACACCTGAGCTACCCTAGATAATATTAACTAAACATGATTACAGTTTTCTGAGGGTAGATTGATTTCCCAAAATAAATGTTTTGACTGTAAATTTTCAAAAACAAGATGAAGAATTCATTACAGAAATTCACACAGGCATAAAGGCTTCCTGTTTTCATTTAATTTGGTACAGTGCTGATTGAACAATTAGTTAAACACAACTCCTGAATGATGATACCAAAGACCATAAAATACAAGGCAACAGTACCAAGGGCAGTAACTGAGACTTCTACAGCTGTACAACGGTCATCAACTGAGACTTCTACAGCCGTACTACGGTCATTAACTGTGATTCTGTCATAACAAGAGAGAGACGAGAGAAAGTGCACATATTTATTTCTCATACAGTGTTTGTGTCCAAAAGTATCAAAGTGACAAGGCCTAATAATTGCCATGTATTTCCGGCATCAACATGCTGCTATGAACCTGAAGTGAAATTAAAGCTAGTACATATCATATCTTGAAATACACAGGATAGCAGATATTGTGGCAACCCGATACGTAAATACGCAGGATAGCAGATATTGTGGCAACCCGATACGTAAACCGTGGAACATTATACGTATCACATGTACTTGACCTCGTACTTGCAATATACTTTATATAGTATAAAATTTTCCGATTGATATTTTGACACACTGTCCCTAGTACACAGAACATCTCGGCTCCATGACATAGCACAAGCTGCAATGTACATATTACAAATGTGCAATCACACTTGCACAATATCAAATATCATACACATGTGATACATATTGGTTCTTTCTTCTGCTACGTTTTGAGCACTGATGGAAAACAGAACTATAATTAAATCACACAAGGTTTCAACAAACCTTCACATCAAAAATAAGACACAAATTGATCTTCCATTACAGACTAATAAATCGTCCCTTGGACCAGACTACAGGATATTGGCCTGTGTCAGTCTGGTTCTATAATCAGTGGGAGAAAATCCGATTCTTTCTATGTGGCTTATCTGATTCGGTGTCTATGGTAGCCAAAAGATATCATCCTCATCAGTAACTAATTCAGAGTAGTTAAAAGTCCTCCATTTTCTACAACTGTTTAATACTGAGTCCTGAAAAACAAATTTTCTCCCACTGAGCTCTTTTTGCATGCAATTTGTCTTAAATGATACTCTAAAATTACATCAGAGTCTCCCAATACATTATTATTGAGCTTTATCCCAAAATTAATTCATTTGTTAAAACTTCAAATGTAATTAATCGCAAATTTGCTGTTACAATACAATAATTGTAATTATCATAATCATTTACATACATATTCATTAGTAACACACAATCTAGACCTTCAAATTTTCATATCAGTTTCTTAACTGAAAAAATGTTAGAAGAAAAAAATACACTGTAACAACTTCCATTTTTTTTTTTGGATCACAAAACCAAGATGCAAAACATTCAAGTAAATTTGCAATGCCGTGTCATCAAATGTGTACAAGATACACAATTCTAACAGTGTCACTGGGACCCTAAATCAATAGGGACCGTGAACTTGGCTGCAATTCGTGGCTTGCGAGGGGATTTTCGTGGAGATTCCGACTTGTCACTCAGGGTGCTGGAATCCGACTTAATAGAGCTGGTTTCCAAAGGCAGCTCTTGTCGAAACATATCATCATATGACACTTCATCAGATGCCACAGGAAGCGTTCTTTTGGGGGGAGTTTGGGATGGTAATTTGAGAGTTTGTAGGATCTGTTTTGCTGCCAGTTCCTGTAGAGCTGAGGACTGGTACCCGACTCCCTTCAAACATCTCTCGATATTCTCCTTTCTGGACTTGTCTGACTTAAGACTAGATTCACAGGCCACTTTCCTTTCATCTGACAAGTTCTTTTTGAACTCATCAATCTCATTCTCGCTCATTTTCCACCATCCACTTCCTTTGATTAATTCGAACAGTTCCTGACTGGCAGTCTTCTTCTCTTCCCTGGAGTCAGGTTCTGTGGAGGGCGGTCTGGAGATCAGACACTGGGCAGCTAACTGCAGCAGTTCTGATGTTGGAGTTTTGCAGAGAGGAGATTTCTGCCCCCTCTTCTCTTCCTCACTTAGACTCCATATCTTTTCTGTGAAATCTGAGGGAAAAAAAATGCCATCATAAAAAATTTATTTTAAAGTTAATCACTTGCATGTAAAATACATGCAATTGTCCAAAATGTCCCAGTCTCATTGGAGAGCAGAAAACAGAAATGATGAGAGCAAACAAGTTCCATATATGATGTCAGAATTTCCAATTTCTTTGACAGTCTTTAAAAGATTTTGTTTTGAGATAGATACCTGCAACAGACTCGAACTTCATGAGATCTAATTGTTTGGCAGTAGGGTGGAGGTCTGGGGAAGGAATGGCTGAGGGAACTGGAGCTCCTAGTAGATCTGCAGAGGGACGTGATGTGTGCTTCATGATATCGTCCACTGAAAGCCACAGTAAGACAGAGTACAACTTATCATTATCTAACAGGATTTGATAGTACCAGTACCATAATACATCAAAACTACAATCTTCCTCAGTATGTTTCAAGTTTTAATTGAAATAGTTTCTGGACACCAGTCCAAAAAAAAAAAAATGTCGGAAAGAAAAAAATTACAATGAAATCACAATGACAGTTTCCACCTTTCGACAAGTTTTACGGTCTTTTCACAATCTTCCCATACAATTTTGTATTTACCTTCGGGATGCGTGTCTGTAACTCCTGAATCACTAGACTGAGTATCTGAATCTGCTGATGGTGACAGTCTGACCATGCTGGAGAGAGATGACACACTCCCTGTTGGAAATAGTTGAACAGGTATAAGTGTATTAGCTAATACATGCACAAAGTTATTGGGTTGTTGAGGTATAAATTAAACTTGCACACTATACCTGAAAATTCCTCTGCTAGTTGCAGATACTTCCTCTGGCCTTTCCCACCAAAGGTAACAATGTGTGGAACTGCCTGAAGCAGTGCCTCAGTAGTGGGATAACCATACAGGGCAGGCTTGATCTCAATCCCAAAGTTCTCCTTGAATGCTGAGTCAAAGTGAGACATCCAAATTTGGGCGTGTTTGTGAAGGAGGATGCGCGTGTCCCTGGCAAAGGCCTGTAGGGCTGTTAAACTGATGACTCCAGACTCATCATCTCCTGTCACCTGAACACAATCAAAAGAATGAAGGGGAGGTAACTCTATCACTGGAACATTTTAAAATGGTTTGTAGATGAATGTTAAAATCAAAAATATCCTTAAAATATAATTCTGTGAAACTTTCAAGAAAATGTCAAGCTACTTTGGTACCTTAATCATTTTTGTCAGATATGAAATCTTTAAAAATGCAGCCCAAAATGACTTGGTTTGCCAACAGTTTTAGTACCACACAATGCTCTCCCCCAAACACGCACCTGCACATAATCGAGGAGCTCCTCTTTGATCTTCTTGATGTCACACTCCGTACCGTGAGTGGACAGATAGCGACTACACAACTCCATCAGAGGCAAGCTTCCTCCACTCTGCTCCATCAACAGCTGCAGAACCTGCTTTGCCAGAGACGGAATGCTACTACGATCTGCCAACATTACATACTTGCAACGATTCACCATTTCCACCTAAAACAACAAGTGAACGACATTGCCAAATCTTTTTCTCTTTTGTCTCAGTACTGGAGAGTACTCATCAGTAATGGACAAGATCTACACACACCATTCAAAGATCCATTGGAACTGGGTAAATCTTGACAGTAGATCCCCCCAGTAATTTCATTTATACTTTACTATATATGGCCGGTGAATTCTCAAAATTCAATGCTTGTTTGAAATTTCATGTGGATTTCAAATTACACACTTGGAAGTAATGGACAAGATCTACACACACCATTCAAAGATCCATTGAAACTGGGTAAATCTTGCCAGTAGATCCCCCCCCCCCCCAGTAATTTCATTTATACTTTACTATATATGGGCGGTGAATTCTCAAAATTCAATGCTTGTTTGAAATTTCATGTGGATTTCAAATTACATACTTGCAAATAAATTTACATTCTAGACATCAAAATCGGAATAACCATTTCACCTTCACAACATGCTTCAATTTGTTGAGAAGCTCTTCTTCACAGCCTACTCCGAAGTCGTGTAGTGGGATGTTAAATCCATAATGACACGTGAAGGCCGACATGAGGTGATGGAGAGCTACACACTCATTCTTCTGCATCTTTAACAGCCCCACAACCTGTTCAGCCAAAATCTTACGAAGCTCTGGTTCTGTCAGGTGGATTAATCTCTCTTCACCCTCTTCTTCAATCTGTAAAAAATATTTTTGAAACAAAACAGTGGAGAGAACCCTTCGACATGTATTGTGACATCAAAAAAATCTTTAACAGCGTTGATCAAAATAGGATTTTTTTCTTTTACGTTTTCATTATTTTTAATGGCAGAGTTGTCACAAGAAATATTATGAGTACTTCACACATAAAATTTACTGGAAAAATAATCTGATTGATTTATTCAGTCATGTGACTGGAAAAGAAAAGCATCATATTTCCCAGGAATATTGTGTCCCACTCTGAGGAATCCCTCCAGTTTTTCCCTTCTAATAGCATTGTGATATAACAATCAAATGTCAAAGAGATTAAAAATATGTCGAAAGTGCAGAATTCTGAAACATCTGATAATAAATGTCGGTTTGGTAAAAAATACACAATTTATTCCATGAACTTTCACATGAAGCTTTATTCAGCCTCAAAAAAAATCACCCGATTGTTGTTGAGTGGATAAAGCTTTCTTATGCCATTCATTTTCATGCAATGATTGTACAACATTACAAGCAAGCAAACAAAGTGGAGGAGTTTTTAAGCACATTTTTCCACTTACATCCACCACATGAGGGATGGCTTCGAACAGATCCAGAAGTTTACTGAAGCCATAGTCGGACACTCTACACTGCCTTCCAAAGTGATGATGATAAGCTGGAATGAACTTGTTGAACGGCATTCTACATTGTGGGTTGTGTTTCAGAAGGTCCACTACCTCCAGGGCAAACTGCTTGGTTCTTTCAATTTCCTCTGGGCTCTGGTCTGATAAACATTAACATACTGCACCTTCTTGTATACAGTTACCAGCATAGCAACATAAAACAATCACCTTTTCACCGAGAAAATGGAACACTGAAAATTCTTCATTCATACATTATACATATAAAATAATTAAACGATATATATATATATATATTTTTTCATTCATTTATTTAGAGTATTAACGTATCCTTTTTGTTAACGATGTAGATTATCAATATTTGTCATTTTAACATAGTCTGTAGTATATCATATTGTGATATTCATTATATGTCTCTTGATAAAGATGCGAGTTGCGTCGAAAATTTGAGGTTTAAATGGTCTAATTAGTGCTTGTAATATATATATCTAAGAAATTAATTTTTGAAAATACATGAGGATATGAACTGCAACACTTCATGTTGGATACTTCATTACTACCACAAAAGTATCTTTTCAACATACCTTTTCTTGGAAGTGTGACAATGCAATCTCTTCCTTCATTTGAAACCTGCAAAGTACATTCAGATCAAATTATTTTTGTTTTAAAGAAAGTGTCAATAAGATCTGAATGTACAATGTGTGCATTTCATTACGCGAGAAAAACTCTGTCAATTATATTACAGTGATCACTTACCACAATAGATGTAGCTGGTAGCTCCGACAACAGATCATCCAGATATGCCATTCCATATTCTGCTACGTCAAATGGTTTATTGAAAGCCACAGCTACAGAAAACAAGGATTCCAAATATTTTATAAAATATTTGGACTTTCTAACCAGTTCTATCTGGGAGAAGTAACTGCCCCCTACACAACAAACCTTGAGATTTTCCCATCCAATGTTCTAGTACATTCCTTTTGTAACTTAATCTAAACATAGAATAACCCTCAAATAAAGGGCACAAAAATAAACAAGTTTCCTTTCAAAGAGAAGTGGTTGTATGCATATTCTGAAAATAAAATTATTGAAAGAACAGAAACCAAGAGCAGTTCAAATTACCGAAAGCCTCTGGGATGGCAGAAATGGACAGCTGTTTGCCTGCCTGTGACTTGAGTATTTTGCAGAGTTCTGAAGTAAACCGACGTACTTGGGCCTTGTGACTTAGAGTCAGCATCTTCCTATCCCCTGTTCCAAGGACCTAAAGATGCAAACACATTTATCAACTCAAAGATTGACTTTAATGTCATCGTAATAATGTCTACATCAAACTGTTTATTATACTATATCAATAGCCTACTGGTTTTTTTTTTATACATGTCTATATCCAACTGTTTATTTCCTCCTGTTTTTTTTACATGTCTATATCAAACTGTTCATTTCCTGTTGTTTTTTTTACATGTCGTCTGTATCAAGCAGTTTATCTCCTGTTTTTTTTTTACATGTCGTCTATATCAAACAGTTTATTTCCTCCTGTTTTTTTTACATGTCGTCTATATCAAACAGTTCATTTCCTCCTGTTTTTTTACATGTCGTCTATATCAAACAGTTTATTTTCTCCTGTTTTTTACATGTCGTCTATATCAAATAGTTTATTTCCTCCTGTTTTTTACATGTCGTCTATATCAAATAGTTTATTTCCTCCTGTTTTTTACATGTCGTCTATATCAAACAGTTTATTTTCTCCTGTTTTTTTTAAAATGTCGTCTATACCCTGCTGTACCTGGACAACATGAGGAATGGCTTCAAACAAATCCTTGAGTCTGTTGTAGCCGTAGTCTGCTACACGACACTGCCTGCCAAAGAAGTGGTGATAGGAAGGAATGAACTTGCTGAAGGGCATGCGACATTGTGGAGATTGCTTTAGCAGGTCCACCATTTCCCGGCTTATCTGGCTCAACTGCTGACTCAGGAGAGGACTGGTGCAGGATCGGTTTTGCTCTGCTAAAATACAGGCACCCTGTATATCAATCTGTATTAACTAATGAAGATCTCATATGGTCTAATCATAATTTTAATACCATGGCCTAATCATAATTAAAATATGAAATAAAATTTTATGTGTCAATATAAAAAACACTGCTTCTTCTTAAACTTCAAGGAATGCTGTATGTGTACTTATTTAGGCAAGTTTAAAATTTGGCACAGTCAGAGCTGATGCACCATTTAGCATAATCATGATTTAGCATTTCTGTATATGAGAATGGATAAAAAGAGTCATATTTTAGCACAACTATAAATTAGCATTCTTGCTTCACTGCCAAAGCTAAAAATTCAATCCCATTAAAATAAGTCTGCATACAATACTTACCCATCATAGATGGAGGTTTATTCTCAGCCCATTGTATCTTTTTAACACCTGAGCTGGACACCTGTATCTGGATACCTGGAACACAACTAATCAGGTGTTCCAGAGACACTCCTCCCTCCATGGCATCCGGAATAGGGGAAAATTCAAATCCATAGCAGGCAGGAAAACTATAATACAAGACATAACATCCGGAATAGGGAAAAAAAGAAACATAAAGGAAAACTTTAATACAAAACAAAATATCTGGAATAAGGGAAAATTCAAATCCATAGCAGGCAGGAAAACTATAATACAAGACATAACATCCGGAATAGGGAAAAAAACACACACAAAAAAACAGACAGGAAAACTTTAATACAAAACATCTGGAACAGGGGAAAATTCAAATCCATAGCAGGCAGGAAAACTATAATACAAGACATAACACCTGGAACAGGGGGAAACTAATACAAAACATAACATAACATCCAGAATAGGGGAGATTCAGATCCATAGCAGGCAGGAAAACTAATACCTTACTTATCTCTTGATTACTTAATTGATTAATTCTTGAAAATTGCGAGTGATTTTTTTATTTTTGCTCACGGTTTTTTTTTAGGGGCATGAGTGAAAATTTGATGCTGGTAATAAAAATGAATTTTGAACCCTGCATAAAAACAGAAACCTGTACAGTGATTCATATAGAAGGCACTTAATCAACCGTCCTTCATAAAGAATCTAGTAACATAAGAAACCTAGTATACCCTAAAATTTGTTGTTGAATGCGTGTTGCATCATACCTTCTTAAAACTCTTGAAATCTATATCAATTTGTAAATTACAAAGTTTTTGTGAATATTTATGCATGAAAACAATTTTACATTAAAAAAAATCTTGTCACCTATCATCCTGTGATAAATATACAAAAAGCGGGAAATGAAACTGACAATAAAAACAAAATGTGAAGTGCTTGTGGAAATGAAACTGACAATAAAAACAAAATGTGAAGTGCTTGTGGAAATGAAACTGACAATAAAAACAAAATGTGAAGTGCTTGTGGAAATGAAACTGACAATAAAAACAAAATGTGAAGTGCTTGTGGAAATGAAACTGACAATAAAAACAAAATGTGAAGTGCTTGTGGAAATGAAACTGACAATAAAAACAAAATGTGAAGTGCTTGTGGAAATGAAACTGACAATAAAAACAAAATGTGAAGTGCTTGTGGAAATGAAACTGACAATAAAAACAAAATGTGAAGTGCTTGTGGAAATGAGATTGATAATAAAAACATGAGGTGCTTGTGGAAATAGGATTGATAATAATAATAATAAAAAAGAGGTGCTTGAGCAAATGAGATTAATAATAAAAATAAAATGCTAAGTGCTTGTGGAAATGAGATTTATGATAAAAATGCTAGGTGCTTGTGGAAATAAGATTGATAACAATAATAATAAAAAAAAAAAAAAGGTGCTTGAGGAAATGAGATTAATAATAAAAATGTGAGGTGCTTGTGGAAATGACTGATAATAAAAACAAAACATGAATTGCTTGTTAACGACGTGCCAGTAATTAACACCTCCAGCAGTTTATTTATTATAAGATTCAAATGCAGGACTTCTTACATAATCACAAACTGTGGCTAGTTTTGTAACGGAGCATTTCTTTTGTTTGTTACCAGTAAAGTAAAAAAAAAACTGGCCAATGTCCATTTAAAAGGAAGGAAATTATTATTGTTGTCAAAGAATTATGACTGAATAGTGAACTTTCTGTACAAAACAATACATCCTAGAAAACTGGCCAACGTCCATCTAAAAGGTGGCTGGTATTGCGAAACTTTCTGTACAGAAGAATACATCCGACTTTTGACTGATTTAGAAAAGAGACCATTTTCAAGGGGAGGGGTGTGTGTGTGTGTGTTATTTTAGTACTGAGGAGTATCACCAAAATAACAAAATTAATGAATCCCCGAAAAATTAGGTAGCATCTCTCACATTTTCATTACTTTAAATAAAGAAATACTGCAAACCTCATCAGTGGCATGTTTCCTTCGTGACTGAGCAGCAAAGTATGAACATCTGCAGCGAATGTTTTCAAGCGTACTTTGACAAGAGGCAACATGCATCTGTTGACTGCCTCAGCATAGGCCACAGAGCCCTCTGGGCAGTGCTTGGGGCAGGCTGGCTGTTCCAGAATCTCTGTCAGGTCTCCTTCCCCCGGCTCGGAGGAAGGAATGGAGGACAACTGAGGTGGAGAGTTTGTTAGGTAAACCATCCTTCCGGCCCCTCCCTGCTCTTTAATCTCAATTGTATCTCTCATCTTGTACAGCTCTGAAACACTGATGGTTCTGTGATACCTACAGAAACAAATATAAGTCAAACAAAATTTTTAGGTCCCCCCTTAATTCCTTTAAACTTTTTATTCATTAAATTGGCAATCACATTTTATAGTTAATCATCTAGTAGAGCTCTTGAAATGAAAATGCTTTTAAATTATTTAAAGTTTAATTACAAAACATATAGTTAAACTTTGATATTTAGAACACTGATATCTCGAATACCATGGCTATGTCAAAGTGATTTGAAAGTCCCAACGACTTATTCTTTAAGTATTTTACCCTTGAATACGCGGATATCTCGAAGTTTTTTCTCCGTCCCATCGAGTTCGAGATAACGAGGTTGGGACTGTATGGGTATTGAATTACAGTGAAACCTGTCTAATCCGACATGCACGGGGAGATGCCGATTTTTACAGAATAAACAGTCTGTCAGAATATCGTAAAAAATAATGAAAAATGTGAAACTGAAAACAATTAAGAATCCCTAGTGAAATGGATTGTTGAGGTTACCTGATTAAGCAGTTTTCACAGTATAAATCCATCAAATGCAGGAATCCTTATAAAGTATAGATTCTTACCTTTTATCAAATAGTTCGATGAATTTGAACAATGGCAAAACATTTCCTTTAGCCTCAGAGAGAAGGGCTACAGCTTCCATTCTGCATCAAGAGAAAAAAAAACAAAAACGATAACAATCCACACAAAAATCTCTATATGGAAAATCTTTAACTATATTGTTTTCAATCCAATACTTAATTTTGGTACATATATTCAGCATGTCAATGAACCTCGTGCTGGAAGCTGGACGCTGCGTTTCTTCATTCTTCAACGTGACGTGGATACGTTTGTAGCCGATCTTTTTGCGATGGAACTGGGAGATAGCGAATCTGGCTTCCTCAATGCTGGGGACCTTCACCATTCCTAAACTGGTGTTGTCTGGCTGGGTCTTCACATGTACATTTAAAACCTAAACATAAACAAACCTTTGTTTTGTTCCATGTCATCATAGTTGTTATGTTTCAAAGTACAGTACATATATAATTTGTATAATTAGAGACCTTTTGTTACAAGTTTTTTTGCAACCTTAAATGTATGACATCAAAATATGTGTCCTATACAGACATGACTTTTTTTTTAATGTAACTACATTGTGATCTACAGGTTATACATTCTGAATAGTTTTTTTTTTGTTTTTGTTTAAGAAGACAACAGTACATATCACTTTTGCCAACACAAACTTTCCAGGAATGTTATCAAAATTTCTTGCATTATTCATGAGGCAAGTTTTAAAGATCATAGCTCTATATTTTAAAAACAATCAATTTACTGTTAAAACATTTATTTTGGTGGGGCCAAATTTCTGTGATTGGAGAAAAATATGTTGGTGTTGAGTTGATTCCATGGTTGAAAAGTTGTAATTCTTACATAACATATTTCAATTCCTTCTGTTTACGGAGGATCTAAATTTGTAATGTCCAAATTACTATAATAACCCCGACAAAAATGACCGATTTTACAATATTGGCAGTGACTTACCCTGACATGAGGATGAAAGGTTGTAAACAGAATTTTCCTCCATTCCTTGGCACTGATGTTGTAATCCAGATTAGACACCATCAGTTCCACAGGACCAGTCAACGAGTCCCAGTCACCCTGCTCAATCTCGACCGACGAGCTGCTGGTTGAGCTGGGACAGGGGGAGGGGTTTAAGATTGGCTGAAATGTATATGTATTTCCATCAATAAAGTCTCTCTCCAACTCAAAATTTCCGTAATTTTCTTCGTTTCTGGGATCATACACATGCTGTGTACAGGAATCATTCTGGTAGCCATTTTGCTGGTTTCTGCGATAACTTTGGGAGTTGGATTCATACAAGCTGCGGTATGAACTATACGAGGTAAAGCTGCGATTGTGCTGAGAACCATAGTGATAGAAACTGTTTGAGGCATTATAACCATGGTAATCATTGTAATCTGATGGATGATGGGAATAGTTTGCTCGATTCTGATAGCCATGGTAATAATTATAGTGGGAGTAATAAGGCTGGGGAGGAGTGTGGTGTTCCTCGGACTGCCATTGTCCTTCCTGATACAGTTGTTGTTGTAACATCAGAACGTGACGACTCCCTTTGTTGTCCTTGGAGAACTTGTCCACTACACTCTGTATTCTTGTCGTTGATGAGACATCCTTATGATCAGAAGTTGTCAGTTCCTTTTGCTCCGATTTATTTTTTGCGTCCCTCTCTGCATTCATATTTCTTTTTTCTTCTGATTTAGTTTTCTGGTTACTTTTTGACTTGGAACTTTTTGAGCCAGTTTGCAAAGTTGTAGATGGAACTTTTGAAGTGTGTGCGGTATTTGTGTCTGAAATACAATTTGAAGGAAATTATTATTGTTGTCAAAGAATTATGACTGAAATCTTGTAATAACTGTTTTATCATATGTATGCTGTTATAGGTATTAGATTTTACTGTACATGTGCCATTCTTTAATCCAGTATGTGTGTATGCACACACACATATATACTTGTATGTTGTTTCTATAAAATCAAAACCTTCAGGATAATTTAAAACTATTCAAGCATGTTTTACGTACGATAATTAAACTGTCATTTTGATGTTGGTTTATTGTGATGATACCTGGAAGTGTTGATCCTAATTACTTAGAATTACCTGTGCAGTTAGGTATTTCTGACCACGTGGACAGTGTTAAAGTAATGTTGTTAATCCTTAGCCAAGTAAGGAATGACTGTATTCAATTGTATGTATAAAGCAATAAAAATCTTAAGTATTGACGAGTCAATTCTAAAAAATAGACTTCACAAGTACTAGAATTTCATATAGAATTAATTTGTTTTCATTATTTAATAAGGATTTATTTTCACTGAATTTGCACAATTAACATGTTCAATAAATTTTTGTAGTCATAACTAAATGCAGAGACTCTGGCATGTTATGTAGCACGTCTTAACCTTTAATCCATCTAATCAGCCAAGAACTCTATATAGTACCTAGCGATACCTAACGTGCAATCAAAATAACAATGGCCATTTCATAACACTCATGAAAATTAAGAGGGTAAACTACATCATAATGGTTGACTTCTTTTTAAAAATGAATGAAAATATAACTTATCAGCAATATTTGTCTCTTCTGTTTAGATTTAATTGCCTAGCTGAGTAGCTCAGTGGGTAGTCACATCAAGTGCTGAACTGTAGATTGCTGGTTCAAGTCCAGCAGGGGTTTTAAATTTTTTTTTTTCATATTACTTTCTACTAAAACTGCAGTTTTTGACAAAATAAGTAAATTTGAAAGTTTTCAATTTCAAAATATTGTTGTAAATATTCTCCATTTTTTTCCCTTCACATTAAATTTCTCTGGTATCACATTCCTCCTTAAAGCTGAGGTATAACTTATTTACAAATGCACAATAAATCAAAGGAAAAAAAATGGATCTACGTTTCACATCATTCTGCTTACATTTAAAAACACATAAATTCTTATGTATTGAAATTGAATTTTAAATATAGGAATTATATGTTTAGTGGATGTTCTTCTCCTATGTCTGTAATGTATCAAAGAAATGTGAAGATGTGATGAAGCTCACATGAAAGTCCCTTGCAATTTATCCATGCATGCTGTATCCAGTGACTTAGGAAGTTCAACTCCCCAAAATAGGACTTGCCAACGTATGATAATGTATGATGGGGGCTTATCATATTTTCATGAGAACTGAAGCTGCTCATAAGCCATGTGCAAATGACTAGCCTAAATAATTTCTATTAGAAAGGACCTAAGCCTGAGAGAGAGGGGGATAGTGAGTAGAATGGAAATGTGCCACTTGGGAGTCAACAAAATCACACAAAACTTTAATTAAAAAAAACTCTATCCATTCATTTTTATTGCATTCCCAAAAGATAAATATCCAACAGACAATCTGTGAATCTTAATATATATGGTTCAAGTATTCCAGTTACAAGACAAATTTACAAAGACACCCCCCCCCCCCTTCCCTTCTCCTTTTTTGGGACACTGCAAACCAAAATATTCTTATCCCTATATTTAAGAAGGCATACAACACTTACCATTGCTGATGGAGTTAAAGTTACTTCTGGAGGTCTGAGGAAAGCCCACTTTAATTTTATTTCCATAAACATCCTCACCCTCCATTCTAGTCCTTGCTCTGAAAGAAAAGTTAATGCTTTGAGAACTGATCAGCACTCACAGTGAGCTTAATTCTGATTGGTTAAGAGACATCATGTGGAAGTTATCTCTCTTGTAAAGAGTGTTTGATTAGAGTTCTGCGTTGATGAATATTCCAAGTCAGTTAAAAGGTCTATTAAAGCTCATGTTCATTGTTAAATGTGTCCAAACTTAAAACAGAATTTATTACTTGAATTTCATTTCATGATTGTAACAGTGATTTGCACTGTCTTTTTGCATCACAACACATTCCTAATAATAATCATTTAAAATAATTATCTAATTATCTATAATGACTTTTTGAAATTGAAGTGTGAATACCAAATATATAAATGAAACATCTCTCAACAAATTTTTCACATCTACTGTACTGATAATATCTATATACTAAATTTATCAGCACGAGGCCCACAGGCCTTATCAGTCACCTGAATAATCCATACATGTACATAAACCTGTCTAGGAGTCTCATGTTTGCATTTACGCCTCACTCTGGAGTCTTTTGTTCACAGCTTTATGATCTTTCTAAATATGCATACAATTCCCATTCAGTTACAACCAAAAGAAAGATGAAGTTTGAAGCATTTAAATCAGCCCATATTTCCCTGACCAAGGTGCAATGAATTTCAAAATTTTGGTAAAGGATTTCATGTACATAGCAACCATGCATTTGGTTTTTCTCCCACGTGTGTGGGAGTAGAGAAGATTTTTAAAGCTTTTGCATTTTTTTTTATTTCTGAGAAATCTGATAGAGAATAACACACCTGAGAAATCTGATAATAATAATAATGCACTTATATAGCACCTTATCTAAATATACTCTAAAGTGCTTTACACTATACTAAAATGCAAATCAAAATTATACAGAATACGTAAAATCACTTATTAATGACAGATATCAATATCGCACAATGAACAATTGAAACCATGAAAGAAATAAGCTAGAGAAAATTAGAAATTAATTCATATTATAAAAATCATAAAATGCAAAATATGTGCTATAAAAAATATTTTTTTTGACACTGTTCTTCGGCATGTTGCATAAAATACTGATTATAAAATACGCCAAATCAAAAAGATCACACATTAAAAGCCCGACAAAAGAGATGGGTTTTTGAATCTTTTTTAAAACAGTCAAGTTTCTGAATCTTCCTGATTTCAGATGGAAAACTGTTCCATAGAGTGGCCGCTTCTTTATCAAACCTGCGTTCTCCATATGTCCTAGTCTTGGTTACAGGCATATCTATCAGATTCCGATCTAAGGGATCTGGCGGGTTTGAATGGAACAATAAGTTCTGACAGATATGCTGGTGCCAGATTGTTGAGGCACTTAAAGACATACATCAATATCTTGTACTGTATACGGTAATTGACTGGAAGCCAGTGCAGTTTGACAAGAACAGGCGTAATATGTTCGTGGTTTTTAGTCTGCAGAAGTGTTTTGTACCCGTTGATAGAGAATAACACACCTAAGAAATCTCATAGAGAATAATACACCTGTGAAATCTGATAGAGAATAGCACACCTGATAAATCTGAAAGAATAACACCACTGAGAAATCTGATAGAGAATAACACACCTGAGAAATCTGATAGAGAATAACACCAATGAGAAATCTGAAAGAATAACACCAATGAGAAATCTGATAGAGAACAACACACCTGAGAAATCTGATAGAGAATAACACACCTGAGAAATCTGAAAGAATAACACACCTGAGAAATCTGATAGAGAATAGCACACCTGAGAAATCTGATATAGATGGAAAGTGAGGATATATACAATAATATCTTAAAATTTAACAGTTTCAAATTTACCTTTAGTTAAAAGAAATGCAGTTTTAGTAGAGAGAAATATGAAAAAAAAATTAAACCCCCTGCTAGACTTGAACACATTAACTACAGATCAACAGTCGATGCATTAACCTACTGAGCTACCCAACTAGGCAAATGAATTCAAAAGATATATATATATATATATGTATTGCTGATATTTGATTTTTCATTTTTATATTTTTCAGAAGGAAGTCAGCCATTATGATGATGTATTATTCCTCCTTAAATCATCCCAAGTTGAAGACGCACCCAAATATTTTCCCACAGTTGCCACTTACCAGTCATTGATTACACGGTGGTTCTATCTCTCTCTCCTATTTGGTAAATTTCTAATTTTTTTGCATACCCCTTCCTCCCATTTAGATTTCCTTATATAGTGGTAAGTGCTTAATCTGACACCTATGCAATCCATTTCACTGGGCAATCCAAACCTTATTTTCATTCTCAATTTCATCGTTAAAACACTATTCTGACACACTGCATATTCTGACAACAACAAAAAAAGTTTCCCAGTGCATGTTACAATTCAAAACAAAACAAAAAAAACAAAACAAATCAAAAAGCCACTAATTTTTCTACTGCATTAATTTTTGTTTTGTTTGTAATTTGCTTAATTTATAAGAATAGACCTCCTCTAATAAAAAAAAAAATTAATATAAAGTCTACCAAAAACAGTGCAAGAAACGAATGACCTTAAAAATAAATATTTCAACAACAAAACCTAAAGACCATAACGAATTACCACGATCCACCTGCAACTTTGATTTTATAAATGTACATACTTGACTGCATCGTTATGGCATGAGAATCGTAAGACAGCAGTTTCCTTCGACACACATACTACTCGTCCACCACAGTTCACAGATAACTTCTTCAGGCGACTCTGGATTCTCCTATCAGTCACACCTGAGGGCAGACCAGTGACCACCAATTCTAACCCTCCCTCTTCAGCCTGCATACATAAAAACAAACCAGAAAACATAACTCATCTACTATTGTAATCACACTTTATCAAGACTGATTTGAATACTTAAGCCAACAAAATTTTCAAATGTGTAACTGTTTATTGAGCAATTATTTCATATCAAACAATTATTTCATATCAAACTTATCAAAATAGTCCATATTGATTCAGCAAGTTTTGTTAACATATGTAGAGTCACTATTTTTAGCTCTTTAGATGAAGCCAATAGATACTATTTTTAGCTTTTTAGATGAAGGCAATAGACACTATTTTTAGCTCTTTAGATGAAGCCAATAGATACTATTTTTAGCTCTTTAGATGAAGGCAATAGACACTATTTTTAGCTCTTTATATGAAGCCAATAGACACTATTTTTAGCTCTTTAGATGAAGTCAATAGACATTATTTTTAGCTCTTTAGATAAAGGCAATAGACACTATTTCTAACACTGGATGAAGCCAATAGACACTATTTTTAGCTCTTTATATGAAGGCAATAGATACTATTTTTAGCTCTTTAGATGAAGGCAATAGACACTATCTCTATCTCTTTGGTTGAAGGCAATAGTCCCTGTTTTAACTCTTTGGATGAAGGCAATAGTCACTATTTTTATCTCTTTGGATGAAGGCAACAGAAGTTTGCATGTTCAGGATACCCACTGTATGCTAACAGTTTACAGCTCTATATACACATAGCAATATCCAATTCTAAAACAGAATACCTAGCATGCTTAGTGATTTTTATCATTATGCATCAACTGGAATTCCAAAGGTAAACAATACTCACTGCTGCTTGGCGTTTTGGTAGATCTTTCACAAGTTCCTCATAAACAATGTTTTTTGTTGCACAGATTTTCAGAGCTTCTGACACTTTATGACTATGTATCAGTACTACGTTGTATTTCTTTCTGTGTCTCAGGTCCGACAAATCAGCAGCAAAATTTACATCAGCTAATAAAAGACAATGAGAGCGTGTCTGAGAAGGAATATTCATTGTTAGTATCAGCACTATATACTACAACCAATCTACAAATAATATACACAGTGTATAACCATATCAATATCTGTACATGTTGGAAGGGCGTTGTCTCTGAATACTTGAGTAAAACTCTCTGAATACTACAGGTAAATTATCTTCATGTATGTTTTGTCAAATATTCATGTAAAAAGTGTATACATTTCACTTCTAAACTCAAATTTCTTTCCCCTATACAAATAATAAATACATTTTTTACTTAACATGGTTGTGATCTGCTGATACTAACATCTATATAGAGAAAAATTTCTTTCCCCTATACCAATAATAAATACATTTTTTACTTAACATGGTTGTGATCTGCCGATACTAACATCTATATAGAGAAAAATTTCTTTCCCCTATACCAATAATAAATACATTTTTTACTTAACATGGTTGTGATCTGCTGATACTAACATCTATATAGAGAAAAATTTCTTTCCCCTATACCAATAATAAATACATTTTTTACTTAACATGGTTGTGATCTGCTGATACTAACATCTATATAGAGAAAAAGTGTTGTACCGTCATGTTTTCTTTCTTGACCAACTAGATATGTGATAACCTTCATGCGATACTAGATATCAGCACTACAGTGATATCCCTATCTTACTAGATATCAGCACTACAGTGATATCCCTATCTTACTAGATATCAGTACTACAGTGATATCCCTATCTTACTAGATATCAGTACTACAGTGATATCCCTATCTTACTAGATATCATTACTACAGTGATATCCCTATCTTACTAGATATCATTACTACAGTGATATCCCTATCTTACTAGATATCAGTACTACAGTGATATCCCTATCTTACTAGATATCATTACTAGATATCATTACTACAGTGATATCCCTATCTTACTAGATATCAGCACTAGTGATAACCTTCACACCATACTAGACACCATTACTAGATATAAATACTACAGTGATATCCCTATCTTACTAGATATCAGCACTACAGTGATATCCCTATCTTACTAGATATCATTACTATTGTGATATCCCTATCTTACTAGATATCATTACTACAGTGATATCCCTATCTTACTAGATATCAGCACTACAGTGATATCCCTATCTTACTAGATATCAGTACTACAGTGATATCCCTATCTTACTAGATATCATTACTATTGTGATATCCCTATCTTACTAGATATCATTACTACAGTGATATCCCTATCTTACTAGATATCATTACTACAGTGATATCCCTATCTTACTAGATATCATTACTACAGTGATATCCCTATCTTACTAGATATCTGAACTAGTGATAACCTTCACACCATACTAGATATCATTACTAGATATCAGCATTACAGTGATGACCAGTACGTCTTACTAGATATCAGCACTACAGTGGCTGGTGGAGTATGAGTGTCTGCGAATCTTCTAAGACTCTGTCGTATTTTGTCATCAGCTGCATTTTTACTGGTGGCATTGATGTGGACCACATTTACCTGGCAAATTAAAATTATTAAACATTAGCATATACATACAGTCCAACCTCGTTATCCTGAACTCGAAGGGACTGAGAAAAAACTTTGAAATATCCAAGGATTTGAGACTTCCCAATCACTTCGACATATCCATGGTAATCGAGATATCAGTGTTTGAGATACTGAAGTTCAACTGTACTAATTTCACTATAGATATATTCCACTTCACAAAAGATATATACCACAAACTGATAAAAAAGAGAGACACCAAATAAATTGCACACTGTACTTCTGAATCATATTCCTTTATACAAATTTGACTTCAATGACAATTTTCATACCTGAGCAGAATTAAGTTCTTGAATTATGTCTTTGCTCTCTTTACTGGTGTCACAGACACACATAAACTCCACCTCCCTGTGATCTGCAAACAGTGATTCTCGAATGGCCTGGACAACAGATAAAGCCGATTTCCATCTGGGAACAGAACAGTTTTCAATGTCCCAGAAGACACCAATGGGAGGAAGGCTGCTGGCCATACTGTACTAAAGTTCTGGGGGAAAAACAACAGATTCCTAATTAATATACGTTTGTGAAACACTGATGTCCGTAACTGCAGCTGAGTAATGCTGGTACCAAAAGAAAGGGCTTGTCACAAGGAATACACATAAGAAATATGAAATCCCTACAACATTGATTCAAACGTTTATGAGGTCAAATGTTTTGATATGAAAAATAGAAAGGTCTTGTCACAAGGAATACACATGTGAAATATGAAATCTCTAGAACATTGATTCAAACGTTTATGAGGTCAAATGTTTTGATATGAAAAAAGAAAGGGCTTGTCACAAGGAATACACATGTGAAATACGAAATCCCTACAACATTGATTCAAACGTTTATGAGGTCAAATGTTTTGATATGAAAAAAAGAAAGGTCTTGTCACAAGATATACACTGGGATGGGGGAACGAACCGTTCTCATTAAGAACACTGAGCATTAAGATGGGAATGAACAGTTTGGCCTCGATTTCAAATTCTGCATTTCAGACACTTTCAATATTATTAATACACAGAGAGCAATTCCTTGCCAAAATAAAAGTTTAATTTGATTAAAATTATGAATATTTTAAAATGGAAGGGTCGGGGATGAAAGTAAATGCAGTTACATTGCCTTGAATGTAATGTAATCAATAGAAAACAACTTCCTTATCTAAAATTAAAATTGTCATTATGTTATGTCAGGTTACCACAGTTTCACCCTTAACTCAAAAATGTTTCGAATTTTATTGATTACTTATTGTAATTTTAAAGAGGAATAATTCAGTGTGTACATGTATTGTCTGTTATTTCTTGTAAACTTTAATCCTAACTCTACAAATGTATATTACAGTGTTTATAGTATATTAAACCATTTGAGATTTTTATCATATGCATATTCAGAATGAATATATCCAAATATTGTGTCAGTTCACTGGTTACATCATTATGCATACTAACATCTGAATATTTCACTGAATTTACTTACACGAAATATATATAAAGCAGTGGAAAGCTAATGCTATGTCGGAATGCTGTAATGGAGTTCATTATAAAGCTGACGGTGATGACGGGATAACGAAATGAAGGCTCACTCCAACACCATCAACAGCCATCCTCACATGTTCGACACCACACCCTGCCAATAAATAAGTGTAATTCAACACTACACCCTGCCAATAAATAAGTGTAATTCAACACTACACCCTGCTAATAAATAAGTGTAATTCAACACTACACCCTGCTAATAAATAAGTGTAATTCAACACTACACCCTGCTAATAAATAAGTGTAATTCAACACTACACCCTGCTAATAAATAAGTGTAATTCAACACTACACCCTGCTAATAAATAAGTGTAATTCAACACTACACCCTGCTAATAAATAAGTGTAATTCAACTTACATTTGATATGTATATAACCAGTGACATATACAACAGAGATCAGCTACTCTTATGTTAACTTGTTTACCACTTAAGAGATGTGACGATCCCACCTATAAATTGTTAATTCCTACTTACTGGTTTGATAAATTGATGTTGACTCCTATCATATATTGGAATTGAACATAACCAGTGTTTGACAGTACGTTTTTCACTATACTAGTCAAAGAGACTAGTATATTATTCTATAATATACTACTCCTGCTGATTGTGACTAGTATGGCTGCTGAAGGTCAAACGACGGTCAAAAAGGGGGGGGGGGGGGGGGGGGGTGCAGGAGGGTACTGATAATTTAGTAGTCCACCAGATTATTTATAAATATTCAGATAGTACAGGACAAAATTTTCTGACCTCAGACTACCAGACTAGTGCTAATGTTGAATCCTGGTAACAAGTTTTAAATTGATTTCATGATCAACAAACTAATATATACTATTAACAAACAAGTGCCCCATGGGCCACTCATAAGTGACCTTGGCCCTTATTCAAAGATTTTTCCCTATATATTTTCATGGAAAAATTTTGATACCCTACTGTGGCCCAACCCTACCCCTTTGGACCATGGCTTTAACAAAACTGAATCTGTACTATGTCAGAAAGCTGCCATGTAAACTTGAACTTTCCTGGTTCAATGGTTCTTGAGAAGATTTTCAAAGATTTTTTCCACTATTTTTGTATGTAAAAATTTTATCCCCTAATGTGACCCCCATTTTACCCCCAGGGACCATAATATTAACAAACTTGAATCTATCAGAAAGCTTACAAGTAAATTTGAACTTTACTGGCCAAGTGGTTCTCGAGAAGATTTTTAAATGACCCCAACTCTACTTTTGTGATTATCTCCCCTTTGAAGGAAGCAAGGCCCCTCATTTGAAGAAACTTGAATCCCTTTCACCGAAGATGATTTGTACAAAGTTTGAATGAAATTGGCCCAGTGGTTTTGGAGAAGATTTTTAAAATTTTTAGTATATTTTTGCTATTTCACTATTATCTCCCCTAGGAAAAGGATGTTGCTCTTCATTTGTACAAACTTGAATCCCCTTCACCCAAGGATACTTTCTGCCAAATTTGGTTGAAAATGGCCCAGTGGTTCTGGATAAGAAGTTGAAAATGCATAACATTTACATACTGGCCAACTGGTGATCAGAAAAGTACAATTGAGCTTTAAGCTCGGGTGAGCTAAAAAGTTGGCAAATTGTAACCATTTGCTGAAATCTTGCTAATTTTGAGTCATACGTCACCTTCTGAAACTTCACTTTCATTTTACTTTGAAGTGAAGCGTCTGATGAAAATATTACATTTTGAAAAGCACAATGGGATTTGGAAGGCTTGAACTCGATATCTTTCATTATCAAGATGCAATACACATCTTAAATCAGGGTATGCATTTTTACCAAATACAAAAAACAAAAATGAAAAAAAAATAAATAAATAAATAAAAGGGGGGGGGGGGGCTATGAGATAATCCATGACTTGGAGAAGTTATATACCTCTCTGCTATGTCATTTCAAAACAACTGTCGAACTGAAGTCTACCACTTGATATTGCATTTTGAAACAGCTGCTTGCATAGTATTTTTATAGATTTATTCCTATCGAAATGAAAAACATACACCATGAGACTAAGAATGTGTTTTGCATGTAGATTGCAAAATCCCTCAAGTGACCAACAATGCTTTTTTGCATGCATGTAGATTGCATAAGCCTTGTGCAATCTATATTAAAAGCGTTCTTGGTCTCTTGGTGGATTTTCTCTCTCATTTCGATAGGAATAAATTAATCTGTGAAAATGCTAATCAGTAATATTTAAATGTTTTACCCCTGATTCTACATTTTCCCACAATTTTCTCCTATATCCTTTAGATAAAAGATTTCACAGACAGATCAGGAAGTCGTGAAAACGTTCTCTAAAAATAGGTCGTACCAAGTATATTCGTATCTCACGATCGTGCAGAGCAAGACAAATATCACTTGCAATATTGATTAACAGTCTAATTAGTTATATATTAAATTATATATATTCATAGTACACTTTCCTTCTTGCCAGCTAAGTACTAAATAAATAAAAATGTTTAAAAATCCAACTAGCTGTTATTCCCCAGTGTCAAATATGTTAATAGCATTCTTTCACCGACTACCTTCTGGTCAATTTTTAAAAGTGTTTACCGTATTCTGAATAACACTTTTATAGCGATAACCGCTAGAATAAGAATATATATGTTACAACAATATATATCTTTTATAATTTTTGACGTTATTTAACGTAACGTCTGAAACGTTTTAAAAAAGTATCAATATTTCAATATCAAGCTACATTAAATGTTGAAAATTAAATATGAATAAAAGTAATCCATTGTTGTCATATAGATATTCTTATTTTAGCGGTTATCACTATGAAAGTGTCATTCAGAGTAAAATGTCTATATATACTCCTGTTATTGATATTAGCACCTAGATGCCAAGGAGAGAGAGAGAGAGAGAGAGAGAGAGAGAGAGAGAGAGAGAGAGAGAGAGAGAGGGATATTTCAGAACCAACACACACACATACATACATACATACATACATACATACATACATATATATATATATATATATATATATATATATATAGTTTGTACACAATAACAATCGTCCCAAGTTCTTTTACGGAATAAATGGCATTGCTTGTAAGAGAAATTATTTACGCAAGGCATAGTATTTTGACCTTTATGTAAGGGTTAATGTACGAGTATCGCTCCATTCCTTTAAAGTAATGGAGCCGAGGCCCCGGCCCGAAGGCATATTGCTTTTAAGGAGTGGAGTGGTACGAGTATATTGACCGCTTCCATGTTATCAATAATTAAATGTTGTTGTTTACTCTTTTTTTCCCCTTCATACATAAGGTACAGGACTATGCTAGGATACTGATTTTATTCTTTTATTATTATTATTTATTATCATTACAAGACATTTATATAGCGCATTATCTAACATTATAAAGCATATTTAGCATATCAACCAATTGTCGTAGTGACTCAGTGAGTAAAACGTCTTTCTTGGTGGGTGGGGGGGGGGGTGTTTCTTTAAATGAAAGAATCATACAGGTTAAATTTCTTTTCGTTTTCATAACATGCGTGTATTGTTTAGAGTAAGATTCACGCGGATTTATTTGGGTGTAATACGGTCAAGGTATTTAAGGTGAATTTCAGGTGTTTTCAGATCATTCGAGTTAGTACTCAGTTAAACTAAGTATGACCAGTTTAGATATATTTAAAAGCTTCTTCAATAATTTGTTAATAAAATGTTTTATTTTTATAGCAAGTGTTTTAAAAATGTTTTTCTATTTTGCAGAACAAGTAATTAGTAGATGCGCAAGTTTACGAACGCAATATACACGAAGATTATCCCATATTAATGTTTTAATTTTTTAAAAAACATATCGTATAAATATTTATCAAATATTTTAATATGTTAAAATAATTATAACATTATTTAAAATGTTGTATATGGCCTTTAATACGGACAGAAGATGGATTTGTGCAATGTTTATATGTAATACACGAACTGAGTACACAAACTCACATCTAATAAAACAGTTGATTATAATTATCTTTGTGTTTTCTTGTTATGGATAAGAAAAGAAATGTTTTATTTGCGGATGAAAGTAATGAAGGAGAAAATAATGTGTGTTCGAATCCCGGTGTGTGTAGTTATTTTTCGTAATAAAATACTTCGATATATTTTGCGTTTCATTCTTATAAATTTCATATGGAAAGTGGGTAGTTAGGGATAATACAGCAAAATGAAATTAAAGTGTACAGTAATACTTGTTGAAACTCTCCATTTCTGAAAAGTAATGGCGCGTTCGAACAAAGCAATGACGTCACGGGCGGATTTAATCCGTAATAAATGTAGTATAAAATATTAAAAACCGTCTGGTGGTTTACGGAATAAATGGCATTGATTGTACACAAGAGAAAGGATTTAGCAAAGAATCGTATTTTGACCTTTATTCCGTAATGAATCCCTCTAAAACTAAACCTATTCTTTTTTCATTGAATAAGATTGATTAACTGTTTCTTGTTTTCCGCCACATTCAACAATTTTCACCTCTAGTCGGCGCGGGTTCGATTCTCTCTTGCCCCGATATATGTGAGAAAGTTTGCCAGTTTACTTTCGGGAGGTTGGTGGTCTCTTCTCGGGTACATTGTATCTGGGTTCTCTCCTCCAACAATAAAAACTGGACGCCATCAGATAACTGACAAAAAAAAATGTTGAGTGTCGCGGAAAACAACAATCAGTCAATCAAACAATCAATCAATCAATCAATCAATCAAGGCAAATGATAACAAGAAGAGTGCAGGGCATAAATAATGCATAAATTTCATCATTAAATAAATAATCTCCACAATAAGTTTTATTGTCATGTTGTAATTTTTGAATTTACTAGGTGACTAGAAATACGAAACTTACAATATGACAACTATTGTGATTTTTATTTTGACACCCGGTAGATTAAAAAAAAAAGTACAGTATGAAAATGTAAACATCGAAATGATATCCACTTCGTGTTGACTGTGTGACAGTTGTAACTTCCAGTGCTGTAGATATGAAAATCCTCTGAGGCACCAAAGCCCGAGACCTCCTAGGTTAATGCACTGTCTACAAAATTATGGGTGGGTCGAAATTACTTGTTTGAATCGGAAACTGCGTAATATATAAAAAGAAAAGAAAATGACAACGACAAACACCGAAACACTTTTCCCCATTTTTATTTCATTCTTCATCTCCATTAGTATGAATGGCAATCCATTTTCTGCCCAAGTGTTGATGGTGTCCCTATAATCAGATAAATTGAATGCACGCCCAAGGACTACACGTAAATAGATTGATATCAACTGCAAGTCATTTTGTAGTAACAGTTGATGAAATCGAGATTGGGCAAACTGAATTATTCTCTTTTTCAAAATATTTACTGAATGGGTGCATATAGAAGAAAAACTTTCTCCGTTTCCGAATTGCTACATTTTGGACTTTCTTAGAATCACACCCCTTTGTTTTCACACCTGACATACTGCATACTAACATATATATTACCTAGCACTGATAAAATAGGTAAAATACATGTATCGATATCGATATGTGAAACACTAAATGAAACTTTGAGTAAGTTGTCATCTCCTAGCAATAATATTTGAATTCTAAAAGGTTTGATAATGGCGAAAATATTTTTGAGCGGTTTCAGTTTTTATTTAATTTTTCTTTTTTAGGGGGGTTGGGAGTTGGTTTTTGTTTCTGGGTGGGTGTTTTATATTCATCTATCCTTTTTTTATGTTTCTGTTTTTGTGTTTACATATCCTACCTTTTTATTGACCAGATAGATAACGAACCCATATATTTATTTTTACAAATTCATGATATCGTGAGACGGTCATTTAAAGAGTGGGCTAAAATACATAAACGGCTAATGAATATCAGCGTATAAAAATTGCTGGTCACTGCAACGTGACAATATGTAACAGTACCGTAACGCATCGCTTCGCGGTTGACTGACCCTGACTCTTGACAATAAATAACCCGGACATAAACACTCGTATTACGCAGGAAAAATCACCGAAAACATCGCGTCATCAGACTTTGGGTAGCGCAATGGCTCGGGAATATAAATATAACCGGCTCCCTATCCTGTCACAGTTTTGTAACAAAAATGGTCGGTGCGAAAACACTTTTTCTAGCAGCTCTACTTTGTTGTAATGGACAGACTCTAGGATCTTGCCCAGACGAAGAAAATGATTTGGTTCCGTGGTCATCCAGTGTAGTGAGTTTCTTTTCTTCTTCTTCTTCATCATCATTTTAACTATTGGTAATTGAGAGTACATTTCTTTTATTTCATCTTTATTTTGCATGTAATATTTTGTTAGAAGTATGTGGCTTTTCTAAAACAAAAACAAACTACCAAAAGAAAGAAAGAAAAAACATTATAAATAAGCAAAAACACAAACTATAAAAAAGACGAATTCATATGAGAGGGGGGGGGGGGGGGGGTCATAAAAGTGACAATGATATAACTAAAAGTCTGAATATGGAATGTTATGAAAACTTTATCACCCGTGTTCTAATGTAAAGCAAATCTTTAATTAAAGGGACTGATTCACGATTTCCCCCAAAATTTTGTTCTCACTTTTAATGACGGAAATCTACTGCCTAATGTGTTTAAAATATTTTAACAAAAACAACAACAAAGCTCATTATAGAGAGATTATTTGTAAACAAAGATTGAGGTATGTTACATTGTATTCTTACAAAAAAATTTAATAGCTTATCGATGCAAGTTTACGTTATTTATCACATATCAAGTGTTCTTGAGGTAAATGTGCCATTTTAAAACTTACATTTGTGTCTGTGTAAAATTAGGATGCTTTGAATTACAAAATGAACATTTCACTATTTTATTTGTAAACATAAACAAGACCCCGAGTCTTGTTTACATCAGAGTTAAGGCTAAAATATTACTATAATCCTTGCATCACGTGCATTAAGAAGGTCTAAAATTTGGTGATTTGGTTATCAATCTAAACGAGTTACACGTTACATCAAAAATGAAAAATATACATTTGTCATTGCTAATTTTTTTTCTTTCAATCAGACCTTTTCCCCATGTATATAGATTCGTTTAAGGCTTTATTGAAATGATAATTATGATGTTTATTTTTCTTTCACACGTCGTAAATATTTACCTTGAGAGGGACTATGTTCAGTAATGGCAGTTTTGGTCATAAGCAGACAGTGAATCAGGAACCTACTTTAATCTCTTTATTTCAAATTGTATTTTTATTACGAAACCCACATCAATATAATAAGGATAGGACTGCAGAACGCATGACCTGTTTTGTTTTGGTTGTGGTCAACAGAGCGAGACGGAAAGCCACGAGCGTGATATACGCACCTGTACAATTCTAATCCATACGTCTTGCATGTATAGACCTACATCAATCATTATGACCAATCTGATTTTCATTATACGGATTTCTTTTTATCAGGCGGCCGCTAAAAATTCCACGATCACGATTTCCCAGCCCACACTCCTAGACATTTCACCCCCAGAACTTTTCGGAATCACCATCTCTAAAGGGGGTCGGCTCGTGTGGAGCCGAGCGGGGGTCATTAGCCTCCGCACTCACTATCTCAGGATACAGGGGGGCGGAGAGCTTCACATCGGGAGCGAATCTTGTCAGTTTGAAGGAAAGGCTCGGATTACATTACTAGGTAAATTTGTATATGTACACGGCTTTTCTTATTTCTGTCAAATTCTGCTGTGTAAAATTATTTTCCCCTTCTCTCCGATTTGTGAAATAATACCTGGAATTAAGTTTTAGGATTTTCATGCAATATTAAAAAATGAATAGCGATCCGTGAAAGGATTAAGGAGAATACCACATCGTTATATAATGGCTGACTTCCGTTTGAAACTTGATAAAAAATAAATATCAGCAACGCATGTGTATTCCTTTAATATATATATATATATATATATATATATATATATATATATATATATATACATATCAAGCCGAGTTGCACAACTTATGAATAGTCTTGAAGCGTTTGATTTGGTCAACAGGAAAATGTGCGATGTGAATAATTTTATTGAAACGTCATATTGGAATAACGTTAATAAAAAGATATTTATTATGTTACTATTTCCTTCTATATTGCCTGGTCAACAAATTGAAATGATCGTATTAGTATGCACTTAACATCGCTCGCGGTAGCTCAGAGATAGAGCGTTGGGGAGGTCGTTAGTTCGAGCCCAGGTCGCGTCAAACCTGACTTAACCATAGGTAGTGATTACTCCTGCACCAAACGGTCGGCATTTAGAAGTGAAAATCACGGGTCTTTCGGATATGACCTTCAAAAACGAAGATCTCGTGTCGCACCAAGCGATTGCACCTAGAAGAACCCTCACTTCTTCGGCCCAGAGTGCTATAGCATAGATGTGAGTTTGTATTACTTCACATACAGCTGGTGTCGTGTCAATACGAGTGAAAATTTCGCGATGTAAGACAGACAACCAACTAACTGGAATTAGTTTCAGTTTCTTAAGTGTTCATGCCAGTTGGCAAGATTTGATACATGTAACCTTCAAACAATTCGTAGATTGATTGATTGATTGATTATTTATTGCTTTCCGCCACACTCAACAATTTTTCAGTTATCTGGTGGCGTCCAGTTTTTGTTGGTGGAGGAGAGAACCCAGATACAATGTACCTAGGAAGAGACCACCGACCTTCCGCAAGTAAACTGGCAAACTTGCTCACATAACGCCGCGACCGAGATTCGAACGCGCGCCGACAGAGGTGCAAACAATTCGTAGAGGGCGAACATCAAACATATACATGTTTATCGAAATGTGTGAACAAAAACAACAATTATGACACGTTATTGCTTAAACACATAAGAATACATGATGATATGAAAGCATTGACATGTATTACAAAAAATAATCATGACTCACTTAATCTATACCTTCAACAAACCAATATAGTCGTATATGTTATTTGTGATAATAAATTAAGTAAATGTGATTATATTCATTGTGAGTATGTACTTGCATCTTCAATGCAAAGTTTATATATTTACCAAGATTTCTGAGTTCTTTAATATTTGGGCTACTCACCCGTTGAATCACAGGAGTCTTGAATTTTAAATGATACACAATCACTTTAGCAGTTTAACTTTATTTTAAGTTTACATTATCGTGAAGCTTGTATTAATTTATAATCAATTTATGGTGCAGAAGCTTATAATAAAATAATGGTTTTCTTTCCTTTGCATTTTTAGATACATGAATAAACTTTTACTCAGAGAGTTAATTTTCTAACTATTGTAATAGTCAACTTTGCATGCTTTGATCGGACATTGAAAGAGAAGAGCTTTTCTATATATATATATATATATATATATATATATATATATATATATATATATTTTATATAAGATATTACGTGACTAATATTGTATATTTTCTCGTAATTACGAGATACTTTTCTCGCAATTACAAGATCCTTTCTCGTAGTTACAAGATAATTATCTCATAATAATGAGATATTGGAGTGTGAATTTATTTATTTTGTTTTACATGGTACTAATAGGCGTTCGTAGTAAATCGTGAGTTCGAGCTCGAGTTTAGCCGAGGTTTTTGGGGTTTTTTTTCACATTACTTTCTACTAAACCTGCATTTTTTAAAAACTAAATGAGGTAAAGTTGAAACTTTTTAATTTCAAAATATTATTGTACGTATCCTCCACTTTCCATCCATATCAGATTTCTCAGTTGTGCTATTCCTCCTTAAACGCCAATTGCTGTTTGTTTCAGGCGAGCCCGGGGAGCTGGGGATACCGTCATTCGGAGAGAAGTTTATTGGGGTGGAGGAAGGCGGAGTACTGGAGCTTCATGGTAAAGACAAATTGTCATGGACCAAGTTATCACAACACGCCCCCCGGTATCAGCAAGACGTGGCCGAGATCTACAACCACAGGGTAAACAAAGAATGATTCCTAGTATTAAAAAATGTCCGAATAAAAGCGGGAGCAAGCTAATGGTCACTTTAATATAGATTATTCAAATAATTGGAATCTTGAACAATGACAAAAGTTGTGTCGATGACCAAGTTTCGTCACCAGATTGAAATCAACATAATTACAAATGTTGAATTTAGTAATGTTTTACTTGAATGAGACACGTAGTGCACGATAATGTTGGTGACCCTCTGGCGATGCGTGATTTTCAGGACACACAGGTCAGTTTCCGCCCAGGAATGTATGTTTACCACTTCAGAGAAGCTTTCAACAGCGATTTCAACATCAATACTGATGCAGGTTTTGAATACGTGGGCAGAATTCACAGAAAACTGAGCTTCTTCAGTCAAAGAAAAACGAATGCTGCAGTTGCTGATTTGAGAAAGTTCATTGAAGGTAACTGGCGAACGAACGCGGGTTTTTTGTTGTTGTTTTTTTTTGGTTTTTTTGTTTTTTTATGAAGCAGAATTAATTCAAAAGCTTCTGGTATGTGGAGCTCTAATGTCTTGAATTACCCTGTAGGACCAAATTAATGCGTTACGTATAGCCAAGAGTTAAACAAGTGAAATGTCAATTAAGGAAAAACTGTCCAGTTTGTGCAAGTAGAATGAAGTATTGTAACGTATTGCGTTTGGCGGTGTTAATTAAATACATCGCAAAATGTCTAAAAATCATGAAATCAAATCCAAACTAAACAAGCATTAATTTTTAATTTTCGATATATATATATATATATATATATATATATATATATATATATATATATATAATACATTCACAGTATATTATTATATGAAAACGGAAGCGTGAACAGATAATATCTCTCTCTCTCTCTCTCTCTCTCTCTCTCTCTCTCTCTCTCTCTCACACACACACACACACACACACATAATATATCTTTATTGCCATATTTTGTGATAAAACATTTTTCTGTATAATTATTTTAATATAAAATGTAACTCGCGTGTCACAGTACCTTATCGAGAAATGAAAACACGAAAGGTCAATGGTTTATTACAGACACAACATGGATAAATTCAATGTTTCAGTCTGATACTTTCCTCCTTTTCACATCAATCTTTGCTTTCTTTACAAAACACATGTAGATAGTAAGTGCTAAACGTACTCAGTTTCATTCGGTGTCGCAAATCTGTAGTGAGTACTAATCATATGTTCAAAGGTATCCCAAACGGAGACATCTTTGCAATTGCAACCCAGAAGAATTTCCTGCGCAGAGACATATCGGCTCTGTATGACGTCATAGACACCCTCAACAACACAAATTCCTTCCGAAGAGTCCAGAAAAACGACGCTTATGTCGCCGTGGGAAAGAAAGGTATGCATCTGCTTGACATTAGAAATACTCCGGCAAATTTCAGATCAACTACTTTTAGTGTTGAGGAAACCAATGTTTTCTGTTTTTATGTATAAATATTTTTCATTCAATAGGGTTCAGTTTCCATGAAAACCATGATTCAGAGATATCGAATGACGGATTCACGGAAGCTGACGTAACATTTAGCGCTCCAGAAAAAGAGCGCGAAATCAAAGTGACGTCAAAGAACCATCTGAAGGAATCTCAAAGTCGTGTACAGCTCTTAGTCCTCAACACGTTGCAAACGAGGCCAATCATTTCTGTTGTAGATGACGTCAGAAGTTGGAAAACTGGTAAATAAGCTTCACCTGGAAATAAAATTAATTTGATATAAATAAAAGGTTCTTAATGCCTTTCATGAAAATTTTATACATGTAGATATCATATTCATTGGTAATAGGTCCATGAGTAGTACCTCTTGCCTGTCGTAAGAGGCGACTATGTAGGGGAGGCCTTCGGATGAGACAGCAAAAACCAAGGCCCCGTGTCACAAGCAAGTGTGGCACGATAAAAGTGTTCAAAGTGCCGAACATGGGTCTAAATTTTGCAACGGAAATGGTGACTTCTCCATATGAGTGAAAAATTCTCGAGGGGGACGTTAAATGTTGATATATACAACCAACCATATTCATTTTGAATAACGTATAACGGGTATTTACCGCGGTTTTTCCCCCGGAATTTGTGGATAGGAAATATCTGCAAATAGCAAAATATATATACATGCACATAGATACATATAGGTGTAATGCAACAACAGAAATTGGAAACGCAGAATGTAATTTGCTATCATTTACGGATCAAATCGCAAAAATTTCAAACCGCAGAAAATACCCGTTATAAGGTACGCAAAAATAAGCTAAAACAATTATATCATTTGGCACTTTTAGACATTCAAGCTATTTTAACAGTCAGTGAATATTATATTAAAACATTGTTTTTGAAATTATTAAACTTTTTTCAGGTGACAAGATTTTCATAACGTCTACGGACTACGACTGGAAACAAGTGGAAGAGTTCTCTATCGTGCCCTGCGACAAGACGGACTGTTCCACCAACACCGTCCGCCTCAACCGTAAGTACAGAAAATCAGTTGGTCAATATCTCTACATATTATAATTCTTTGGGTCAATATTTCTACTTATTATAATCCTTTGACGGTTTCTATTTGGAATTAAATCTTATGCATGTGTATATGATGATCTTTTTTTAAAACTTAAAACTGGAAGAAAAAAAATCTATCTAAACTTCCCCTTCAATCAAAATATGCTTTCAGTCCAGAGTGTATAAATGTGTAACAGTGAAATATGTGTTGTATTTATAATTATTTAAAAAGAATAGCAGTTATTAAAAATATTAATCTAAAATCTAGGCCAGTCATTTTTCAAAAGTTAGCAGTATTTATTTATGTAAAAAAAAAAATAAAAATTATGGTACAGGAAATGTTTGGTCGGCAGTAGGACCGGAAGTAAACCCCAATATAGCAGCAGTTAAACAGTAGTACCGGAAGTTAAAACCCAGTATAAGAAAGGTTTGACATTAAACCCGAAAGTAAAGATTATAACAACAGTCTGACATTAGGACCGGAAAAACAACAGTTTGAACGTTGGGCAAAAAGTGAAACTCAATATAACAACATTTTTATGACGTGTATGCTATATATATTTGAAATTTAGGGCCTATTCAATACAATCACTATGGGGACATTTATAAACGGGTGGACATGCGAGCGGAGGTTGGTTTGATGACGCGACATATTGTGATCGACGCTGAGGTATCCAAGGGCAACAGCAACGGAGGGCATGTCAAGGTGACCTTCACGATTTGTAATTACTGTCCTAATATTGATTCACAAACAATTTGTGTTTTTATCATGAAAATATAAATTTCATGTTCACAATTTTCAGTTCTTGAAAGGATTTGGAAGTGTTAGAGTGGAAGGCGTAGAGCTATCCAATTTGGGACAGCCTCTTATTCTAGGTGCGTTCAGTAACATCAGTTTGTTGGAGTCACATATTGTAGGTGCGGTCAGTAATATCAATTTGTAGGACAGCTTCTTTCCGGGAACGTTAAGTAATAACAGTTTTGTAACCTCCTCACTTTGGATAGATTTATAAGTATTTGCTTGAGCAAAATCTCTTAAAAAATTTACAGCAATCAAAACTTTTAAAAGATTAAGTGAAACTGTACAGATAATTATTCGGCTTTTTTTTAGGTCGTTATCCTCTCCATTATCACATGTGTGAGGATCTTGCAAACAGCACGCTTTATCCCATCCGCTCTTACATCAGAAGGAACTCCATTCACCACAACCAATTCCGATGTGTCACAATTCACGGAACCCATAATGCAACAGTGAGTAAGCCATGCATAACTACACGTCTGAACATTAGGCACTCCGTTCCTTCTAAGTAAATGCGTACTTCTGCAACCAAAACCCTCAATGTTTGAATTCTATATAAAGAATGCATATCAACAAATTACAACGGATTCATGTTTCTTCTTCTAGCTTACTGATAATGTTTGTTACGACACTGTTGGGCACGGGTTTTTTATCGAGGACGGGGGAGAAAAAGATACGTACATTCGTGGAAACCTGGGTCTCGGACAACGTAGATTTAGAGGAAGGACCGTGTTAGACGTCACCGGGGCCATTCCCACTGACGCGTAAGTTAAATATTCAGATAGTATTTCTGGTACGTGAAGGTCTTCCTATAATTGCATACGTCCAACGAACGATTCTATCACATTTTTGATACATTTCTTAGGAAAAAAGGACCGGTAACTTTCTGGGTGACGAATCCCAGGACGACTCTGATCAACAACGTGGCAGCTGGAGGAGATGTGAGTTGAATTCTGAAGTTCTTTAAGTGATCTACTCAACGGTCAACGTCAGTCTTTCAAACATTCCACTAAATGTTCTCACTCTTCTATAGTGAATTTGGATATCTGCTTTGTTCATTACGTGCAGCATCCCATGTGAATTATAAATCTAAATAAAATATTGATGCGTCAACTTATATATATAAAGATACTTTTATGAAATATCAAATCTTGTGTACGTTTTGTATTGCAGGGAATCGGGATGTGGTTCGTTTACCCCGACATTCCGACAGGTCCGTCCCACAGTAGGAACTTCATGGCAGAGAGAGAAGCCCGTCATACAAAAATTACCAAATACCAAAACAACGTCCACCATTCTTACGTCAGAGTATGTCCCTATAATATCGCAGTCATCATTTCTTTAATGAAATCGCTCGTTCGTGCCCGATGGTAGAGTTTTTTGTCGAATGCCGACGAAAACTATTTGCATGTGATTAGTCATACAGTGTACTCCGGATATATTGAAATTCAGGGGGATCGGCTTGAATTTTTCCTTCAAATTTGAATATAACCAATGTTGAACTACAATCATGTAAATAATGTTACTGGGGACTTATTTTTACTTCACTACAACAGATACTTCAATATAAACTACTTCAGTATAAGTGGGGTAGACTGTATGTGCCTTGTAATGGTTTCCAATGAATATCAAAATTTTATTCCAAAGTAAAAACAACATTAGAATGTACTGACGACTGAAATGTGTTTTAAGGCAGGACTGTTTGTGGACAATATTGAGCAGCAAGACCTGACCGTCAAAGGCTACAATAAATATAACCCCCGACTTATCCCCACGGATAGGTCATCCCCGAGAGTGGCCGCGGTCTTCGAGGGAATTACAGGTCGGCTGATTTCGTCACTATTCAGTTTATCATCAAGACATGATCAGTAAAGTGGAAATGCTTCTTAAACAAAGTTAACGTACGAGATCAGGAAGCCTGCTTTTATAAATTCCTAGCTGTGATTTAGTAGTATATGATTCGGCTCTGTTAACGTTTCTTGAACAAAACGATTAAATAAAAAAAAACCTGGATTATTAATTTATTTTTGATAATGTATATTGCAGCATATAAGAATCGAATGCAGAATATTTGGATACGAGGGACCCCGATCATTGTCAGGAAATCATCGTAAGTGAAACGCTTTTAGTGGCCTGTTAGAAACGGATTGAATCGATAATTTAACATAATTTCAAACTATGTGACTATTGTTATGTGTATCATATTTATTTTTAACAGATTTTCGGACAGTTTAGTCGGAGCCACTTTGATCAAGTAAGTCGCACAAAGTTAAAAATCTACACTATCCTAAAGATTTCACACAATGATCAGGAAGAAGTTTAATATATTATTTCCCCTGTTCTTGCCAGGGAAACCAATGTTTGGGTGGAGTTTACAGACAATGTCGTGGTGGGGTACTCGGACAACACGGGCAGTCCCCGGGGTATCCTGGATAGGTCCTACCCTTCAAAACCGTAAGTATCAGACCAGGAGATGAAACAGGCAATTTCTACTGTTCAGAAACACAATTCTTGATATCACACAGAAAATTATCGATATCACACAGAAAATTATCGATATCACACATAGAATTATTGATATCACACACAGAATCCTTAAAACCAGGCACAGAATGCTAAAACACCACGCCAATTTCTCATTAACACCCAGAATTATCAACGCAATAACATTCAAATATCAATTCTACCAAAGCAATAACATTCAAATATTTTAACAAAGCATTAACACTCAGATATCAGTTCTAACAAAGCATTAACACTCCGATATGAGTTCTACCAAAGCAATAACACTCAGATATCAGTTCTACCAAAGCAATTGCACTCAGATATCAGTTCTAACAAAGCAATAACACTCAGATATCAGTTCTACCAGGCATTAACACTCAAATATCGGTTCTAACAAAGCAATAACACTCAGATATCAGTTCTACCAAAGCAGTAACACTCAGATATCAGTTGTACCAAGCATTAACACTCAGATATCAGTTCTACCAAAGCAATAACACTCAGATATCAGTTCTAACAAAGCAATAACACTCAGATATCAGTTCTACCAAGCAATAACACTCAGATATCAGATCTAACAAAGCAATAACACTCAGATATCAGTTCTACCAAGCATTAACACTCAGATATCAGTTCTACCAAAGCAATAACACTCAGATATCAGTTCTAACAAAGCAATAACACTCAAATATCAGTTCTAACAAAGCAATAACACTCAGATATCAGTTCTACCAAAGCAGTAACACTCAGATATCAGTTGTACTAAGCATTAACACTCAGATATCAGTTCTACCAAAGCAATAACACTCAGATATCAGTTGTACCAAGCATTAACACTCAGATATCAGTTCTAACAAAGCAATAACACTCAGATATCAGATCTAACAAAGCAATAACACTCAGATATCAGTTGTACTAAGCATTAACACTCAGATATCAGTTGTACAAAGCATTAACACTCAGATATCAGTTCTACCAAGCATTAACACTCAGATATCAGTTCTAACAAAGCAATAACACTCAGATATCAGATCTAACAAAGCAATAACACTCAGATATCAGTTCTACCAAAGCAATAACACTCAGATATCAGTTCTACCAAAGCAATAACACTCAGATATCAGTTCTACCAAAGCAATAACACTCAGATATCAGATCTAACAAAGCAATAACACTCAGATATCAGTTCTACCAAAGCAATAACACTCCGATATCAGTTCTAACAAAGCAATAACACTCAGATATCAGTTCTACCAAAGCAATAACACTCAGATATCAGTTCTAACAAAGCAATAACACTCAGATATCAGTTCTAACAAAACAGTATCATCCAGATGTCAGTTCTATCCAGGTTATAGCCCGATTTAATCGTTTTAATTACTTTCTGTGATCCTCAGAACATTGTTAGAGTTCTCAATATACACGGGAGTATTAATTACTATTAATCATTAATAGTTTATGTTGAACACATCACGGTTGTAAACAGATTTAATCTCCAGTAAGTATGAATGTTATAACACATAGACGTGATCATCTTCATTAAGATGTAGGCACGTAATCCCCAGACTCCCTTCGTACCATGCTTACACTTAATTTTCAATCTGGCTGCGCGCCAGAGATTAAGCTTATCCGTAATAATTCTAGTTATCTCCTTTTACAGTTCTAGACCTATAGCAGGATACAGGATTCTGAAGGGTCCGGTTTACGTGAAGAATTCATGGTTCGGAGATTTTGAGTCCACGGACCTGTACAACGCCTCGGCTATATCTAACCGACGTTGTGCGCCGAGTCTTGACCCACAGACACAAGTTCACAACCTTCTGTTTGGTTTCGATGATGTAAGTCAATCTCAGGTTATGTCGAATGCATCATTTCATTAGATGATGTAAGTCAATCTCAGGTTATGTCGAATGCATCATTTCATTAGGTGATTTTTATACAAGATTGTTCTAGATTTCAATATTTTTAACATTGTACAGAGCGAGAGAAAAATAGATAGAAAATAGGATCAATATATACATATATTACACGATGACACTCAGGCTTGCATTAATATTTACCATCATGATTCAACAAAAATCTCATATTCTTTAAAAAGAGCATTAGTTATAATTTTACATTAATAAAGATTATCATTATATTTCTGGACTGTTTTAGGGCCCAGGAAAACGATTCCTGTTCCACGAGAGCGGCGATTGCCCGGATGTTGACGCCATGTTCACTCTGAAAGATGTCGGAAATTCTCTGACCCGGTCTCAGGGGACCCGTGACATGACCCTCGTCACTAACCACCCTTTCCACACCACCGGGGAGTGTAAAATGAGGGCCCCGTGGGGTCTGGCTCACTGTCCCTACAATTACGGAGAGGTAATAGTATGCACGAGGAATAAAAGCCGTTATTTTACGAAGAACACACAAATACAGGAATTGTTTTATTTCTAATAATTATCATTTACAGTGTTTTTGCCTTTGACATTTTTACAATTTTCATCGAAAGTTTTTCCTCATGAACGTGCTGCAGTGTAAACAATGCGCGTATGAATACAGAAGTACTTGATAAATTTTGACGACTGGGAATTCCGACAGAAATAAAAGTATAATGTAAACATAAGAAGAAAATTTCATTTTGAAAACACACTAGGTGAACTGCAACGTTTCATGCTGGCATAACTCATGAAGCGCGTTCATTTTCAGAAATGAAACTTATTTGTTTTGTTTAGATAATTTCGTCATTTAATGACACGCCCCTGGTTATGTAAATGTAAACATACAACTGCAGTCTGGTAGAAATGGTTATCCTTGGCTGTATTACAGAATATAATTTATCAAGTGTTGATTTTTACAGATAAAGATTATGTATCCTTCGGAAAATGACCTAAACGTTTACAGAACGGATGGAGGGACCCCGTACGCCAAGAGGGATATTACCAATAAAACTTTTCTCACGATCCTCGGAGAGTCTTCTGCGCAGTCAAGAAACTTTCAGTATTTAGCCCTTGTTGAGGAGGAAATGCCCGACAGCGTGGTGATCCGCGGCTCCTCCATTACAAAGTGAGTTCAGTTTTTGAATTGCAATGGACAGCATTGCTGTTTGGTTTCCGTTCTCAGAAATGCTTGGAAAAAATTAATTTTTGAAAATTTTATAAACTTTGAACTAGTTCCAAGTTTGATGGATTTGTTTCAGATCCGATTCCTTTGTGATGGCATTGTGTGTGCCCCGTGACGCGGTATTCAAATTCAGGTATTCCATTTCTAAAGTGGGCAGGATACCGGTAGAGAGAGTGGGCACCCGGGACGAGGTGTTGGCTGATACCAAGGGAGGAAAATATTACTTTGATGCCAGTGTTGGGTGAGCTACTTAATTCAACTTCTTCCATCTCTTTAATTATTCAGTCTCTTCTCTCTCTCTCACTCTCTCTCTCTCTCTCTCACACACACACACACACACAACAAAGAACAAAATCCTATGAAAAAAATACAAATCACTAACACCTCTTGTTTAATCTTTTGCAGGGTGATCTTTTTTAAAATGATTAACGATGTGGATTACACAGATGGGGAGAAATCTTCCTGTCCTTCCAAACATTGTCCCATGGCGGCCATTAGAATAGACAGCGGCACGCTTGGAGACAGTGATTGTTCCAGCCGATTTTTTAGCGAGCCATCTTATCTACAAGAGAATCAGGTAATCTCCTGACTTATCCAAAAATGTTTTCATTCTGACTATGGAACACCGGGTGTATTATATAATATATCTGTAATTTTTTCTCTACTGATCAAAGGACAGAGGTCATGCGATGGTTAGGTACGTTGGTTGGTGGGTTTTTTTTACGTCTCGTCGAGAATATTTGACTCATATTGAGACGTCACCTGTTGTACGTAAAGTAGCACAAATGTAGACCTATGCTTAGCGCTCAGGGCCGTAGCAGAGAGGGTTCTTTAACGTGTCAACGCCTACAGCGACACGGGTCTTCTGTTTTTAAGGTCATATCCGAAAGACCCGTGATTCTGAAGATCAATCGCTATCTATGTTTACGTCTTAGGTTTGATGCGGCCATAGCACGAATGGGTCTCGAACTCACGACCTCCCGGTTAGAAAGTGAAGGCTCTACCATTGAGCTACCGCGACCGGTCTGTCATCAGTCCGTCTGACATTAATAGAAAACACAAAATGTCCTTGATTTAAAGAGAATCTGAACAATAAAAACTTAATCCATGAGTAATGTTGTATGTAAGTATTGATAATCAACTGCTATCACTTAAAGTAGATTTCGATCAAAATGCTATTCCTTGCGCAGATTTGGTCATATTCTTGTAGACTACGTATTAATGGAGACACCAAACTGGGCATAAATATCGAATAACATCTTCAATATTAGATTGAAACTAAATAGGGATGTTTAGAAGAACCAGGTAGCAATTTAACAAAAATTGTAAATTCCATGATCCCAGGGGTAGAGACTTTGGTACTTTTGCTTAATGTTACAATGACGACGGATTTCGACATTTAACATATGAATGGCAATTCCGAATTTCTATATTTATACTCTGTTACTTGCATTAAATACATGTATTCCTCTTGGTTCTGTTAAATATTCTCGCAAGCCAAAAATCACCTGTCATATTCCCGCAGAGGTGACGTTTATGAGATAGAATATTTTGTTTACATGCAACAGGCACTCCATAAAGTTCAATAATTAATCATTATAGCGAAAACAGTTTGATTCAAATCATGTAAAAATTTTCTCGGTCTTCATCGTCGTACTTTAGCTGTCCATCGTTATAATGTGACATATATGTGTATAACAGCGACATTATAACAACATAGATTCTGTTTTTGCGATGTTACCCTCAAGGTCTATTCTTTGGGGAATACATAGAAATAATCTATACCCCACAACAATTGATACGTTTATTTTATTTACAAAATCTGGTACTGCATAGAATACTAAATAAATAAATTTCTCGATCGAACAACAAACATGGATTAAAATGTTCATTATTTGTAAATACGCCTAAAACGATTCCGTTTTGACTAAGTAAATGCTGAGTCAGTATCAATTTTACGACAGACGGAAAGCAAAAAACCCAATATGAAATAAACCTAACACAAAATTAAATATATTTTGTGAAGCAGCATGACTTGCGGGAAATTGAGAGGAACAGGTAACAAACAATGACTTATAGTCTGTTATTTCATCCTTCTCTGCACTGAATAAAACATCTATAGCCTAAAATAAACACCTATTTCTCATGCTGGATGAATCTGAATATCTGTTTTATCTGCAGTCAAATGATTGTAAACTTCCCTTCAAAACATTAATACATTATTGATTTTTCTGTAGGGCAGTCCATCAGTAGACAGTAGAAGGATTGCTGCAGATTCTCCAAACCCGCCTGAGGTAAATAATTCTAGAAACTCAAGTCACATCCAGAGTTTGACCAAGTTCCAACCTAGCTAGTCAACCAAATAACCACCTAGCTAGACGACCAAGTGACGACCTAGCTCCGCGACCTAACTAGACGACCAACTTAGATACAAACTTTACAAAACGAAAAAAAAAAAAGATTTTTCATGATCCGTTTGAAATGATTGCAGATTATGTAATCGGTCGCTGATAACAACTACTAGTTACACAGGTGATTAATCCACCCGTTGAATGTCCCCACTGATTGCATGCCATCATCAATCGCAGTATGCGATCGCAAAATTGTAAACAGCTTCAGTTCCAGCAAGATCTGCAGCATTTTTATAATTTCTTTATACGAAATCGACCATGGCATGATTGAAATTGACATATTCACATTAAAGTATGCTCTCTCTCTCTCTCTCTCTCTCTCTCTCTCGCGCGCGCGCGCGCATGTGTGTGTGTGTTTGTTTTAAGCCACTTTAAGAATTTCTCACTCTTATTGAAACTTCAACAGTTGTAAGTGAAGGACCATGAATTTAGACCAATGCATGGCACATAGCGTCGTAGCAATGACATGCCAACGCCTGCCGCGACACGGGACTTCGGGTTTTAAAGTCCTGTCTGAAAGACCCGTGATTCCCATTTCTAATTGCAGAACGTCTGGCGAAGAAACCTATTTTTACGTCTTAGGTCGGGCGCGACTGAAGCGCTAGCGAACTTTGAACCCATGACCTCCTGGTCACGAAGCGAGAGCTCTAACCAACGAGCCGACTGTAAATACCACTGTAAATACCACTGTAAACGATGAAATGAGATAAAAGTAATATTAAATCGGAACATGGCGATTAGTCGAACCCTTATAAGATTGCCAGCACACACACACACACACACACACACAGAGAGAGAGAGAGAGAGAGAGAGAGAGAGAGAGAGAGAGAGAGAGAGAGAGAGAGATGATAATGATGATGTAGTTATTGTAGAACTATTTATCTAAAGTTATTTTATCTATTTGTAGACAATGGGAGCAGGATCGACATACCCAATATTAACATCTTGAAGGGATTCTCAATAATTAATCATTCTGTCTGTATTCTAAAGAACGTGGATTCAGAACGTCTCTAGAATTAATCACTCTGACTATATAGTGAAGAATGTGGATTCGGGACGTCTCTAGAATTAATCATTCTGACTGTATTCTGAAGAACGTGGATTCAGGGCGTCTCTAGAATTAATTATTCTGACTATATCTTGAAGAACCTGGATTCACAACGTCTCCAGAATTAATCAATGTGACTATATCTTGAAGAACATGGATTCAGGACATCTCTAGAATTAATCATTATGAATATTTCGTTCTTGATGTGTTCACAGATACCTCCATATCTATTCTGCAATATTGTAAGATTTTTTTTTTTTTACTATTTTTACATCGTCATTTGATACCGTTTCCTTTTTGTGAAATCCATTTTCGAGCACGTTATTGTGCTGTAGTGTTTATGTTTTATATGATGTCAATTTATTTTTATACATGTATAATAAATATAAATATTGCCGATTGATTGATTGATTATATGTTGTTTAACGTTCCGTTCGAGAATTTCTTACTCATATGGAGACATCACCATTGCCGGTGAAGGGCTCCAAAATTTAGGCCTGTGCTCGGCGCTCAGGGCCTTTGAGCAGGAAGGGATCTTTATCTTGCCACACCTGCTGTGACACGGGACCTCTGTTTTTGTGGTCTCTCCGCCCCATTTAGTCGCCTCTTACGACATGCAAAGGGTACTGAGGATCTAATCTAACAACCCGGATCCCCACGGAAAGAATGAATACTGCCGACATTTGAGTGACAAGAGATACATGAACGTTGCCATGTGTTACAAAGAAATTTAATTAAAACCATGCTAAGCAATTCCTTTCTAATCAACAACTAGCTTCAACTTTTGGTATATGAGTTTAAATTAAGCATTTTATAACAAGGGAAGAGCATCATTTAAAATAATGAGCAATATGTTTGAAGCAAACAACTCCACGCTTAGAACTGAAGTAAGACTATATGATTCTATACGTGCATTGCTCCGGAGAAGATCTAAATGAAACCTGGAGAACAATTAGATGGATCATAGAAATGCTGCAATCTTAAACTTCAAATGGCTGAGAAAATACGACATGGAGACGTTTAGAATATAGAACAACAATCTCTAATAGAAATGAGAAAGAGAAGATGGCCGCACGTTAAGAAATCTGCAGAGTTCCGTCAATTGGAAGGTATGTTCAGCTGGAACCACAGGAAAAATGACTTAGGGAAGGTCCAAGAAAACCCGGAGGAGGGGGATGGGGAGGGAGAAGGGAGGATACAAGTGGAACAAACTAGGGGGATGGTGAGGGAGAAGGGAGGATACAAGTGGAACAAACTAGGGGGATGGGGAGGGAGAAGGGAGGATACAAGTGGAACAAACTAGGGGGATGGGGAGGGAGAAGGGAGGATACAAGTGGAACAAACTAGGGGGATGGTGAGGGAGAAGGGAGGATACAAGTGGAACAAACTAGGGGAATGGTGAGGGAGAAGGGAGGATACAAGTGGAACAAACTAGGGGAATGGTGAGGGAGAAGGGAGGATACAAGTGGAACAAACTAGGGGGATGGGGAGGGAGAAGGGAGGATACAAGTGGAACAAACTAGGGGGATGGGGAGGGAGAAGGGAGGATACAAGTGGAACAAACTAGGGGGATGGTGAGGGAGAAGGGAGGATACAAGTGGAACAAACTAGGGGGATGGGGAGGGAGAAGGGAGGATACAAGTGGAACAAACTAGGGGGATGGTGAGGGAGAAGGGAGGATACAAGTGGAACAAACTAGGGGGATGGGGAGGGAGAAGGGAGGATACAAGTGGAACAAACTAGGGGGATGGGGAGGGGGTAATTGACTGATTGATTAGGGTTTTATGCCGTTTAGCAATATCTCAGCCATTTTACGGCGGATAACGAACTGAAATATGTTTGGTAATGAATGCTAAAGATTCCCTGACGAATACCTGCGACCCTACTCTTTTTTGAAAATCAGGGAAACGATCTTTTTGCGTGCCAAGGGAGTTGTGATCCTTGACATGGGGCACCTTTGTCAAGGATCACATCGCCCCCCCCCCCCCCCCCCCCCCCCCCGGGCACGCAAAAGATCGTTTCCCTGATTTTCGAAAAAGAGTAGGTGGCCTAAACACAAAGAAGCAAAAGGCTTTAATAAGTATGTATCAAAATGACTTGAACTCGAATACTGCACAAAATTATATGGTATTAAATGGCCGTAAACTTAGACACTGCAGTACAATATCATACAATATTAACGGGCGTACACTCGGACACTGCAGTACAATATCGCACAATATTAAATGGACTTGCACTCGGACACTGCAGTACAATATAAAAAGTATTAAATAGACGTAGATTTAGAATCTGTAGTGTAATATACAGTATGAAATGGATCTACAGTCGTCCACCGTGGTAAAATATTATACGGTATTAAACGGAAGTAGACTTAGAAACTGTTGTACAATATATAGAGAATATCAATATTGCGTGATTTGATATTTACTCTATCCAACGAGTTGAAATGATATATTTATTCGCGAGGCTTGCCGAGCGAATAAATCGCCATTTCAAATCATGCAATTATAAATGATCTATTTATCTCATTCGTTCTTTCTATCACCTTATTTTTGAGGTGATTCCAATATAACAAAACAGCCGATTTAAATTTATTCTCATTCAACCAGACACTCGACTGTCTCCGTAAATCTCTGCTCGTTGGAGATTTACGGAGACAGTAGAGCGTCTGGTTGATCGAAACTAATTTAAATCATTCCCGATGCGTCATTATCGACAGTTGTGCTTGTTCGTGTTCCTACGCGAAAAATTATAGTGCGATAAATATTATACAGTTAAACAGATTTTTATTATTTTATTATTTTATACCTATAATGCTATGTTATATCAAACTAGCGATATGTACCACACGAATGAGATAAAATGTAGTATTAAACAGATGTAGAGTTTGGTACTAGTGAAAAAGTAAATATAACGAACGGTGATCAATCTAAGTCCTATAAGGAATACAAAATTAAGAGTTGGGCAAACACAGACCCCTGGGATCAGGTGCCAAGGAGAAGTAAACATCTCCTGTAGACCGGTCACACCCACCGCGAGCCCTTTATCTTGACCAAGTAAACGAGTAACCCATAGTCAAAATCAGTGTGTAAATGAAACATGTCAGATAGCATATGACCCAATGACAAGTATTGGTAAACTAGGTCTTTATAGCGACCATATAATATGCGAGAATGTTGAAACCCCTGTAACATCATCTTATTTGTCAGTAGCCTGCCTCGATTTAAACTGATCATACGCAGAACAAGCTTTTGCATATCGAATCAGTTGAGAGATTGATTGATTGTTTGTTGTTTTTCCCCACAACCAACAATTTTACAGTTATCTGGTTTTTGTACGTAGAGGAGAGAACCCAGATACAATGTACCCGGAAAGAGACCGACGACCTTCCGAAAGTAAATTTGGAAACTTTCTCATATATATCGGCGCGAGCGAGAATCGAACCCGAGCCGACTAGAGGTGAGAGGCCTTGTGGTTTTCAGCAAGATGCTCTAACCACTCGGCCACGGAGGCCCCCTGTTTTCATTTAAGATGACTTGACGCTCTAAACTATCTTTATTTTACATTTGTTTCTCGTTTTATTCCTTCCAACATAAATATTTTTATTTTATATTCTCCTAGATATTGTCACCACTTATTTATTCGATCAAAATTTAACGAACTATATCTTGTGTTGTACGATCGTCTGCCTACACAAGTATGGAAGCTTGACAAGAACAATACAAATCGAAACAAATATAAGAAATAAGATACATTTTTTTTAGTGCTATAGGGGATAAGATATGAAGTTGGTACGTGATCAAATCTACTACAACGCCCTTCGGGGGTTATAGGATTTGATCACGTGACCAACTTCATGTCATATCCCAAGAACACTCAAAAATGTATCTTATTTCTTAAATAGTATCAAACGTACGTATGGTTAGACACTGTAGTTCAATACCATATAACATGTAAAACTCAGACATTACCGAACAGTATTTTAATAGTATTAAATTAACATAGACTCGGAAATTGCGGTACATTATTTAAATCCCAAAAGGTCCATGAAAGTGTAATGGTAGATTATTGACTACTGCTGTCAATATAGGTATATATTGACCGGCGATATTCCCCACTGCTTCGCTAGTGTTGACGATTTACCGACAATCCACTTTGATTGATTAAATAACAACATTAATTGTTAATATGGAGGAACCATACAACTCTCTTTAACAGTTTTCATTCGCTCACCGTTCGTCCATGATCAATGAATTCTTTACAGACAAATCTCTTAAAGGAACACTATATTTGATGGATATTAAAAATACAAGGTAAGAAGTGAGGAAATTTTAAAAATCAGTTTGATTCACTGTCTATATAAATCATATTGGTTTTGTAACAAAAAAAATCAGATTGGTTCACTATCTATATTTTCTAACAAAAAATTAGATTAGTATTCATATGAATTATATTTGTTTTCTAACAAAACACCAGACTGGTTTACTATCTATAAAAATCGTGACCAAAATTTTTTCTCATTCAGATCAGAAGTATTTCAGTTTTATAAAACTATGAAATTGGTTTTCTATCCTTCAATTCAGAACCATTTCATTTATATAAAAAATCATATTGGATTTCTCTCATTCAGGCCAGAATATTTATCTCATTTATATAAAAATGATGTAACAAATCGTTAAGTGTTTTCAAGCATGCGTGAGTATGGAGTTTGTCTATATATTGCAATTTCAGAAAAATCAGACTGGCTATCTATTTATAAAAATTAGATTGATTTGTTTTTCTCATTCACCCCAGAAACAGTTCAGTTGTATGATAAAAATGTTTATTGATTTTCTTCCATTTAGTTCAGAAACACTTAATAAAAGCAGCTTGATTTTCTCTCAATCATATCAGAAACATTTCATTTGTATATTTAACAAAATCAGCTTGGTTTTCTCTCATTCATATTAGAAACTTTTGAGTTACATTTCAATTATGTAAGAAATCAGTTTGGTTTTCTTTAATATTCATTCCATTCACACACACACACACACACACACACACACACACACACACACACACATATATATATATATATATAAGTCTGGTTTTCTCTCATTCAGCTCAGAAACATTTCAATTGCTGTAAAATAAATATTTAAAAAATCAACTTAGTTTGTGTTTTATTCAGATCGGAAACATTTTATTTCTATGAAAATATGAAATTAGCTTTCTATCCTTCAGTTCAGAAATATTTCAGTTATATATTTTTAAAAAAGATCCGATTGACTTTCTCTCATTCAGTTCAGAAACATTTCATTTGTAGTACTAAAAAAATCAGCTTGGTTTTCTCTCATTCATATCAGAAACATTCCAGTTATATAAATCGTTCTATGAATGCTACAATTTTGACTACTTCAGACGTATTGTGCCACAACAGATGCAAAATAGGAGTAGATCAAACTAAAATTCTCCAGAACGTCAGTCTTGGAGCTTTAGTCAATTTGAAACCACAAACCTTTGTCTACATTCAACAGCAATAAATTAAAGAATGGGCTTTTTCACACCATCTACAGCTGCTTTTTCTCTAGAAATGAAACTCGGAAATATCATAACATGTGATTAGTCATCCAAATAATTACTTTGTTAAACTCAATTCTGGTTCTACGCGCAAATACCCTGAAGTTGATATCATTAAATAGATGTTGGAGTTCTTCATGAACAATGTCTATGTAATCTCTGGAGATTAGATCTAAAACATAGTCTGTTGTAATTCCCATAGACTCAAGCTGAACCTTTTTTTTTGTATTGTTACAATGCAGAATTTATTAAAAAGTTTCTTCATGAGAAGAAGCCTCTTGCTCTGGCCGTCAACTCCACATTTAGATACATCGACGATGTTTATTTTAGCAATATTCACTTTCCTTCGTATGTCGATTCAATATATCCTAGTGAACTATAAATGAAAGACACAATCTTCCATGTATATATTTTTGATGGGCTTTTTTTCTGAACATAGACAACTAAACAACGAACAACTCAACGAGATGACTTCAGTTTTCTCCATTGCCAACTTTCTGTTTAACAAAACACCATGATCACTTGGATATCTCACTGTTTGGAAAATTTCATAATAATTCTTGGCATATTTCATAATAATTCTTGGCATATTTCATAATAATTCTTTGGTCGTTCTTAACATACTGATTTTGACCACGGATTACTCCGTTAACCTGATTACGGTAGGTATGACCGATTAACAGGGGATGCTTACTTCTCCTAGACACCTGACTACACCGCTGATATTTTCCAGGGGTCCATGTTTTTTTCTGTTTTCTTTCACTATTGTATTCTGTGGAGGAACTAAAATTGCTTGTTCTGATAATGATGGATTCAGTGTTTTCGATTATTTTGAAAGTTACTTGCACCTGTAATCAAACTAACATTTGGAATTATTTGTTTCCATTTGTTCAGTATGTATGTACACTATATCCAGTATAAGATTGACTTTTTATGCGAGGTCAAGTCTCGTTCCGCGCGACTATGAGATCATATACCTGTGCTTTAAGAATGTATAACCTTATTGAAACTAACAATGACCTGTGAAAAAATAGAAAAAATAGTGCAAAAATAAAAGAGCCTTGTTGATTTTACCTGATATTATCATATCATCCATAGCGCGAAGCAGTAAAAAAGTATGGAAACGTGAACGAAACAATAAATAATTCTTGTTATAAAAGTTAAAATATTTCGAAAAATCTGTGTCGGTTTTAAATTCACAACAGTACCAATAAAAATTAAATGGCTATTTGCACATTGGTTTTTGATATGTTGAAAATTAGATTGCCTTTAGTAAAGCACAGTCCATTCGAAAGTCTGTGTACCCTTGACATGTATATTTCTGAGTTTTCATTGTTTTTGTATCTCCAATATGCACGTTTATAACCAAAGATATATTATCTATATTTTGTAATGTACAGATTTTTTAATACTAAGTGGACTTGTCCGTGCTTGTATCGAGAGATAAAATTCAATGGAACATCAAAGGTTCATCATAGGCAAATTATTGCTAAAAGTATATACTTTAGAAAATAATTTCCTACATTAATTTTACTTTAGTTCTGAATTTATTTTATTCCTATAAATAGAAACAACACATAAATGCAAAATGATTTCTCCTTAGGGGGCGGGGTTCGTCTACGGGGAAATTCTGTCCATTGATATTTACACACAAGCCCAAAATAAGATTTTGTATCTTTGGGTGGTTAAAATCACAAAAATTGTGATAAGGGACGCGAATGTTTGTTTCTTTTTTATGATTTCGTAATTTAAAACATCGAAACGGATAACTATAACTTACAAATGATACTAATAGACCATATTTAGATCGGGTTCGATGTTACTATATATACTCTGCAAAAAAAGAAACGCATAGCCCTTTTGAAATTTTAAAAATGCAAATTATGTATTTTACCAGGTAAACTGAAATGGTCAATTGAGTAATTGATTTTTTACAGGTAAGTATGAAACTTTAAAGGTCTGTTCATTTGATTTGGCTCTCTGCCAAATTAGCTCGGCGACTCTCTAAAATTGCACATCACCTCTATCGCCATGGAATTTGGCTTACGTTTTTCACGAGAACTTTGTGCTTAATTCAACCACTATATTAAAGCGTATAAAAGGACGAAGTTTGAAGCTTGAATTCATCATAACGTTAAAATGCTGCCATGCCAAGGTTGGACCCTGCTACTCGAAATATCGTCATTGGCCGTCTCCAGGCCGGAGTATCCCAAAGTGATATTGCACGAACTGAAAACGTAAATCAGAGCACAATTTCTCGGCTGTGGAACAGATTCCAGCAGACTGGCTCTACTAATGACCGACCGAGGAGTGGGCGACCTCGCATTACGACTCCTGGACAAGATCGCTACATCCGGGTCTTTCATCTACGGAATCGAACCGTTGCTGCATTAGCTACTGCAGTCGGAATACCTGGATTGAGAAGAATCAGCTCGCAGACAGTCCGCAACCGACTTCGACAATATGGCATTAGACCCAGAAGACCGTATTTTGGAGCAGTTTTGACACCGTTACACAGACGAGAAAGAGTCCGATGGTGCAACAGATTGAGGGGCTGGACATTCCGCAACTGGCGTAGAATCTGGTTCAGCGATGAGTCCCGTTTTCTGCTACAGAAACGTGATGGAAGAATCCGTGTATACCGGCGCAGGAATGAACGTTTCTCTTCCTCGTGTGTCCAAGAAGTGGATAGCTTCGGTGGAGGTAGCGTCATAATGTGGGCGGCGATCTCTAATGACCGTAAAACAGAACTGGTACATGTCCCGGGCAATTTAAACGGCTCAAAGGTACAGAGACGAAATTCTCCAACCTCACCTGATGCGCGTAATTGACCGACAGAGGGAGTTATTCCAACATGACAATGCTAGGCCTCACACAGCCCGCTTAACAATTGACTACCTTCAGCAGAACAACATTAATGTGCTACCATGGCCTTCCAAATCACCGGATTTGAATCCGATTGAACACTTATGGGACCAACTGGATAAACGTGTGCGCCTGCGCCAACCTCCGCCTCAGACCCTCGATCAGCTCCGTCAAATGTTACAACAGGAATGGCGAACAATTCCACGCAATAACGTAAGAACATTGATTGACTCTATGCCAAGGAGATGCAGAACTGTGTTGGCAGCTCGAGGTGGTCATACACGGTACTAACTTAAACGTGACAGGAAGTGTTCTTAACTGTAATGATCTGACTTTTTTTTCACCAATATCTAAGGTTTGGACTGTAATTTTTTTCAATTGAAACAATTCTAGTGAATATCTACATTTTTTATTGTAAAATCATAATCCAAAATACATCTACTAAATCTTAAAAAATCCATTATGCGTTTCTTTTTTTGCAGAGTATAGTTTAACACAGTTACTCCAGATTATGCGCGAAGTCCCATTCTTTTTATAGCAAGAAGACAAAACATAGTGGAAATTTATTAGAGACGCGAGATTTCACTGTATGACCAATAAAATAATAATCAATTGAGTGACAACATGATATTGTCGTCTGCATTATAATTTATCGTGTACCTATTGGTGTTGCTGTTTCCTGTACATGTAAAACATCCGAGTTTCTTTACACATACACATGGTGCATCACATTGATACTGACACGATTACATACGTTAGAAATGATTTCTTCGAAGGGTGTATTGCATGACAAGTTATTGAAAAATATCACCCCGAAAGGAATTCTGACTACGGCAAAAGACCTTTTCTCCATAATGCCATTAACCGCTATTAAAAGGCTTCCGGATGCCGTGTTCAATTGTTGTTTTAGAGGATACAGATTTCCCAATACCGTGTTTGATTGTTGATTTTAGTGGGTATATATTTGAAATTGCCGCATTCGATTGTTGACGCTAGAGGAGATTTAGTGACGCTTCATTGCAGACCATAAAACTGGATTTTTCGTAATTAAGAAGCCTTTCATTATATGATCATGTGATATTGATAATATTGCTTACATTTATGTTTGTTTGTGAATGATTAATACTGTTGTTACAAGTGATATCCACACCCAAACATGAATGAAATTACCTACAACACAAGTTACGGAATGGAATTACTCTGCGTACACCTGTCATACGGGATTACCCAACATGCATCAGTCATGCGGTATTACCCTGCGTACACCTGTCATACGGGGTTACCCAACATGCATCAGTCATGCAGCATTACCCTGCGTACACCTGTCATACGGGATTACCCAACATGCATCAGTCATGCGGTATTACCCTGCGTACACCTGTCATACGGGATTACCCAACATGCATCAGTCATGCGGCATTACCCTGCGTACACCTGTCATACGGGATTACCCAACATGCATCAGTCATGCGGCATTACCCTGCGTACACCTGTCATACGGGATTACCCAACATGCATCAGTCATGCGGTATTACCCTGCATACACCTGTCATACGGGATTATCCAACATGCATCAGTCATGCGGTATTACCCTGCGTACACCTGTCATACGGGATTACCCAACATGCATCGGTCATGCGGTATTACCCTGCATACACCTGTCATACAGGATCATTCAACATGGACGTGTTAAAGAATTACCCGTCATGCACTTGTTACGTGGTTACCCTACCTTAAAATATCCCTAGACCCAGTAATTACTTGTAATTGTATACCACGATTTGACAAACTGCTGTTTATCGGTGAGTTAGTATCTCGTTAAAGTTCGTATCTTGTTCGGAATCCCACAAAGGTCTGTGCCAGGGCCAGAGCTCTACTGCATGTTTTTGAAATCCATTTTCGGGATCTTTTGCAGACATGGGATCTCTTTTCATAGATATACTGATGATTGATTGTTATTTCCCACCACATTCAACAATTTTTATGTTATCTGGTGGCGTCCAGTTTTTTATTGGTGGAAGAGAGAACCCAGATACAATGTACCCGGGAGGAGATCACCGACATTCCGAAAGTAAACTGGCAAACTTTCTCACATATATCGGCGCTAGCGAGAATCGAACCCACGCCGACTAGAGGTGAGAGGTCTCCTATGCTGATGATACCGAAGTGTAAATGACTATTAAACAGATAGCGACTTGGGATACCGTAGATATCAAGCTGGAGAAATGCTAGTCTGATATCATATTATCGATGAAAATCAACATGCTGAAATAATACCAGAAAAAGGGGGAGCACAGTAAAACAGATATGGGATATATGTTGAATGATTTGTTTCATACCCTTTGTTAGACTGTAATTTTTCATACTAACTTTGACTACAGGTAATCCCGTATACCTATTTTCGATTAAGGGCTCACGGCGGGTGTGACCGGTTAGCAGAGGATGCTTACTCCTCCATGGCACCTGATCCTACCTTCACTTTGTCGGAGGTCCGTGTTCCCTACACTCGAACTTGTATATGTCTTGGGGATTTATGATTACGATTTACACATTGTTTACTTCGCCATTCGATATTACAGCTTCACATTTGACGACCAAGTTGTCATCAGTGCAATTTAATAAAGTACTTCAACCAGTTACTCGATATTGGTCGCAAACGTTATTACGGAAAAAGACCCTAATGTGTTCATGGTCGCCTTAAGACTGGATTAAGGAAAACACTGCTGTACGGTTTGAGCATGGACTCCCTATCAAGGCCACAGAGAGCTTCAAACATGGCAGCTAGAATGATAACAAGAACTAAGAAGCATAATCACTCCCCCGCCCTCACCCGCCTCCGTGCTGATTTCTCTGTATTGATTGGCAGTGGAATTACAAACCCAGTACAAGTTGTTGCTAGTTGTATTCAAAATCTAATGAAGTACCTTCCGACGAGGTCAATGCGCTCCGAATGTTTTTTTTAGCCCAACCCTTCCCTTGAACCATTACGGACGGAATAGACGTTTTGGTGTTAGCGCGGGAACACCCTGAAGCAGTCTTCTTGCAGATGTGAGGCATGAAATCAACCTAGGCTGTTTTTAAAAAGCGTATAGGCCAATCTGACTAAAGTACAGCTCCATATTATAGAATATAGGCCTACATATCTTAATGTACTTCAGTTAGATTGAATGAGAATTAGAGCATCGAAGACTCAAAATTTTAAATATGGTTATTCATGTAACATTTTAAAAGTATAAAATCAATTGTTCACATGCAAAATTCATGCTAATTTAATTTATTTTTTTTTTTTTTGTTTTTTTTTTTTTTTTGGGGTGAATTTAAATCTTGCGTGCTTTTTTCATTGGAACACCGTTAGTTTCAGTTTGCATATACTTCCAGTGTTTTTGGCCTTTGATATCTTTACCACTTGTAGTGATGACCATTTCCTTATGAATTTGATGCAGTTGTGAACAATGCGCGTATGAATCTTGACAAATATATTACGTCTATTTCAGATCTGGGAATTCCAACAGAAATGAAACTAGAATGTAAATTTATTTTTGAAAATAGATAGGGTATGATTGATTGATTAAATATTGTTTAACGTCCCGCTCGAGAATCTTTCACTCATATGGAGACGTCACCATTGCCGATGAAGGGCTGCAAATTTAGGCCTATGCTCGGCGCTTATGGCCTTTGAGCAGGGAGGTATCTTTTACGTGCCACACCTGATGAGAGTAAGAAACTGCGTCGTTCGCTTCATGTCGACATACTTAATGAAGCGTTGCAATTCATATCCTCATGTATTTCCAAAAATGAAATTTATTTCATCTTACAATTTTGTCTGTCCGTCTGTTTGTATAAATTGTGTCCTTTTTGTCTGTCAGTCTGTCTGTGTAAATTATATCCGTAGGCAATAGCTTTGAACGCAATTCAAATAAACAACGATTCTATGGATTTCCTTCCTTTGCTTTCATAATTATTGTTGAATACTTTTTAATATTATAGTTACATTTTTCACTAGAACGACTCATGTATTTTGTAATATTTACCAGTGTTTTGATAGCAATGAATCTACATTGTTGTACTTTATATCTCGTTAAAAACAGCGAGGTACTCAAGTGTTCGTCAACGTGTAGTACAGTAATGAAAGTATCATGTAAATTACTTTATGTTCTGTTAGTCGCAGCAATACCATGCCAAGTAGACCAGGCTTGTTGTTTTGGTCTTTTTGGGTTTTTTTTTTTTTTTTTTTTTTTTTTTTTTTTTTTTTTTTTTTGTTTTCTTTTTTTTTTTTTTTTGGCATGGCAGGCAGAGCCAGTAATGCAGTGTTAAATTGAAAAATATGTCATTTAATCATAAAATGACAAATGTGAAACTTGACAAAAATAATGGGGGTCAGAAAAGACTGGAAAACATTGGCACGTCTTTGGATAAGTATTATGCCCACCCCCCCAAAAAAAATTCTAACATAAAATTATAGGGGGGGGGGAGCAAAAACTAGCAACACATTGGCAAATAAATCTTTGGATAAGTAATCTGACCCCCAACAAATTTCCGTGTCTCCACAGTTTTAACAAACTTGATACATGATTCTTAAATCTTTGTTAAGCAGCGCATTGCATAATCCTGGTGATTATTCTTAACTCATACTCCACCTCGATTTTTAGATGACCGTTGACAACACCATGAATTCCAAAACATCTATCAAAGATGTGTTAACTTCCATGGCGGAGAATTCCTCCATTCATGGTGTTTCCAGGTGGGTGACGTCCAGATATTGGTACCAGCGCGTGCTCTGGATCCTCCTCTTTCTGGCCGCCGCCGGGGGAATGATTTATCAGCTATCGCTCCTGTTCTCATCTTTCCGGTCTTATCCGGTGAAAACCACCGTGGATTTAAAGTTTTCAAGTTTAGCATTTCCAGCCGTATCCTTCTGCAATATGAATCCAATCAAATCGACGAAACTAAGGATGACGAGCACAGAAACACAGACAACAATTAACGTAAGCTGCATTCTTACTTCTCTATACTTCCAAGCGGGTGCATATTTAATATTACCCTCTCTCTCTCTCTCTCTCTCTCTCTCTCTCTCTCTATATATATATATATATATATATATATATATATACCCTTGTAAATAAAGCTTGGGTTATACAGGAATCACCCTGTCCGTCTTTCTGTCTGTGTAAGTCGTGTACACAGGAATATTAAACACTAAATGCTTGTAGCCACACAAAGATCGTATATTAGTCATCACATAAAAGTGTATCTTGATCCTTATTCAAAGTTCAAGGTCAAAGGGAGAAAAACAACTCTTACTAAAGAGTACACAATTTCGTCGATTAAATAAAATAACATAAGGGCATCCTACACTGCATTTCCAATTTTTTTTACTTCCAAATATCGTATAGCGGGTTTTTTTTGGCGGATGTAAAATTTGTCGTTTTGCCCGATCACAGGTATGCCAATAATTTTGACGGAATTTATTTTGGCGGACACAGATTTTAAAAATATTCCAATTTGAGACCCGTTCGAGGTTCAAACCTGTATTGTCCCAGTTTATAATAAGTTTTGAAGGAATATCCTACTCTGGTTGTTTTTGTCAATTCATGCAAGAAGTTATCTTTCTTGTGTTCAGTATACTTAAAATTAATCAAATTTTAGCGGACTACTATTAAACCGCTAAAATAAACCAAAGTTCGCACCCCGCGAACTTAAACCCGATTGTAAAAAAAAAAAAATCCCCGATTTTTAAGAATTAGGTAGACGTGTGCGCAGCCGCCAGCTTCATCCTTAGGATCTGCAAGAACTTAGAAAGCCATTGGAAGAGTAACAGAACATTCTTCCAAAGGACGATTCGGAATAAATGTCTGTAAATGTCACGTGGACTACGCGCCATTATTAACACTACTGGTGGACATACCCGGTATCAGCGACCAAAACCAACTTTTGGACGCACATCTATTGACTTCCATTTCACATGTAGCTTCTCAGGGAATAAAAATGACGCTTAAAATCAATGGATATTGCACTTTTATCATAAAAATTTTATACGAAGATTTTTGCCCATTGAAATAATGACTTAATAAAGAACACAGAAGATTATCCACCACTAATATTCCATTATTCGTCAATATATATATATATATATCAACCGCAGATATTAGAAATGTAGAATCGAACCCGGGATCTTCCGGTTTTGAAGCGGTGTCCCAACCACTGAGACCACTACCGGTATATAGAATGTGCGTGTAATTAAATTTTTTTCACGGTTATCATTTTATACATAATGTCAGTGTACGGGGTCTGATAGCATATTGCCTCTGTGTTTCTCCTCCAAAAAAGAAGAAAAATCAGCAAAGTATTCCATATTTTCAATTTCCTTGAGACCGGTCGCGTTTGCTCAGTGGTTAGAGCGTTCGCTTCGTAACCGGGAGGTCCTGAGTTCGAGCGTCAACTCTATGACGCAAAATAGGTAGTGATTGCTCCTTCGCCAAACGCTCGGCATTTAGAAGTGAGAATCACGGGTCTTTTGGATATGACCTTAAAAACGGAGGTCTCGTGTCACGGTAGGCGTTGGCACGTTAAAGAACCCTCACTGCTACGGCCCTGAGCGCTAAGCATGGGTCTAAATTTGTGGTACTTCACCTACAGCGGCTGACGTCTCAACATGAGTGAAAAATTCTCGACGGGACGTAAAACAATCAATCAATCTCTCAATCAATCAACCAATTTCCTTGAAATAATTAAAGAATATAAAACAACGTCAATAGTTACATCTCACTATTTAATTTAAAGGACAAAAATGGCCACTGTTACACATTTGGTGTCTGGGCCTTAATTAATTTTAATACATGGCAGAAATGTTGCTTTTGACCTAAGGAGTTTCGATGATCTGACCTAAGGTAATTTTATTAACTTGAAATTCACTATGGAAATTTTTAAAGAGGTTATATATATATATATATATATTATATTATATATATATATATATATATATATATATATATATATATATATATATATTTGTTCTATTAGGGTACAAGTAATCTTGGACGAAAGAAGAGAAGTTCAGGCCGTGAATCGTTTACAGAAACTCACGTTCCATCTCAGTCTTCAGAGTCTTCAAAACAACTTGATAAAAAAATATTGTCAAGGCGGAAAGGTTTCTCTGTATCTTCAATTCGTTCACACAACAGACCATATCGTAATTCCGCATCTCAGTCACATCGGCCGTATAAAAGGTACAAGAAAGCGCTCACTGATGTCCCGTCCTCACGGAGCAAGTGGTTGAAGTCTTTGGTCGGTAAACACCGTGTGAAAGGAAAAGGAGATGGCAACTTGAGGGTTTTCAAGTCAAGGAAAAGAGTTAGAAGAGCAGCTGATACAACCCCATCACCCATTTCAGCGAGCACATATCCATCTTACTTTTCGAGCACCAGCGGATACGGAAGTGACGGAAGCTGGTCCTACTTTCAGGATTACAGGGAAGAGCTTAATCAATATGTCAAAGATGAGTGGAATCAGAAAGTAACTAAATTCCAGTCAGAATTTCAAAAAAATCCTGTGTAAGATGGAGCATCTTAAAGTTCAGCTACTTAATAATGTGAATATTTGTTATGCTTAGAATTATGGTGGCATATTTCTGTCATTACTTGTCAGATAATTATGTCGACTTGTCAGATGATTCTATCCACTTGTCTAAAAATGATAAGGTAAAATGTAACCGTAAATATGCTTTAATGCCGACATAACGATCTGAAAAGTCGAAGAAATGTTCTGACTAGTCGACATAATAATCCTTTTGTCGACTTGTCAGATGAGTATATTGACTTACCAGGTAATTATGTCGACTAGTCAGATGGTGTTGTCTACTTGTGAGATATTAAGACGGAATGTAAATGTCAGCAAATGGTATTTAGCATATTAGAACTAAAAAGATGATAAGAAAATATGAACAAGGATTTTTTCCGACAAGTCGACATAATTACCCGACACGTCGACATAATTATCTGACAAGTGATGGCAGAAATATACCACCATATAGAGTTATCTGCCCCTGTATGGTACAGTAAAGTTTGCTTTCGAATAATTTGCTAATTCAATGGGATTTTTTTAAATGAAAAACAATAGTACATCAAGTTTTCATATCTAGTCACATCAATTCTGATTCATAAAATCGTATTTACAGTTTTGAAAGTCGGAAATGTTAAGAATTTTACATTGATAATTGATTTTTGTCTACCCGTTTAGGCAATGTTAGGAATTCGCATCCCGGTTAAGAACCTGAATTACTACACGTGTACGTTGGATTCACAGGTGCTCGACATTTTAAATATCTATAATAATAAAATCATCCTCTTGTAAACAAAATATTCACGAGGTGTATCACGCCGCCATCTTGGTTTTCCTTTTTACCAGCTGCATCGCTTGCAATTTTCGGCAAAAATTATATAATATTATAATTAGACCCCTACCATTTAAATGCAACGCTGTCAAGGTCTTGCCTCTCGTATCGTCATGGTGAACTGGAACTAAAGTCCATTTATTGGCTATAACCAACTGTCAATTATCGTCTACTGCCTCTGAAATGCGAAAAATTTATAAAAGGGGGAAGTTGACACGATTATGCAAATGAGAATTCCCTTGCCGATGTACCCTCTGGCGTTTGTGCGGGAGGAAAGGAGGTGGCACTGAATGCAGGGGTAGTGTTCAGCTCTGCAAACGATAAAATTCGGGCACAGTTGTGTGGTTTTTGGGGCAGATTGGCACGGGCCGTTTAGTAAATCTTTCGCAATGCCAAAACAACATTGGAAATGCCCCCCCCCCCCCCCCCCCCCCCCCCATTTCTTCGACTCTAACGAACAGGTTTGTCACCCATTGTAACAACACTGAAAATTTACAAATGGATGTATAAATGTCACTGTGAACGTTTGAGAGATGCCCACATGTACACGTGTGTTAGTGTTAGTGGGGGTGGGGGTGCGTTGTTAATTCGATTGTGAGCTTTTCTTATTACGTATACCATTTACTTTCAACTAATGCATGGATAAGTGAAGTTATCATGTTCAACATTATTAAAAAAATTAAATAAAATATAGACCAATAGAATGGTGTTCAAGATCCATAACATCGTGCCCCGTGGGGATCCGGGTTGTTACAATAGATCCACAGTTCCCCCTGCTTGTCGTAAAGGCGTCTAAAAGGCGCGGTCCTTCGGATGAGACCGCAAAAACCGAAGCCCCGTGTCACAGCAGGTGTGGCACGATAAAGATCCCTCCCTACTCTAAGCCCATAAGCGCCGAGCATAGGCTTAAATTTTGCAGCCCTTCACCGGCAATGGTGACGTCTCCATACGAGTGAAAAATTCTCGAGCAGGACGTTAAACAGTATATAATCAATCAATCAATACATTACATTACATCGCTACTTACATGATCTAGAACATATTTAAGTTTGCTGTTAATTATAATATTTACTATTTTTTATTTTATCGACCAATGAAAAAAGGGCTATTCCAAAAATATGTCAACTTCCGTCCCCCTTTTACCAATTTTTCGAATTTGAGAAGCAGTAGACGATGTTTGATGGTTGATTTATAGCCGATAAATGGATTTTAGTTCCAGTTCACTATGACGATATGAGAGGTAAGACCTTGACAGCGTTGCGTCTAAATGGTTGGGGTCTAATTATAATATTATATAAAACTTTTCGCAAAAAAAAATGCAAGCCATGCAGCTAGTAAAAAAAAACCAAGATGGCGGCGTGATATATCTTGCAAAGAATTTGTTTACAGGGAGACAAAATTTAAAAAAAGAATTATAGATACTTAAAACGTCGAGCGTCTGTGGTTGAATGGTAGCGTTACTTGAAAAGTTGAAAGTCTTATATGGAATTTCTTTTCAAGCGATACAAGAGAAAAAGTAGGCCACCTCATCTCTGACATGTTGGTGTCGTGCGCTTTCAACGGACACGAATGTTACAAAAAGTATGGATCATTCAATTCATTTCCAAATAAACAATAATTTTTTTTCTTACTATACATCAATTGATTCTTGTGAATCTCTTCCCAGTAATTTTACCCTGTTCCAGTCCTTGGAGTATGGAAACTGCTACACCTTCCAGGATGATTCTTACGTCACTAAACGATCTGGACCACATCTGGGTTTGTATGCGTATAAAATTTCAATAAGTTCTGGCAGCTCGCGTGTAGCGAGTTCTAAAGATTAGAACCACAGAGAAAAGTCAAGACTACACAAACGTCCAGTGAATTTTCGACGTCGAGTGAAATTTCGCATAATCACATCGTCCTTCCTTTTGATCTCGCATAATCACATCGTCCTTCCTTTTGATCTCGCATAATCACATCGTCCTTCCTTTTGATCTCGCATAATCACATCGTCCTTCCTTTTGATCTCGCATAATCACATCGTCCTTCCTTTTTGATCTCGCATAGTCACATGATCACTCCTTTTTGATCTCGCATAGTCACATCTCGTGGTCCTGAGAATATGATTATTGTAAGAGGAAAGACAAATTTTATTAAACTTATTTTGAAAAAAATTCTTACTCAAGAATTTCCTAGAATCTAACCGGATATGACGATTCATTTTTACTAAATTAAATATATTCTTATGTAGTTAAAATTCGATGATGATGAGAAGATTTGTCGTCATTTTCTCCTATGATATCATTGAACAGCATTAGGGCAGCCATTTTTGTTTAGATGAATGAAAACGACTAAAGAAAAATACCTTGAGAGCCTGTGGGTGATATCTCCTATTCATTTCTAATAGGTAAAAATATATTCATTAGAATAGTTGATAATGTCCTTTGGAATAAGTGATATTACCAATTCAATTTGAACAGGCGATATTACTCATTTGAGTAGATAATATCACGTTTTCGAATAGATGACATCACTAAATGGCAATAGATGTTAAACTGGAGCTTTATGTATTCTGTCCTCCTATTTAATGACAGCAACTCTGTCATGTTTCTATTAACAGGTCTACGCTTGACATTAAATATTGAAACGAAGGAGTATCTTGAGGATTACGTGGACGCGTTTGGTATGAGGTTGGTAATTCACGAACCCGGAACGTTTCCCTTTCCGGAAGAAGAGGGTTTCACACTGAACCCGCACTATGAAACAACGATAGGAATGAAACTAGTAGGTATACAATATTGTTAAGAGAATGGGGTTTCTTCCCAGATTTTAAATATGTACACCAAAGCAGTTTGGGAACATAACGTATTATTTTACTCTGTATCTGCCTTCTAACGGAAGACGGATTATTTTTTCCCCCCTGTTTCCTCTTATCTATTTTGCGCACGTAATTTTTGCGACACGTTAGTAAAACTTTCAGTGTAGAAATTCCATATAACCACCTATTTTGTTGATATCTTCTGCAGTTCAGAGAGAGAGAGAGAGAGAGAGAGAGAGAGAGAGAGAGAGAGAGAGAGAGAGAGAGAGAGAGAGAGAGAGAGAGAGAGAAATCAACATCACTACTCAACATCCAAAGTGGTGTGTCGAATCTGAATATTGACACAAGGTCAAAAATGACCAGCGAAACGAACAATATAAAATTGTCAATTCTTCGGGACGACCTGTCCCTTCTTCAGGAAGATAGAATATTTACATAAAAACGACATACAAGCAAATAAAAACTAGCACTACAACTAAACTACAAAGGCTGAGATAAAAACTAGCACTAACATTAAACTACAAAGGCTGAGATAAAAACTAGCACTAACACTAAACTACACAGACTGAGATAAAAACTAGCACTAACACTAAACTACACAGACTGAGATAAAAACTAGCACTAACACTAAACTACAAAGGCTGAGATAAAAACTAGCACTAACATTAAACTACAAAGGCTGAGATAAAAACTAGCACTAACACTAAACTACACAGACTGAGATAAAAACTAGCACTACAACTAAACTACAAAGGCTGAGATAAAAACTAGCACTACAACTAAACTACAAAGGCTGAGATAAAAACTAGCACTAACACTAAACTACAAAGGCTGAGATAAAAACTAGCACTAACACTAAACTACAAAGGCTGAGATAAAAACTAGCACTAACACTAAACTACAAAGGCTGAGATAAAAACTAGCACTAACACTAAACTACAAAGGCTGAGATAAAAACTAGCACTAACATTAAACTACAAAGGCTGAGATAAAAACTAGCACTAACACTAAACTACACAGACTGAGATAAAAACTAGCACTACAACTAAACTACAAAGGCTGAGATAAAAACTAGCACTACAACTAAACTACAAAGGCTGAGATAAAAACTAGCAATGAGATAAAAAAAGAAAACTTCTCCTTATTGATGTCACCAAGCGTTACATAGAACAATAAAGAAATAATGAGAGCCAATACTGTTTCGCGAGATGAAGCCAAAAACTAAAATCAGTATCTTAATCGGTTCATTAAGTCGTTCCGTTTACTGATCATCATAAATAATTCATACTTGGAGACGTGATGTTTAATTATTGTAATCAATAAAAAAAAAATGAAATGAAAAAATATGTTTCCATCCATAGTCGCTTATAGATATTGAATTGTCTACTTTTTATTAACAGGAATATACCCATTGAAATAACAAGAGGCCCCTCACCCACATCGCTCACCTGATTTACTTTGGTCCTGCTTTTGTTCAGTGTTTTTAAAGTTTTTTTTCCAATGGTTTAGACATTGAACTTGAATTTCACATCATGGGGATGCTTCAATGGTAATATAAGTAACATGATTTTCCTGTTCTGGAGAATATTTTCCACAGGGTTAATAACTTGAATTAAAAAAAATAAATAAAATAAAATATGGATGTTTGCATTTTTATATGATTTTGTGTGACCCGGCTATTTTTGAAAAGAATTTGTTTTAATTGATTTCTAGTATATTCTCATATAAAATGATCTCCTGTCGTGGCCCCACCAAACGAAATAGAATTTGTGTACTCATTTAAGACACCCCGTGGGGATCCGGGTGGTTAGAATAGATCCTCAGTACCCCTTGCTTGTCGTAAGAGGCGACTAAATGGGGCGGTCCTTCGGATGAGACCGCAAAAACCGAGGTCCCTTGTCACATCAGGTGTGGCACGTAAAAGATCCCCCTGTTCAAAGGCCATAAGCGCCGAGCATAGGCCTAAATTTGCAGCCCTTCACCGGCAATGGTGACGTCTCCATATTGTGAAAGATTCTCGAGCGGGACGTTAAACAATATTTAATCAATCAATAAAACTTTGATCCCCTATTGTGGTCCCATTCTACTTTTGGGTTCAGGTGCTACAATTTAAACAAACGTAAACCTTCACTAACTGTTGATGTTTGCATATCAACGTGACTAACCATGGTCTTATGGAGGGCCTCCGTGGCTTAGTGGTTAGATCATTGCGCTCAAAATCACAAGGCCTCTCACCTCTAGTCGGCGCGGGTTCGATTCTCGCTCGCGCCGATATATAAGTTTACTTTCGGAAGGTCGGTGGTCTCTTCCCGGGTACATTGTATCTGGGTTCTCTCCTCAACCAATAAAAATCTGGACGCCACCAGATAACTGGCGGAAAACAAACAATCAATCAACAACATGCAAACCACAAACATAAAATTAAACAATTTGCAAACCACCAACATAAAATAAAACAACACGCAAACCACAAACATACAATAAAACAACACGCAAACCACAAACATACAATAAAAAAACATGCAAACCACAAACATACAATAAAACAACACGCAAACCACAAACATACAATAAAACAACATGCAAACCACAAACATACAATAAAACAACACGCAAACCACAAACATACAATAAAACAACATGCAAAACACAAACATACAATAAAACAACACGCAAACCACAAACATACAATAAAACAACACGCAAACCACAAACATACAATAAAACAACATGCAAACCACAAACATACAATAAAACAACATGCAAATCATAAGCAATAAACAACATGAAAACCACAAACAATAAAATAACATACAAACCACAAATAATAAAACAATATACAAACCATAAACAAACAATAAAACAACACACAAACCATAAACAATCAACAAACAAACAACATACAAACTACAAACAAACAAAATATTATCTGTGGTATGAGCAAGTACAAAATTATAAATAATGTATGCTCTAATGTTGAATTGTTTAGTATTCTGAGTTAAAATTAATCATTCATATTACAAGGTATCCATTCAGCGAGCCTCGCAGCCTCATGGAAATTGTGAATCCGGAAAAGAGTTCATGAAAATGTTTGGAATACGTTACACAATCCCGGTAGGTACATGTAGTAGTGATTTTTTCATATTTTAATATTGAGTTACTAATGACAAAACAAAATAGCTACAAGTAATTAGTTACTAGTAACAAAAACTAGCTACGAGTAGCCAGCCACTGGTAACAAACCTAGCTACGAGTAGCCAGTCACTGGTAACAAACCTAGCTACGAGTAGCCAGTCACTGGTAACAAAAACCCTAGCTACGAGTAGCCAGCTTCTAGTAACAAACCTAGCTACGAGTAGCCAGCCACTGGTAACAAACCTAGCTACAAGTAGCCAGTCACTGGTAACAAAAACCCTAGCTACGAGTAGCCAGCTTCTAGTAACAAACCTAGCTACGAGTAGCCAGCCACTGGTAACAAACCTAGCTACGAGTAGCCAGCCACTGGTAACAAACCTAGCTACGAGTAGCCAGTCACTGGTAACAAAAACCCTAGCTACGAGTAGCCAGCTTCTAGTAACAAACCTAGCTACGAGTAGCCAGCCACTGGTAACAAACCTAGCTACGAGTAGCCAGCCACTGGTAACAAACCTAGCTACGAGTAGCCAGCCACTGGTAACAAACCTAGCTACGAGTAGCCAGCCACTGGTAACAAACCTAGCTACGAGTAGCCAGCCACTGGTAACAAACCTAGCTACGAGTAGCCAGCCACTGGTAACAAACCTAGCTACGAGTAGCCAGCCACTGGTAACAAACCTAGCTACGAGTAGCCAGCCACTGGTAACAAAACCCTAGCTATGAGTAGCCAGCTTCTAGTAACAAACCTAGCTACGAGTAGCCAGCTTCTAGTAACAAACCTAGCTACAAGTAGCCAGCTTCTAGTAACAAACCTAGCTACGAGTAGCCAGCTTCTAGTAACAAACCTAGCTACAAGTAGCCAGTCACTGGTAACAAAAACCCTAGCTACGAGTAGCCAGCTTCTAGTAACAAACCTAGCTACGAGTAGCCAGCCACTGGTAACAAACCTAGCTACGAGTAGCCAGCCACTGGTAACAAACCTAGCTACGAGTAGCCAGTCACTGGTAACAAAAACCCTAGCTACGAGTAGCCAGCTTCTAGTAACAAACCTAGCTACGAGTAGCCAGCCACTGGTAACAAACCTAGCTACGAGTAGCCAGCCACTGGTAACAAACCTAGCTACGAGTAGCCAGCCACTGGTAACAAACCTAGCTACGAGTAGCCAGCCACTGGTAACAAACCTAGCTACGAGTAGCCAGCCACTGGTAACAAACCTAGCTACGAGTAGCCAGCCACTGGTAACAAACCTAGCTACGAGTAGCCAGCCACTGGTAACAAACCTAGCTACGAGTAGCCAGCCACTGGTAACAAAAACCCTAGCTATGAGTAGCCAGCTTCTAGTAACAAACCTAGCTACGAGTAGCCAGCTTCTAGTAACAAACCTAGCTACGAGTAGCCAGCTTCTAGTAACAAACCTAGCTACGAGTAGCCAGCCACTGGTAACAAACCTAGCTACGAGTAGCCAGCCACTGGTAACAAACCTAGCTACGAGTAGCCAGCCACTGGTAACAAACCTAGCTACGAGTAGCCAGCCACTGGTAACAAACCTAGCTACGAGTAGCCAGCCACTGGTAACAAACCTAGCTACGAGTAGCCAGCCACTGGTAACAAACCTAGCTACGAGTAGCCAGCCACTGGTAACAAAAACCCTAGCTACGAGTAGCCAGCTTCTAGTAACAAACCTAGCTACGAGTAGCCAGCTTCTAGTAACAAACCTAGCTACGAGTAGCCAGCTTCTAGTAACAAACCTAGCTACGAGTAGCCAGCTTCTAGTAACAAACCTAGCTACGAGTAGCCAGTCACTGGTAACAAAAACCCTAGCTACCAGTAGCCAGCTTCTAGTAACAAACCTAGCTACGAGTAGCCAGCTTCTAGTAACAAACCGAGCTACAAGTAGCCAGCCACTGGTAACAAACCTAGCTACGAGTAGCCAGCCACTGCTAACAAAAACCCTAGTTACAAGTAGCCAGCTTCTGGTAACAAACCTAGCTACGAGTAGCCAGCTTCTAGTAACAAACCTAGCTACGAGTAGCCAGTCACTGGTAACAAAAACCCTAGCTACGAGTAGCCAGCTTCTAGTAACAAACCTAGCTACGAGTAGCCAGCTTCTAGTAACAAACCTAGCTACAAGTAGCCAGTCACTGGTAACAAAAACCCTAGCTACGAGTAGCCAGCTTCTAGTAACAAACCTAGCTACAAGTAGCCAGCCACTGGTAACAAAAACCCTAGCTACGAGTAGCCAGCTTCTAGTAACAAACCTAGCTACGAGTAGCCAGTCACTGGTAACAAAAAACCTAGCCACAAGTAGCCAGCTTCTAGTAACAAACCTAGCTACAAGTAGCCAGCCACTGGTAACAAACCTAGCTACGAGTAGCCAGCCACTGGTAACAAAAACCCTAGCTACGAGTAGCCAGCTTCTAGTAACAAACCTAGCTACGAGTAGCCAGCCACTGGTAACAAAAACCCTAGCTACGAGTAGCCAGCTTCTAGTAACAAACCTAGCTACGAGTAGCCAGTCACTGGTAACAAAAACCCTAGCTACGAGTAGCCAGATTCTGGTAACAAACCTAGCTACGAGTAGCCAGTCACTGGTAACAAAAACCCTAGCTATGAGTAGCCAGCTTCTAGTAACAAACCTAGCTACGAGTAGCCAGCTTCTAGTAACAAACCTAGCTACGAGTAGCCAGCTTCTAGTAACAAACCTAGCTACAAGTAGCCAGCCACTGGTAACAAACCTAGCTACGAGTAGCCAGCCACTGCTAACAAAAACCCTAGTTACAAGTAGCCAGCTTCTGGTAACAAACCTAGCTACGAGTAGCCAGCTTCTAGTAACAAACCGAGCTACGAGTAGCCAGTCACTGGTAACAAAAACCCTAGCTACGAGTAGCCAGCTTCTAGTAACAAACCTAGCTACGAGTAGCCAGTCACTGGTAACAAAAACCCTAGCTACGAGTAGCCAGCTTCTGGTAACAAACCTAGCTACAAATAGCCAGCTTCTAGTAACAAACCTAGCTACGAGTAGCCAGTCACTGGTAACAAAAACCCTAGCTACGAGTAGCCAGCTTCTAGTAACAAACCTAGCTACGAGTAGCCAGCCACTGGTAACAAAAACCCTAGCTACCAGTAGCCAGCTTCTAGTAACAAACCTAGCTACGAGTAGCCAGTCACTGGTAACAAAAACCCTAGCTACGAGTAGCCAGCTTCTGGTAACAAACCTAGCTACAAATAGCCAGCTTCTAGTAACAAACCTAGCTACGAGTAGCCAGTCACTGGTAACAAAAACCCTAGCTACGAGTAGCCAGCTTCTAGTAACAAACCTAGCTACGAGTAGCCAGCCACTGGTAACAAAAACCCTAGCTACGAGTAGCCAGCTTCTAGTAACAAACCTAGCTACGAGTAGCCAGCTTCTAGTAACAAACCTAGCTACGAGTAGCCAGCTTCTAGTAACAAACCGAGCTACGAGTAGCCAGTCACTGGTAACAAAAACCCTAGCTACAAGTAGCCAGCTTCTATAAGGGGTGAAGGCAGCTACAAAGTTGACGATTTCGGTGAGAAATGAGTTTCTACAACGAAAATTTTCTCTTTTTTATTCTTTGTGCTTGCTCCCCATATTGATTAACATTAATGTATGTCCAGATGTTGAATGATTGAGACATACTGGGGTTTTTTTTTGGGGGGGGTTGTTTTGTTTTGTTTTGTTTTTGTTTTTTGTTGGTGTTTTTTTTTTTGTTTTTTCTAGAAATCTTGGACTTTTCACCGCTACACGTGGTTTCCTGACTATGACATACGTGTTGATAAAAACAATTTTGGGAGCAGGATTTTATGTAAATACACAGTAAAAATATTCTAATCCACTTATTTATAAATTATCTTTATTGCTACAACAGAAACTGTCAATTGCAATCGATGAAAAAGTCCACGTCTCTTTAAGTATTGATAATCAGCTAGAAGAAACGGACCACTCGATTTTATTATAATTATCTAAAAATTGACCATGATGTTTGGAGTTTCAAAGAATATATATGAAAATGTAAATAAACCTGGTAGATAATTTTATTCAAGCCCATGGACCTGAATGCTGTAGCTGGCTATCAGTAGCTAAAACCTTTATTCCCTGTAGTAGCTGGCTACCAGTAGCTATAACCTTTATTCCATGTAGTAGCTGGCTATCAGTAGCTATAATCTTTATTCCCTGTAGTAGCTGGCTATCAGTAGCTATAACCTTTATTCCCTGTAGTAGCTGGCTATCAGTAGCTATAATCTTTATTCCATGTAGTAGCTGGCTATCAGTAGCTATAATCTTTATTCCCTGTAGTAGCTGGCTATCAGTAGCTATAACCTTTATTCCATGTAGTAGCTGGCTATCAGTAGCTATAACCTTTATTCCATGTAGTAGCTGGCTATCAGTAGCTACAACCTTTATTCCCTGTAGTAGCTGGCTATCAGTAGCTATAACCTTTATTCCATGTAGTAGCTGGCTATCAGTAGCTATAATCTTTATTCCATGTAGTAGCTGGCTATCAGTAGCTATAACCTTTATTCCCTGTAGTAGCTGGCTATCAGTAGCTATAACCTTTATTCCATGTAGTAGCTGGCTATCAGTAGCTATAACCTTTATTCCATGTAGTAGCTGGCTATCAGTAGCTATAATCTTTATTCCATGTAGTAGCTGGCTATCAGTAGCTATAACCTTTATTCCATGTAGTAGCTGGCTATCAGTAGCTATAACCTTTATTCCCTGTAGTAGCTGGCTATCAGTAGCTATAATCTTTATTCCCTGTAGTAGCTGGCTATCAGTAGCTATAATCTTTATTCCCTGTAGTAGCTGGCTATCAGTAGCTATAACCTTTATTCCCTGTAGTAGCTGGCTATCAGTAGCTATAACCTTTATTCCATGTAGTAGCTGGCTATCAGTAGCTATAACCTTTATTCCATGTAGTAGCTGGCTATCAGTAACTATAACCTTTATTCCCTGTAGTAGCTGGCTATCAGTAGCTATAACCTTTATTCCATGTAGTAGCTGGCTATCAGTAGCTATAACCTTTATTCCCTGTAGTAGCTGGCTATCAGTAGCTATAACCTTTATTCCATGTATTAGCTGGCTATCAGTAGCTATAACCTTTATTCCATGTAGTAGCTGGCTATCAGTAGCTATAACCTTTATTCCCTGTAGTAGCTGGCTATCAGTAGCTATAACCTTTATTCCCTGTAGTAGCTGGCTATCAGTAGCTATAATCTTTATTCCCTGTAGTAGCTGGCTATCAGTAGCTATAACCTTTATTCCCTGTAGTAGCTGGCTATCAGTAGCTATAACCTTTATTCCCTGTAGTAGCTGGCTATCAGTAGCTATAACCTTTATTCCCTGTAGTAGCTGGCTATCAGTAGCTATAACCTTTATTCCATGTAGTAGCTGGCTATCAGTAGCTACAACCTTTATTCCCTGTAGTAGCTGGCTATCAGTAGCTATAACCTTTATTCCATGTAGTAGCTGGCTATCAGTAGCTATAATCTTTATTCCATGTAGTAGCTGGCTATCAGTAGCTATAACCTTTATTCCATGTAGTAGCTGGCTATCAGTAGCTATAACCTTTATTCCATGTAGTAGCTGGCTATCAGTAGCTATAACCTTTATTCCATGTAGTAGCTGGCTATCAGTAGCTATAATCTTTATTCCATGTAGTAGCTGGCTATCAGTAGCTATAACCTTTATTCCATGTAGTAGCTGGCTATCAGTAGCTATAACCTTTATTCCCTGTAGTAGCTGGCTATCAGTAGCTATAATCTTTATTCCCTGTAGTAGCTGGCTATCAGTAGCTATAATCTTTATTCCCTGTAGTAGCTGGCTATCAGTAGCTATAACCTTTATTCCCTGTAGTAGCTGGCTATCAGTAGCTATAACCTTTATTCCATGTAGTAGCTGGCTATCAGTAGCTATAACCTTTATTCCATGTAGTAGCTGGCTATCAGTAACTATAACCTTTATTCCCTGTAGTAGCTGGCTATCAGTAGCTATAACCTTTATTCCATGTAGTAGCTGGCTATCAGTAGCTATAACCTTTATTCCCTGTAGTAGCTGGCTATCAGTAGCTATAACCTTTATTCCATGTATTAGCTGGCTATCAGTAGCTATAACCTTTATTCCATGTAGTAGCTGGCTATCAGTAGCTATAACCTTTATTCCCTGTAGTAGCTGGCTATCAGTAGCTATAACCTTTATTCCCTGTAGTAGCTGGCTATCAGTAGCTATAATCTTTATTCCCTGTAGTAGCTGGCTATCAGTAGCTATAACCTTTATTCCCTGTAGTAGCTGGCTATCAGTAGCTATAACCTTTATTCCCTGTAGTAGCTGGCTATCAGTAGCTATAACCTTTATTCCCTGTAGTAGCTGGCTATCAGTAGCTATAACCTTTATTCCCTGTAGTAGCTGGCTATCAGTAGCTATAACCTTTATTCCCTGTAGTAGCTGGCTATCAGTAGCTATAACCTTTATTCCCTGTAGTAGCTGGCTATCAGTAGCTATAACATTTATTCCCTGTAGTAGCTGGCTATCAGTAGCTATAACCTTTATTCCCTGTAGTAGCTGGCTATCAGTAGCTATAACCTTTATTCCCTGTAGTAGCTGGCTATCAGTAGCTATAACCTTTATTCCATGTAGTAGCTGGCTATCAGTAGCTATAACATTTATTCCATGTAGTAGCTGGCTATCAGTAGCTATAACCTTTATTCCCTGTAGTAGCTGGCTATCAGTAGCTATAACCTTTATTCCATGTAGTAGCTGGCTATCAGTAGCTATAATCTTTATTCCCTGTAGTAGCTGGCTATCAGTAGCTATAATCTTTATTCCATGTAGTAGCTGGCTATCAGTAGCTATAATCTTTATTCCATGTAGTAGCTGGCTATCAGTAGCTATAACCTTTATTCCATGTAGTAGCTGGCTATCAGTAGCTATAACCTTTATTCCATGTAGTAGCTGGCTATCAGTAGCTATAACCTTTATTCCCTGTAGTAGCTGGCTGCTAGTAGCTAGGTTTTACCACTTTCAGTAGCAGGTTACTAGTAGCATTTCCAGTTCCAAGAAGCTGGTTCATAATAGCCTTTCTTTTGTTCTTACCTAGCTACAAGTAGCTGGTTACTAGTGGCTGGTTACTAGTAGCTGGTTACTAGTAGTTGGTTACTAGTAGCTGGTTACTAGTGGCCTTTCGTTTTGAATTTAGCTAGTAACAAGTAGCTAGCGTTACTGATCTAATATATTACACTGAGTTAAGATATATAGGGCATCTTTTACTGTGCTATTTGTATTCCAGTGTTAAGATTCGCCATCACCCCCCCCCCCCCCCCCCCCCCCCCCATGGTGTTTATAGGACATCTGTAGTTCATATCAAGTCCCTAATTCTCTGCCAGTTGTATCAACCTTTGATATCACTATAATTGAACCCGCTAAATTTCATTTCATTATGGCATTCTTATGGCTATATAAATTGAATGACCTCACTCAAAATGATGATAGCTGTTGTTTTCTATGTCAGCGTAGCACACATCATAAAAGGTCAAGGCTACAACAGCAATTGATTGTAGTGATATCGTATGTGGCTGTACCATGTGACGAGCACAGATACAGATGGCATTCTGTTATCTGCAATAGAGACGGTAGCTGGGGTGGAATACGCCTATCGATTTCTGTACCATGTGACGAGCACAGATACAGATGGCATTCTGTTATCTGCAATAGAGACGGTAGCTGGGGTGGAATACGCCTATCGATTTCTGTACCATGTGACGAGCACAGATACAGATGGCATTCTGTTATCTGCAATAGAGACGGTAGCTGGGGTGGAATACGCCTATCGATTTCTGTACCATGTAACGAGCACAGATACAGATGACATTCTGTTATCTGCAATAGAGATGGTAGCTGGGGTGGAATACGCCTATCGATTTCTGGGGGTCAGGAGGTCAAGGTCATAGTTGGTATGTTATTTTGTTAAGAAAATAAAGAGGGGATGAAACCACAGATAGTAATTTTCCAATAAAAAGGAGAGTTGCAAGCCCCTGAAATGACGGATAATTGCTCTTCTGTAAACATAAAAAAATCAAAGTGTGTGGGGGTGGGGGTGCAATCGCACATCTCAGTCTATCAATGGGGGATGCCTAACTTCGCGGTGCCTTTGGTTTTTAGTAGTCGGGGTTGTTGATGGGGTTTTCTCCTCATGCTTCTTAACTTATGAAATATTTATTATTCAGGCCTGTTTGAAACTTTGTCGACAGAGAGAAATAATTAGTCAATGTGAGTGCATCCCGTCCACGTCATACATCAGTGTGGGGAATGACGGGTCCTTACCGCTTTGTTCTAACGTAACCAGTAAGTCAGTTCATTCCAGTAACACGACCAAAATAACATCACTCAACAGTAACAACACGACCAAAATAACATCACTCAATAGTAATAACACGACCAAAATATCATCACTCAATAGTAACAACACGACCAAAATAACATCACCCAATAGTAATAACACGACCAAAATAACATCACTCAATAGTAATAACACGACCAAAATAACATCACTCAATAGTAACAACACGACCAAAATAACATCACTCAATAGCAATAACACGACCAAAATAACATCACTCAATAGCAATAACACGACCAAAATAACATCACTCAATAGTAACAACACGACCAAAATAACATCACTCAATAGTAACAACACGACCAAAATAACATCACTCAATAGCAATAACACGACCAAAATAACATCACTCAATAGTAATAACACGACCAAAATAACATCACTCAATAGCAATAACACGACCAAAATAACATCACTCAATAGTAATAACACGACCAAAATAACATCACTCAATAGCAATAACACGACCAGAATAACATCACTCAATAGTAACAACACGACCAAAATAACATCACTCAATAGCAATAACACGACCAAAATAACATCACTCAATAGCAATAACATGACCAAAATAACATCACTCAATAGTAACAACACGACCAAAATAACATCACTCAATAGTAACAACACGACCAAAATAACATCACTCAATAGTAACAACACGACCAAAATAACATCACTCAATAGTAACAACACGACCAAAATAACATCACTCAATAGCAATAACACGACCAAAATAACATCACTCAATAGCAATAACACGACCAAAATAACATCACTCAATAGCAATAACACAACCAAAATAACATCACCCAATAGTAATAACACGACCAAAATAACATCACTCAATAGTAATAACACGACCAAAATAACATCACTCAATAGTAACAACACCAACAAAATAACATCACTCAATAGTAACAACACGACCAAAATAACATCACTCAATAGCAATAACACGACCAAAATAACATCACTCAATAGTAATAACACGACCAAAATAACATCACTCAATAGTAATAACACGACCAAAATAACATCACTCAATAGTAACAACACGACCAAAATAACATCACTCAATAGTAACAACACGACCAAAATAACATCACTCAATAGTAACAACACGACCAAAATAACATCACTCAATAGTAACAACACGACCAAAATAACATCACTCAATAGCAATAACACGACCAAAATAACATCACTCAATAGTAATAACACGACCAAAATAACATCACTCAATAGCAATAACACGACCAAAATAACATCACTCAATAGTAATAACACGACCAAAATAACATCACTCAATAGTAACAGCACGACCAAAATAACATCACTCAATAGCAATAACACAACCAAAATATCATCACTCAATAGTAACAACACGACCAAAATAACATCACTCAATAGTAATAACACGACCAAAATAACATCACTCAATAGCAATAACACGACCAAAATAACATCACTCAATAGCAATAACACGACCAAAATAACATCACCCAATAGTAATAACACGACCAAAATAACATCACTCAATAGCAATAACACAACCAAAATATCATCACTCAATAGTAACAACACGACCAAAATAACATCACTCAATAGTAACAACACGACCAAAATAACATCACTCAATAGTAATAACACGACCAAAATATCATCACTCAATAGTAACAACACAACCAAAATAACATCACTCAATAGTAACAACACGACCAAAATAACATCACTCAATAGCAATAACACGACCAAAATAACATCACTCAATAGTAATAACACGACCAAAATAACATCACTCAATAGCAATAACACGACCAAAATAACATCACTCAATAGCAATAACACGACCAAAATAACATCACCCAATAGTAATAACACGACCAAAATAACATTACTCAATAGCAATAACACAACCAAAATATCATCACTCAATAGTAACAACACGACCAAAATAACATCACTCAATAGTAACAACACGACCAAAATAACATCACTCAATAGTAATAACACGACCAAAATAACATCACTCAATAGTAATAACACGACCAAAATATCATCACTCAATAGCAATAAAACGACCAAAATAACATCACTCAATAGCAATAACACGACCAAAATAACATCACTCAATAGTAATAACACGACCAAAATAACATCACTCAATAGCAATAACACGACCAAAATAACATCACTCAATAGCAATAACACGACCAAAATAACATCACCCAACAGTAATAACACGACCAAAATAACATCACTCAATAGCAATAACACAAACAAAATATCATCACTCAATAGTAACAACACGACCAAAATAACATCACTCAATAGTAACAACACGACCAAAATAACATCACTCAATAGTAATAACACGACCAAAATAACATCACTCAATAGTAATAACACGACCAAAATATCATCACTCAATAGCAATAACACGACCAAAATAACATCACTCAATAGCAATAACACGACCAAAATAACATCACTCAATAGCAATAACACGACCAAAATAACATCACTCAATAGTAATAACACGACCAAAATAACATCACTCAATAGTAACAACACGACCAAAATAACATCACTCAATAGCAATAACACGACCAAAATAACATCACTCAATAGCAATAACACGACCAAAATAACATCACTCAATAGTAATAACACGACCAAAATAACATCACTCAATAGTAATAACACGACCAAAATATCATCACTCAATAGTAATAACACGACCAAAATAACATCACTCATTAGTAACAACACGACCAAAATAACATCACTCAATAGTAACAACACGACCAAAATAACATCACTCAATAGTAACAACACGACCAAAATAACATCACTCAATAGCAATAACACGACCAAAATAACATCACTCAATAGTAACAACACGACCAAAATAACATCACTCAATAGCAATAACACGACCAAAATAACATCACTCAATAGTAACAACACGACCAAAATAACATCACTCAATAGCAATAACACGACCAAAATAACATCACTCAATAGCAACAACACGACCAAAATAACATCACTCAATAGTAACAACACGACCAAAATATCATCACTCAATAGTAATAACACGACCAAAATAACATCACTCAATAGTAACAACACGACCAAAATAACATCACTCAATAGCAATAACACGACCAAAATAACATCACTCAATAGTAACAACACGACCAAAATAACATCACTCAATAGCAATAACACGACCAAAATAACATCACTCAATAGTAATAACACGACCAAAATAACATCACTCAATAGTAATAACACGACCAAAATAACATCACCCAATAGTAATAACACGACCAAAATAACATCACTCAATAGTAATAACACGACCAAAATAACATCACCCAATAGTAATAACACGACCAAAATAACATCACCCAATAGTAATAACACGACCAAAATAACATCACTCAATAGTAATAACACGACCAAAATATCATCACTCAATAGCAATAACACGACCAAAATAACATCACTCAATAGTAACAACACGACCAAAATAACATCACTCAATAGCAATAACACGACCAAAATAACATCACTCAATAGCAATAACACGACCAAAATAACATCACTCAATAGTAACAACACGACCAAAATAATATCACTCAATAGTAATAACACGACCAAAATAACATCACTCAATAGCAATAACACGACCAAAATAACATCACTCAATAGTAAAAACACGACCAAAATATCATCACTCAATAGCAATAACACGACCAAAATATCATCACTCAATAGTAACAACACGACCAAAATAACATCACTCAATAGCAACAACACGACCAAAATAACATCACTCAATAGCAACAACACGACTAAAATAACATCACTCAATAGTAATAACACGACCAAAATATCATCACTCAATAGCAATAACACGACCAAAATAACATCACTCAATAGCAATAACACGACCAAAATAACATCACTCAATAGTAATAACACGACCAAAATATCATCACTCAATAGCAATAACACGACCAAAATAACATCACTCAATAGTAACAACACGACCAAAATAACATCACTCAATAGCAATAACACGACCAAAGTAAGATCACTCAATAGTATTAACACGACCAAAATGAGATCACTCAATAGTAATAACACGACCAAAATAACATCACTCAATAGCAATAACACGACCAAAATAACATCACTCAATAGCAATAACACGACCAAAATAACATCACTCAATAGCAATAACACGACCAAAATAACATCACCCAATAGTAACAACACGACCAAAATATCATCACTCAATAGCAATAACACGACCAAAATAACATCACTCAATAGTAATAACACGACCAAAATAACATCACTCAATAGTAACAACACGACCAAAATAACATCACTCAATAGTAACAACACGACCAAAATAACATCACTCAATAGTAACAACACGACCAAAATAACATCACTCAATAGCAATAACACGACCAAAATAACATCACTCAATAGTAACAACACGACCAAAATAACATCACTCAATAGCAATAACACGACCAAAATAACATCACTCAATAGTAACAACACGACCAAAATAACATCACTCAATAGCAATAACACGACCAAAATGACATCACTCAATAGCAACAACACGACCAAAATAACATCACTCAATAGTAACAACACGACCAAAATATCATCACTCAATAGCAATAACACGACCAAAATAACATCACTCAATAGTAACAACACGACCAAAATAACATCACTCAATAGCAATAACACGACCAAAATAACATCACTCAATAGCAATAACACGACCAAAATAACATCACCCAATAGTAACAACACGACCAAATTAATATCACTCAATAGTAATAACACGACCAAAATAACATCACTCAATAGCAATAACACGACCAAAATAACATCACTCAATAGTAATAACACGACCAAAATATCATCACTCAATAGCAATAACACGACCAAAATATCATCACTCAATAGTAACAACACGACCAAAATAACATCACTCAATAGCAACAACACGACCAAAATAACATCACTCAATAGCAACAACACGACTAAAATAACATCACTCAATAGTAATAACACGACCAAAATATCATCACTCAATAGCAATAACACGACCAAAATAACATCACTCAATAGCAATAACACGACCAAAATAACATCACTCAATAGTAATAACACGACCAAAATATCATCACTCAATAGCAATAACACGACCAAAATAACATCACTCAATAGTAACAACACGACCAAAATAACATCACTCAATAGCAATAACACGACCAAAGTAAGATCACTCAATAGTATTAACACGACCAAAGTGAGATCACTCAATAGTAATAACACGACCAAAATAACATCACTCAATAGCAATAACACGACCAAAATAACATCACTCAATAGCAATAACACGACCAAAATAACATCACTCAATAGCAATAACACGACCAAAATAACATCACCCAATAGCAACAACACGACCAAAATATCATCACTCAATAACAATAACACGACCAAAATAACATCACTTAATAGTAACAACACGACCAAAATAACATCACTCAATAGTAATAACACGACCAAAATATCATCACTCAATAGCAATAACACGACCAAAATAACATCACTCAATAGTAACAACACGACCAAAATAACATCACTCAATAGCAACAACACGACCAAAATAACATCACTCAATAGCAACAACACGACCAAAATAACATCACTCAATAGTAATAACACGACCAAAATATCATCACTCAATAGCAATAACACGACCAAAATAACATCACTCAATAGCAATAACACGACCAAAATAACATCACCCAATAGTAACAACACGACCAAAATAACATCACCCAATAGTAATAACACGACCAAAATAACATCACTCAATAGTAATAACACGACCAAAATATCATCACTCAATAGTAACAACACAACCAAAATAACATCACTCAATAGTAACAACACGACCAAAATAACATCACTCAATAGCAATAACACGACCAAAATAACATCACTCAATAGTAATAACACGACCAAAATAACATCACTCAATAGCAATAACACGACCAAAATAACATCACTCAATAGCAATAACACGACCAAAATAACATCACCCAATAGTAATAACACGACCAAAATAACATTACTCAATAGCAATAACACGACCAAAATATCATCACTCAATAGTAACAACACGACCAAAATAACATCACTCAATAGTAACAACACGACCAAAATAACATCACTCAATAGTAATAACACGACCAAAATAACATCACTCAATAGTAATAACACGACCAAAATATCATCACTCAATAGCAATAAAACGACCAAAATAACATCACTCAATAGCAATAACACGACCAAAATAACATCACTCAATAGTAATAACACGACCAAAATAACATCACTCAATAGCAATAACACGACCAAAATAACATCACTCAATAGCAATAACACGACCAAAATAACATCACCCAACAGTAATAACACGACCAAAATAACATCACTCAATAGCAATAACACAAACAAAATATCATCACTCAATAGTAACAACACGACCAAAATAACATCACTCAATAGTAACAACACGACCAAAATAACATCACTCAATAGTAATAACACGACCAAAATAACATCACTCAATAGTAATAACACGACCAAAATATCATCACTCAATAGCAATAACACGACCAAAATAACATCACTCAATAGCAATAACACGACCAAAATAACATCACTCAATAGCAATAACACGACCAAAATAACATCACTCAATAGTAATAACACGACCAAAATAACATCACTCAATAGTAACAACACGACCAAAATAACATCACTCAATAGCAATAACACGACCAAAATAACATCACTCAATAGCAATAACACGACCAAAATAACATCACTCAATAGTAATAACACGACCAAAATAACATCACTCAATAGTAATAACACGACCAAAATATCATCACTCAATAGTAATAACACGACCAAAATAACATCACTCATTAGTAACAACACGACCAAAATAACATCACTCAATAGTAACAACACGACCAAAATAACATCACTCAATAGTAACAACACGACCAAAATAACATCACTCAATAGCAATAACACGACCAAAATAACATCACTCAATAGTAACAACACGACCAAAATAACATCACTCAATAGCAATAACACGACCAAAATAACATCACTCAATAGTAACAACACGACCAAAATAACATCACTCAATAGCAATAACACGACCAAAATAACATCACTCAATAGCAACAACACGACCAAAATAACATCACTCAATAGTAACAACACGACCAAAATATCATCACTCAATAGTAATAACACGACCAAAATAACATCACTCAATAGTAACAACACGACCAAAATAACATCACTCAATAGCAATAACACGACCAAAATAACATCACTCAATAGTAACAACACGACCAAAATAACATCACTCAATAGCAATAACACGACCAAAATAACATCACTCAATAGTAATAACACGACCAAAATAACATCACTCAATAGTAATAACACGACCAAAATAACATCACCCAATAGTAATAACACGACCAAAATAACATCACTCAATAGTAATAACACGACCAAAATAACATCACCCAATAGTAATAACACGACCAAAATAACATCACCCAATAGTAATAACACGACCAAAATAACATCACTCAATAGTAATAACACGACCAAAATATCATCACTCAATAGCAATAACACGACCAAAATAACATCACTCAATAGTAACAACACGACCAAAATAACATCACTCAATAGCAATAACACGACCAAAATAACATCACTCAATAGCAATAACACGACCAAAATAACATCACTCAATAGTAACAACACGACCAAAATAATATCACTCAATAGTAATAACACGACCAAAATAACATCACTCAATAGCAATAACACGACCAAAATAACATCACTCAATAGTAAAAACACGACCAAAATATCATCACTCAATAGCAATAACACGACCAAAATATCATCACTCAATAGTAACAACACGACCAAAATAACATCACTCAATAGCAACAACACGACCAAAATAACATCACTCAATAGCAACAACACGACTAAAATAACATCACTCAATAGTAATAACACGACCAAAATATCATCACTCAATAGCAATAACACGACCAAAATAACATCACTCAATAGCAATAACACGACCAAAATAACATCACTCAATAGTAATAACACGACCAAAATATCATCACTCAATAGCAATAACACGACCAAAATAACATCACTCAATAGTAACAACACGACCAAAATAACATCACTCAATAGCAATAACACGACCAAAGTAAGATCACTCAATAGTATTAACACGACCAAAATGAGATCACTCAATAGTAATAACACGACCAAAATAACATCACTCAATAGCAATAACACGACCAAAATAACATCACTCAATAGCAATAACACGACCAAAATAACATCACTCAATAGCAATAACACGACCAAAATAACATCACCCAATAGTAACAACACGACCAAAATATCATCACTCAATAGCAATAACACGACCAAAATAACATCACTCAATAGTAATAACACGACCAAAATAACATCACTCAATAGTAACAACACGACCAAAATAACATCACTCAATAGTAACAACACGACCAAAATAACATCACTCAATAGTAACAACACGACCAAAATAACATCACTCAATAGCAATAACACGACCAAAATAACATCACTCAATAGTAACAACACGACCAAAATAACATCACTCAATAGCAATAACACGACCAAAATAACATCACTCAATAGTAACAACACGACCAAAATAACATCACTCAATAGCAATAACACGACCAAAATGACATCACTCAATAGCAACAACACGACCAAAATAACATCACTCAATAGTAACAACACGACCAAAATATCATCACTCAATAGCAATAACACGACCAAAATAACATCACTCAATAGTAACAACACGACCAAAATAACATCACTCAATAGCAATAACACGACCAAAATAACATCACTCAATAGCAATAACACGACCAAAATAACATCACCCAATAGTAACAACACGACCAAATTAATATCACTCAATAGTAATAACACGACCAAAATAACATCACTCAATAGCAATAACACGACCAAAATAACATCACTCAATAGTAATAACACGACCAAAATATCATCACTCAATAGCAATAACACGACCAAAATATCATCACTCAATAGTAACAACACGACCAAAATAACATCACTCAATAGCAACAACACGACCAAAATAACATCACTCAATAGCAACAACACGACTAAAATAACATCACTCAATAGTAATAACACGACCAAAATATCATCACTCAATAGCAATAACACGACCAAAATAACATCACTCAATAGCAATAACACGACCAAAATAACATCACTCAATAGTAATAACACGACCAAAATATCATCACTCAATAGCAATAACACGACCAAAATAACATCACTCAATAGTAACAACACGACCAAAATAACATCACTCAATAGCAATAACACGACCAAAGTAAGATCACTCAATAGTATTAACACGACCAAAGTGAGATCACTCAATAGTAATAACACGACCAAAATAACATCACTCAATAGCAATAACACGACCAAAATAACATCACTCAATAGCAATAACACGACCAAAATAACATCACTCAATAGCAATAACACGACCAAAATAACATCACCCAATAGCAACAACACGACCAAAATATCATCACTCAATAACAATAACACGACCAAAATAACATCACTTAATAGTAACAACACGACCAAAATAACATCACTCAATAGTAATAACACGACCAAAATATCATCACTCAATAGCAATAACACGACCAAAATAACATCACTCAATAGTAACAACACGACCAAAATAACATCACTCAATAGCAACAACACGACCAAAATAACATCACTCAATAGCAACAACACGACCAAAATAACATCACTCAATAGTAATAACACGACCAAAATATCATCACTCAATAGCAATAACACGACCAAAATAACATCACTCAATAGCAATAACACGACCAAAATAACATCACCCAATAGTAACAACACGACCAAAATAACATCACCCAATAGTAATAACACGACCAAAATAACATCACTCAATAGCAATAACACGACCAAAATAACATCACTCAATAGCAATAACACGACCAAAATAACATCACTCAATAGTAACAACACGACCAAAATAACATCACTCAATAGCAATAACAGGACCAAAATAACATCACTCAATAGCAACAACACGACCAAAATAACATCACTCAATAGCAATAACACGACCAAAATATCATCACTCAATAGTAACAACACGACCAAAATAACATCACTCAATAGTAATAACACGACCAAAATATCATCACTCAATAGCAATAACACGACTAAAATATCATCACTCAATAGTAACAACACGACCAAAATAACATCACTCAATAGCAATAACACGACCAAAATAACATCACTCAATAGTAGCAACACGACCAAAATAACATCACTCAACAGTAGCAACACGACCAAAATATCATCACTCAATAGCAATAACACGACCAAAATAACATCACTCAATAGTAACAACACGACCAAAATATCATCACTCAATAGCAATAACACGACCAAAATATCATCACTCAATAGTAACAACACGACCAAAATAACATCACTCAATAGTAACAACACGACCAAAATATCATCACTCAATAGCAACAACACGACCAAAATAACATCACTCAATAGTAATAACACGACCAAAATAACATCACTCAATAGTAACAACACGACCAAAATAACATCACTCAATAGTAATAACACGACCAAAATAACATCACTCAATAGTAGCAACACGACCAAAATAACATCACTCAATAGCAATAACACGACCAAAATATCATCACTCAATAGTAACAACACGACCAAAATAACATCACTCAATAGTAATAATACGACCAAAATAACATCACTCAATAGCAATAACACGACCAAAATAACATCACTCAATAGTAACAACACGATCAAAATAACATCACTCAATAGTAACAACACGACCAAAATAACATCACTCAATAGTAATAACACGACCAAAATAACATCACTCAATAGTAATAATACGACCAAAATAACATCACTCAATAGCAATAACACGACCAAAATAACATCACTCAATAGCAATAACACGACCAAAATAACATCACTCAATAGTAACAACACGACCAAAATAACATCACTCAATAGTAATAACACGACCAAAATATCATCACTCAATAGCAGTAACACGACCAAAATAACATCACTCAATAGTAACAACACGACCAAAATATCATCACTCAATAGCAATAACACGACCAAAATATCATCACTCAATAGTAATAACACGACCAAAATAACATCACTCAATAGTAACAACACGACCAAAATATCATCACTCAATAGCAACAACACGACCAAAATAACATCACTCAATAGTAACAACACGACCAAAATAACATCACTCAATAGTAGCAACACGACCAAAATATCATCACTCAATAGTAACAACACGACCAAAATATCATCACTCAATAGTAATAACACGACCAAAATATCATCACTCAATAGTAATAACACGACCAAAATATCATCACTCAATAGTAACAACACGACCAAAATAACATCACTCAATAGCAATAACACGACCAAAATAACATGACTCAATAGTAACAACACGACCAAAATAACATCACTCAATAGTAATAACACGACCAAAATATCATCACTCAATAGCAATAACACGACCAAAATAACATCACTCAATAGCAATAACACGATCAAAATAACATCACTCAATAGTAGCAACACGACCAAAATAACATCACTCAATAGCAATAACACGACCAAAATAACATCACTCAATAGCAATAACATGACCAAAATAACATCACTCAATAGCAATAACACGACCAAAATAACATCACTCAATAGTAACAACACGACCAAAATAACATCACTCAATAGCAATAACACGACCAAAATAACATCACCCAATAGTAACAACAGGACCAAAATAACATCACTCAATAGCAACAACACGACCAAAATAACATCACTCAATAGTAACAACACGACCAAAATAACATCACTCAATAGTAATAACACGACCAAAATATCATCACTCAATAGTAATAACACGACCAAAATAACATCACTCAATAGCAATAACACGACCAAAATATCATCACTCAATAGCAATAACACGACCAAAATAACATCACTCAATAGTAACAACACGACCAAAATAACATCACTCAATAGTAATAACACGACCAAAATATCATCACTCAATAGTAATAACACGACCAAAATAACATCACTCAATAGTAACAACACGACCAAAATAACATCACTCAATAGCAATAACACGACCAAAATAACATCACTCAATAGTAACAACACGACCAAAATAACATCACTCAATAGTAATAACACGACCAAAATATCATCACTCAATAGCAATAACACGACCAAAATAACATCACTCAATAGTAACAACACGACCAAAATAACATCACTCAATAGTAATAACACGACCAAAATATCATCACTCAATAGTAACAACACGACCAAAATATCATCACTCAATAGTAATAACACGACCAAAATAACATCACCCAATAGTAATAACACGACCAAAATAACATCACCCAATAGTAACAACAGGACCAAAATAACATCACTCAATAGTAATAACACGACCAAAATAACATCACTCAATAGCAATAACACGACCAAAATAACATCACTCAATAGTAACAACACGACCAAAATAACATCACTCAATAGCAACAACACGACCAAAATAACATCACTCAATAGCAACAACACGACCAAAATAACATCACTCAATAGTAATAACACGACCAAAATATCATCACTCAATAGCAATAACACGACCAAAATAACATCACTCAATAGCAATAACACGACCAAAATAACATCACCCAATAGTAACAACACGACCAAAATAAGATCACCCAATAGTAATAACACGACCAAAATAACATCACTCAATAGCAATAACACGACCAAAATAACATCACTCAATAGCAATAACACGACCAAAATAACATCACTCAATAGTAACAACACGACCAAAATAACATCACTCAATAGCAATAACAGGACCAAAATAACATCACTCAATAGCAACAACACGACCAAAATAACATCACTCAATAGCAATAACACGACCAAAATATCATCACTCAATAGTAACAACACGACCAAAATAACATCACTCAATAGTAATAACACGACCAAAATATCATCACTCAATAGCAATAACACGACTAAAATATCATCACTCAATAGTAACAACACGACCAAAATAACATCACTCAATAGCAATAACACGACCAAAATAACATCACTCAATAGTAGCAACACGACCAAAATAACATCACTCAACAGTAGCAACACGACCAAAATATCATCACTCAATAGCAATAACACGACCAAAATAACATCACTCAATAGTAACAACACGACCAAAATATCATCACTCAATAGCAATAACACGACCAAAATATCATCACTCAATAGTAACAACACGACCAAAATAACATCACTCAATAGTAACAACACGACCAAAATATCATCACTCAATAGCAACAACACGACCAAAATAATATCACTCAATAGTAATAACACGACCAAAATAACATCACTCAATAGTAACAACACGACCAAAATAACATCACTCAATAGTAATAACACGACCAAAATAACATCACTCAATAGTAGCAACACGACCAAAATAACATCACTCAATAGCAATAACACGACCAAAATATCATCACTCAATAGTAACAACACGACCAAAATAACATCACTCAATAGTAATAATACGACCAAAATAACATCACTCAATAGCAATAACACGACCAAAATAACATCACTCAATAGTAACAACACGATCAAAATAACATCACTTAATAGTAACAACACGACCAAAATAACATCACTCAATAGTAATAACACGACCAAAATAACATCACTCAATAGTAATAATACGACCAAAATAACATCACTCAATAGCAATAACACGACCAAAATAACATCACTCAATAGCAATAACACGACCAAAATAACATCACTCAATAGTAACAACACGACCAAAATAACATCACTCAATAGTAATAACACGACCAAAATATCATCACTCAATAGCAGTAACACGACCAAAATAACATCACTCAATAGTAACAACACGACCAAAATATCATCACTCAATAGCAATAACACGACCAAAATATCATCACTCAATAGTAATAACACGACCAAAATAACATCACTCAATAGTAACAACACGACCAAAATATCATCACTCAATAGCAACAACACGACCAAAATAACATCACTCAATAGTAACAACACGACCAAAATAACATCACTCAATAGTAGCAACACGACCAAAATAACATCACTCAATAGTAATAACACGACCAAAATATCATCACTCAATAGTAACAACACGACCAAAATATCATCACTCAATAGTAATAACACGACCAAAATATCATCACTCAATAGTAATAACACGACCAAAATATCATCACTCAATAGTAACAACACGACCAAAATAACATCACTCAATAGCAATAACACGACCAAAATAACATGACTCAATAGTAACAACACGACCAAAATAACATCACTCAATAGTAATAACACGACCAAAATATCATCACTCAATAGCAATAACACGACCAAAATAACATCACTCAATAGCAATAACACGACCAAAATAACATCACTCAATAGCAATAAGACGACCAAAATAACATCACTCAATAGCAATAACACGACCAAAATAACATCACTCAATAGTAATAACACGACCAAAATATCATCACTCAATAGCAATAACACGACCAAAATAACATCACTTAATAGTAACAACACGACCAAAATAACATCACTCAATAGCAATAACACGACCAAAGTAAGATCACTCAATAGTATTAACACGACCAAAGTAAGATCACTCAATAGTAATAACACGACCAAAATAACATCACTCAATAGCAATAACACGACCAAAATAACATCACTCAATAGCAATAACACGACCAAAATAACATCACTCAATAGCAATAACACGACCAAAATAACATCACTCAATAGCAACAACACGACCAAAATATCATCACTCAATAGTAATAACACGACCAAAATAACATCACTCAATAGTAACAACACGACCAAAATATCATCACTCAATAGTAATAACACGACCAAAATATCATCACTCAATAGCAATAACACGACCAAAATAACATCACTCAATAGCAATAACACGACCAAAATAACATCACTCAATAGTAACAACACGACCAAAATAACATCACTCAATAGTAATAACACGACCAAAATAACATCACTCAATAGTAACAACACGACCAAAATAACATCACTCAATAGCAATAACACGACCAAAATATCATCACTCAATAGCAACAACACGACCAAAATAACATCACTCAATAGTAACAACACGACCAAAATAACATCACTCAATAGTAATAACACGACCAAAATATCATCACTCAATAGCAATAACACGACCAAAATATCATCACTCAATAGTAACAACACGACCAAAATAACATCACTCAATAGTAACAACACGACCAAAATATCATCAGTCAATAGCAATAACACGACCAAAATAACATCACTCAATAGCAATAACACGACCAAAATAACATCACTCAATAGCAATAACACGACCAAAATAACATCACTCAATAGTAATAACATGACCAAAATAACATCACTCAATAGCAATAACAGGACCAAAATAACATCACTCAATAGCAATAACACGACCAAAATAACATCACTCAATAGTAACAACACGACCAAAATAACATCACTCAATAGTAATAACACGACCAAAATATCATCACTCAATAGCAATAACACGACCAAAATAACATCACTCAATAGTAACAACACGACCAAAATAACATCACTCAATAGCAATAACACGACCAAAGTAAGATCACTCAATAGTATTAACACGACCAAAGTAAGATCACTCAATAGTAATAACACGACCAAAGTAAGATCACTCAATAGTAATAACACGACCAAAATAACATCACTCAATAGCAATAACACGACCAAAATAACATCACTCAATAGCAATAACACGACCAAAATAACATCACCCAATAGCAATAACACGACCAAAATAACATCACCCAATAGTAACAACAGGACCAAAATAACATCACTCAATAGTAATAACACGACCAAAATAACATCACTCAATAGCAATAACACGACCAAAATAACATCACTCAATAGCAATAACACGACCAAAATAACATCACTCAATAGTAACAACACGACCAAAATAACATCACTCAATAGTAATAACACGACCAAAATAACATCACTCAATGGTAATAACACGACCAGAGTATCACTGAATGCCAATAACACAACTGAAATAACAACAAAGTGACCAAAATAACAACACTCAATTACAATTTCACGGCCAAAATAATAACACTTAATCCCTTTTATGAATAGAGTACAAATGACGATTTCACCGTGTTGTTCTATCACATGGTGTGTATTCCTTCTCCTGTGATTAATACGCGATCTTTTAAAAACACAATTGTAGAACATCAGGAATGTGAGGAGTTCATCAACTTCAAAGTAGAAAACAACATGATCAACTGTGACTGTCGAAGTCCTTGTAGGTACGTGGTATTTTTTAAACACTTAATAAAATTTTACGTCCGTCTTTGACAGTTCTATTAGAAGTACTAAGAAACCAATCGATCCCTCTTCCTTGTACAATGCATGTCTGCACAATTTTTCAGGCAAAGAGTGTATGATACGAGTTTGTCTGGAAGAGCATGGCCAAGTAATAAATTCCTGGTAAGACATCAAGATCTCAGTCTGTCCGTCCATCTGTCTGTCTCAGTCTGTCCGTCCATCTGTCTGTCTCAGTCTGTCCGTCCATCTGTCTGTCTGTCATTCCGAATAAGGGACATTAAATTATTTCCTTCGATACCTGAACTTTACATTGTAAAGCATCTGGTCATTGTTTTATTATTAAAGTGCTAATATTTTGCTAAAGTTGTAAAGACAAATTTTAAAGTTTCCGTTGGGTGACGGATTTTTAAGTCTCCTACCGGCTTTGCCGAAGAGGACTATTAATTTACTCTCAGTCTGTCCGTCCATCTGTCTGTCATTCCGAATAGGTTTTCCGGGCTTTTCTCCGCATTGGATGAAAATAATCAACTGAAATTTTATATATGACTTTGTCTTGAATAGTTACAGATCAAGTTTGAGTTTCATTACGCTTGACCTACTTTGGACTGAATCATACCCCTTGGTAAATTGTAAGAATCTACACACTGCTTGAAGATATTCAATTGCAATTTGATAAATGGCTTTATCTTGGATAGTTACATATCAAATTTGAGTTCGTTACACTTGACTAACTTTTGACTGAATTATCTTAATAGTAGGGGGACTTTGTATTGCCTGTAATACACTCAGAATGCTTGTTTAACATGTTTTCATGAAAAAATTAAAAATAATCTCTGAATGACATTTTACGGATTTATAAGTTCGGAACCCCCACAAGGGCTGCTCTATTAAACATCTACAGTTGGCATTTCGCAAATTCTGTTATAACGATCTAAATTACAAATACACCTGTCGTTAGGTTGAATGCTGTCTGCTGTGTTTCATACTAATTATCAGTCGTTGTTTTCATACTGATTTTAACTGTGGATTACACCGCTTACCTGGTTTAGATGGAGGGTTTACGGCGGGTGTGACCCGTCAACAGGGCTGCTTACTCCTCCTAGGCATGTGATCCCACTTCTGATGGGTCCTGGGGTCCGTGTTTGCCCTACTCTTCATTTTGTATTCTTTATAGGATTTACATATAATATGAGAGCGATCACTGTTCAATATCTTCAGTTTTTCAGATAATTCTATATGTCGTATTTTACGAAACCTTATTAGTATCATGTAAAACAAAAATATATTTACATTTTACTATGTCGTAATTAAGAAATAATTCTCTCGAAATTACTATATAAGATCTCGTAATTATAAGAAAACATCGTAATTATGAGTAACGTAAAAGTGAATTTATGGCAAAGAAGCTTAAAATAATAAATCATCGATTTATTATTATCGATTTCTTTCCTTTGCGCTTTTTAAATAAAATACACGAATAAACTTTCAGTCTGTAAGTTAACCTTCTATTGGTCTACGTGGCATTCTTCGATAGGAAAGTGATTTCTTATATTTAAAACAGCATTAAGTGAACAATGACGGAAGGAAAAGAGCTTTTATATCGAAATATATTCCATGACTAATATTTATATATATTCTTTTAATTTCGAGGTGATTTCTCTTAACTTCGAGATAATTATATAGTAATTACTAGATCTTTTCTCGTAATTACGAGATAATCTTCCAGCAATAACAAGATTTTTTTTTGTAATTACGAGATAATTTTCCGGTAATAACGAGATCTTTTCTCGTCATTACGAGATAATCGAATGTGATATTTTTTTTTTTACATTATACTAATGGACTTTCGTTGTAATTTTGTCTAAACTTTATAATTGCTGTTTTTGTAGGTTGAAAATATTATGAAAGACATCTGTGGTCCGAATGAGAACTGGTATTTCTCCGGAGACTGTCATTACGTTAAGAACCAGTACACTTTATCAGATACCTCCATAGAAAAGTATCTATTTATTATTTTCTACCAGATTATTCCATACAAAAATATCTATTATCTTCTACATATGCATGGCCCCGTGGGGATCCGGGTTAGAGTAGATCCTCAGTACCCCTTGCTTGTCGTAGGAGGCGACTAAATGGGGCGGTCCTTCGGATGAGACCGCAAAAACCGAGGTGTCACAGCAGGTGTCGCACGTTAACGATCCTCCCTGCTCAAAGGCCATAAGCGCCGAGCATAGGCCTAAATTTTGCAGCCCTTCACCGGCAATGGTGACGTCTCCATATGAGTGAAAAATTCTCGAATGGGACGTTAAACAATATATAATCAATCAATCTACATATGCATGATTATTCCATACAAAAGTATGTTTTTATTATCTTCTAGCAGATTATTTAATAGAAATGTATCTATTTATTATCTTCTACCAGATTACTCCATACAAAAGTACTCGTGATTACCAGTAGTCGCTGTAGCTCAGTGGTTAGAGGGTTCGCTTCGTAACCGGGAGGTCGTGAGTTATAGCTCCGCTCTTGCCATGGCCGCGTCAAACCTAAGGCGAAAAAGAGGTGGTGATTGCTCCTTCGCCAAATGCTCGGCGTTTAGAAATGAGAATCACGGGTCTTTCGGATATGACCTTAAAAACGGAGGTCCCGTGTCACGGTAGGCGTTGGCACGTTAAAGAAGCCTCACTGCTATGCGCTAAGCATTGGTCTAAATTTGTGGTACTTCACCTACAGCTGGTGACGTCTCAATATGCGTGAAAAATTCTCGACGGGACATAAAACAAACAAACGAACAGGGGTACTCTCTTAGTAACGCGTACAGGGGTATATTCATGATTAGCGGTTCTCGTACGCTTGGTATCGTTGTCACCGTAACGTTCCGCGTACTATCTGAATCTTTCAGACTGTGGTTCTTTGTTCAGTGTTATGGAATTTGGGATTAGAGGATGGAGATTTTTACATGTACATTATGTTTGGCTTTTATACGTCGTAGAAATGTAGTACAACAGACAGAGAGGACGTGTGTGCCAATGGCAAGCACTGAAGCCATAAAACTGAAATTATTTGAGAAGGCAATATGAACAAAATTAACGTCATTCGCAAAAATTAAAACAAGGGAGAATGATCTACATTGCAAATCCTACAAAATAGCTATATTATTTTTGTAAATTTCAGTGTTTGAAGTGTTAAAGGCTCTATGACAAATGGTTTACTCATTATTTAGACCAGACATTAAGACACCGAGGGTTCCTTATCGTATCAACGCCCAATGTGTTCCTTATTGTATCAATGTGTTATTGGAAATAAATCCCTGACTCGTGGCTCTAATTTCAGTTACAACCAGACTGATTAAAATCAAACCTTCACTAGATTTTCCTTTTTTATTTTCATTGTCGCTTCAATCAAAATTTGAAGAAGAAAAAATCCAGGAAGGTTTGATTTTAATCAGACTGAATTACAACCATAAACCTACTATCTACTGATAGGATCATTGAGATATACTATGAATGACATGTTTAAAGGTAGCAATTTCAAAGAAAAGGTGGGACGTGGGTGCCGGTCTTTCGGATGAGACCGTATAAACCGAGGTCCCGTGTCGCAGTAGGTGTGGCACGATAAAGATCCCTCCCTGCTCAAAGGCCCTGAGTGCCGAGCATAGGCCTAAATTTGCAACCCTGTCACCGGTAATGGTGACAGCCGCCGGATAGCTGAAAAATTGCTCCGGCGGCTATAAACAAACAAACAAACAAAGAAAAGGTGGGAAGAATGGATGAGTAAATCATGTTCTTGGACACAATTTTAAAGATTTTCAATTATGGAATTTTGAAAGATATTGAAAATTTAGGGTGAGTTGTGGTTTTAATATCATAAATATAAAACTTATTTTCATCTTTGCAGACTAGCGGGAAACTTTCTTAAAGTCGTTGTTCATTATGAAGATTTAAACTACGAAGAAATAAAAGAAGAACCTATGTATGATGTAAGTATATTAGATATTAGGACTGATATTCAGTCTTAGTAATACGAATAGTAGGGGGCCTCCGTGGCCGAGTGGTTAGAGCATCGGGCTCAAAATCACAAAGCCTCTCACCTCTGTCGGCGCGCGTTCGAATATCGGCCGCGGCGTTATGTGAGCAAGTTTGCGGAAGGTCGGTGGTCTCTTCCCAGGTACATTATATCTGGGTTTTCTCCTCCACCAACAAAAACAGATAACTGAAAAATTGTTGAGTATGGCAGAAAACAATAAATAATCAATCAATAAATAATACGAATAGTGTATCTGCAGAACCGTAGCTCTCTGGTAAAAATTGGGATAAGCCAATCAGCTGCAGATCCACGTTATGAAAACCTTCGATTTACGGCGCAACTTTTCCTGCCCAGGATTCAAATGTATAATCTTCGAATTTTTATATCGCGGCCTCAAGATGTTAATATTAAAGTATTCGTGACAAATTTTCCCACATAACTGCGGTAAGATACATGAAAGTTACGTTCGATATGAAAACTCTCAGCTTCAATGAAATTATCAGTCATTTCGAACTTCGTTTACATCACTCTATATTTATGGACAACGGTGTCTATTTTAACTATTTCTCCATTTTTTTTCAATTAATAACTATTGGACAAAAATAAATACAGTCCGTCTTTTAAATAATTATTTAGAGATTTGAACATTGCATTAGATATCAGGTTCTCTTAAGATACCAGCATTGGGTTTCAGATCTTTTTTTCCCCCATTTTTCATATATGCTATTTGTGTTTTAAGATCAAGATGACCGAAAACTCTTATTTAGTAGTAGTTTTGATAAAAAAATCGAATTTGACTGACAACCTGGCATGGTTATATCAACAGGCAAACTAAATAAAAGCCATGAGTTTTCATTTTGAAGGGGACTTTAATAAATGTTTGAGGTTATGACTGATCACAAGGGTAGTTAGTAAATAGGATTTTTCCTTTCAATTTTAATGAAAAATAGGTGTAGTGATGCTGTATTGTTTATCGTGGTGACACAAATCAAATATGAATTGTACATTGTTGGCAAACAAAGGATAGGTTGTAAAAAAAGATGTTTTGTTGATACATACCAGGTTCGATTCATTATATCAGTTGTTTCATCAATACGAACATAGACATGGGGATGTGTGTCATGACGTCCTTGATATCAAAAGAGATATAGCAGTATCTGAATCGTGCACAGAATAAGTTGTGCCGTATTTGTAGCTCTGAGGTTTTTCCCAGTTTGTTTCCCCAGAGAGCTACAGTCCCGCTGCAACTACTAGTAGTATATCTTCTGGTCTCAATCAATTGTTTATATTCCCTTAATTTTTAAAAATTCTATATACTAGTAGTAATTACTGATCACATGATTTGTCGATACTAGTCAAGGGCGCCATTAAATAATGAAACATATGTATCTGATTTGTTTATTCTATTTATAAACTTAATTTATCCCCATGGGGGGTCCGGGTTAGAATAGGTCCTCAGTACCCCTTGCTTGTTGTAAGAGTCGACAAAATAAGGTGATCCATTGGATAAGACTGCAGAAACTGAGGCCCAGCGTCACATAAAGATCTTTCCCTGTTCAAAAGTCATAAGCGCCGAGATTAGGCCTAAAGTTTGCAGTCCTTCACCGGCAGTGGTGACGTCTCCATATGGATGAAATATTCTGAGAGGGACGTTAAACAATATATAATCAATCAACTAAACTTAATTTACATACTCATTAAATAAGCTGTATTTATATTTCATACTATTTGGTAAAAGTCAACTGGTTTCAGTCAAAGCCAAATCACACGTGAATGCCGTAAAATTCGTTAAACATGAAAAACAGGTAGAACTGGTGATGACTGTTCATCTGTGTTGGTCTTTTACAGGGTTTTCAGTTTGTCTCGGACGTTGGAGGCACGCTGGGACTTTTCGTGGGAGCTTCCATCCTCAGTTTTGTTGAAGTACTTCAATTTCTCATCGAACTATTGAACTTTTTGCGATCTAAAGTGTTTATGCGATCGAAGCATTCGTTGACGCCTATTACAGATATCCACTGCCAGCACCAGTACGAAAAGTAAACCGCAATGTCAGAATGAAGAATTTGGGATTAGATTTCTAAAACATTTTTTAAAAAATATTTTGTCTTAAATTTCAGAATAAAACTCGGCCAAGATTTTACTCTTAGCAGAGTCTCACAACTGCAAACTTAATCAATTCTCATTTTGATCAATTCTGATTTTTCTTCGCCAATTTAAGTTTAATTTGCTGTAAGCGGACATTTTGGAAAACCCATTTGGTACATCATGGGCGTTGTCTGGCGTGCAAATATTCATGGGGATTAGAGTCTGTGAAGAGAAATTTGATAAAATGGCCAGTGTCCAGTTTTACCTTTAATTTTACTTCATTGGTACAGTAAACAAGGATGACCCAAATCAAGTATTTGGATTCTTCACAACCTACGGTGGATACTGGACCATAATTCATCGCCTAGGACTCCTTGTTTCCTGTATACTATATCAATGTTTGAGCGCCATCTGGTGCCATACTATATTTACTTGCAGTAGTCACGAACTCTTTTGTATGCGTCCATATTATGGTGCAGTGATGTTTGTACCTTCATCCGTCCGCAGGGTTTCCGTTTCTTTTACAGAGCGTTTGCATGGGTATTGAAGATGTGCATATGGCAAGGATTTTAATTTTTTTCAATTTTCGAGAAAATTACAGGTTGTTGGACTTTGTCAATTTTGAGAAAATATTACAGAGATAGTACATGGTTTGTCCGTCTCCTTCAGTGTCCAATTGATGACCTTAAAAACAGTCTACATAAGCTTGTGATGGACGCACGTGCTATGTACCGTTTCCGGTAACCTGTTTTAAATTTATTTGATATTTTGTTATTTGTTATTTTGTATTTTTGTACAGATGTAAATTGATTTATATTGATTGGTTACCCTTGTTATTTTCCATGATTGACAGGGGTCATTCCTGAACATTAATTCGAGAAAAATGAAATTGTACATATAATCTCACCGGATGCTTTTCGGTAAAGGTGAAGATAACTTTTAGGGTAATTCAATATTGTACTTCTTTTATGTAATGATTTTTAAATCTGGATAATAACAGCATAGAGAACTGAGTATTTTTGTAACGCAAGTCAGTCTAGATACTAATTATACTTCTGTGTTTCAAGATTGCACTTAAACTTTTCGATCTTCTCGAGTTTTATTCAGTTAATATGAGAAATTCTCTGCATTTGGCGTGTTACCTGTTATGCTTGCGTTCTGTACTAATAACTACTTCCGCATAATGTAACAATGCATTCTATAAGAATTGTCCAATATGTCTAAAAATAGTAGACAGTGGACACTTTTCCAACTTATTGGGAAGTTTTCATATCAAATTTGACAATACTGCCATTTAATGGAAAATGCTTCACTATCATATTGTGTCTCAAGATGTGTATGGCTGCCTTGTGGGTTTAAGTATTAGTAAATCTTAAAATAATGATACATCTGTCCTGTTATGCAATATCTTCATACTAAGAGAATTTTCTTTATAATTTTTTTTTTAAAATATGACCTCATTTTCATTCTGAAGTTATTTACCAATATCATCAAAAGTTTGATCTTCATTCTCAGAAAATATTCTCGAGCGGGACTTTAAACAATATTTAATCAATCAATCAATCCATTCTCAGGAAATAAATCTTTCAAATATTTGATGTCACTTTCACGCATTTATTAAACTCGTAAGTGCAGTTAACCAATAATAAGACAGCTATTGATAGCTTGCTCTTTTTATTCTCTACTCGTGGTATGCTAACATAAGTAAATAGTTTATTTTAATATCCAATTGCCTTTTATTAGAATAATTACCCCCCCCCCCTTTTTGGGGAGCTCATTCCTTGTTAATTTTTCTGAGCGTGTAACAGTTTAACTATTGACCGGTCAATAATCTTGACTGTTTCATGGCACGCGTTTAATTCAATTTAATTTCATTAAATCAGTTCGATATTTCACAGGTAGCTTTCTTATCACAAGAGGTGTTGGTATTCAAAGGTCAAGGTCACTACGTAACTTCATAGAAAAAACATGCTAGCAATCACTGCAAAGAAGGGTGAAGATAACGAACGGTGTTTAACCCTATAAATTCTCTACAGAATACAAAATCGAGAACATGACAAACACGGACCCCTGGACAAACCAGAGGTGGGATCAGGTGTCTAGGAGGAGTAAGCACTCCCTAATGACCGGCCACACCCGTCGTGATCCCTCTATTTCTCAAGACAAAAACGAAATATGAATAACCTATGAATATGTAGTTAAGTCTTGTGCTCAATAACTTTCGGAATTTCCTTTTCAGTGACTTAAAACTGGTGTAAATCATTAAAAATTGGGTTACATTAGGCATGGTATATTGCAAATCCTTATAGTCTATATTGCCGATTTTCGATATTCTTAAAAATGGTAGAGTGAAGATAACGAACAGTGATCAATCTCGTAACTCCTATGAAGAATACAAAATTAAGAGTAGGACAAACATGAACCCCTGGACAATCCAAAGGTGGGATCAGGTGTCTAGGAGGAGTAACCGCTCCCTAATGACCGGCTACACCTGTCGTTATCCCTCTACCTTGATCAGATAAACGGAGTAACTCGCAATCGAAATCGGTAGGGAAGAACAGCCTAACAATTGGTATGCTTTGACCCAACAAACAAGATCATCATTAGAATTGATTGTTTGTTTGTTTTACGTCCTGACGAGAATTTTTTACTCATATTGAGACGTCACCAGCTGTAGGTGTACCACATATTTAGACCTATGCTTAGCGCTCAGGGCCGTACCAGTGAGAGTTCTTTAACATGTCAACGCCTACCGTGAGACGGGACCTCCGTTTTTAAGGTCATATCCGAAAGACCCGTGATTCTCATTTCTAAATGCCGAGCATTTGGCGAAGGAGCAATCACTACCTATTTTCATGTCTTAGGTTTGACGCGGCCATGACATGAACGAAGCTCGAATTCACAACCTCCCGTTTACAAAGCGAACGCTCTAACCATTGAGCTACCGCAACCGGTTTCATTAGCAACAAATAAAACACAGAAGTGTAACTGGTTTATCTTCACACATCGTTAACTAGCATAGTTTACACTTCTTAAACGACAGTTTACACATGATAAACCAACAGTTTACAATTAAGATAATAAAATTCTTTATTTAAAAGTCGGATATATGTTACCGAGCAGTAAGGCTGATGATGGTTTTCGTAGTTTATTTAGACATTTAAAGGCATTGACCTATAATACAAAGAAATGTATAAGTTCTAGAGGAATATTATAACATTAGAATCACAATTACAAAAAGTCACCTACAGTTAACAATTCACGGAGCGTTATATTTTATCAAAAAAATATGTACGTGAGTTCTGTAAACAATTTAAATTAAGATCTTACAGAAACAAATTTCAAGTTTGACTGTAAAAATACAATAAAGTATATACCTCACAATCAAAATTATAACTGATATCAACTTTTATATGGTAATGAAACATAATTTAAATATAGAATTTACATACCATATGATGAAGAAACCCCGGATCAGTATAACTCTTCCACAACGTATTACTGCTCTGATTTAACTATAAAACCCGGTAACTTTATACTAAAAGTGAAACTCTCTTATTGGATAAAGAAAACTGAAGTGACCAATGAAATGAAAGGACCAATAAGAAAACAGAATAAGACTTTACTCAGCAAATTCAATCCGAATATTGGTCAGCTTTAGTAAATGAAAATTAGAATTTAATTTAATTGGTGAAAAAATAAAATAAATACATATAGAAAATAGATATTCGTACTATCACATATATATTAGCAATATAGCAGCTATTTACCAACTTGCACGCATGTTGGTGCTATGGTGTAATTTGGCAAAGTTTTGTTGCCAAAATTAAAGAATATTTAAAAATCCATAAGTACCACGCGTGTCCAGTTCATTTTCTGTTCGGACAAGTCTTCTCCATTAACACTTGTCCAGTCGGACGAGTTTTTTTTTTTTTTCATTATCGAATAATCTTAAATTTGAAGAAGGAAAAAATCCCGCATAGCTCATTCATATTAGTTTAAACATGCTCATTTTTTTAAATTCGAAAACATGGAGTGTAATATGGTCTTCGTTGTTATGGGATCTAGTAATTTAAGCAAACAGACCGCAAACTTCCGTCAGCACACAAACCTCGACTAGGGAATTCGAAGTAGACTGGCTACGCGCGGGTGCATAATTTGACCAAGTCGTTGGTGTATATTCCCCACAAACGTCTGGATTCTTTTCTGAACTCAAAACGAGACTTACCGAATTGTTGATAAAGACGCTGATTAGCTTATTCAAAAAAGGCCAAACCCGTGCCCAAAGAAACTACTTTGAATTGAACTCGAAAGAGTTGAAGTTTAGTTTTTCTAATATTCATAAGGATATCACTTTAGAGGATTTAGTTCCCAGGATCTCAAAAATGCAGAAGCCAGGAAATTTACAATTTTTATTCCCCTTTACCAAAAAAAAAAAAAAAATACATAAATAAATAAATAAAATAAAAAACAAAAACAAAACAAACAAAAAACAAAACAAAACAAAACAAAAACCAAAAAAAACAAACAAACAAAAAACCAAACAAAAAACAGAACAAAAAAAACCAAAAAAAAACCAAACAAACAAACAAAAACCAAACAGAACAAAACAAAAAACAAAAAAACCAAAAAAAAACCAAAACAAACAAAACAAAAAACAAAAAAAGCAAAACAAACAAAAAAACAGAACAAAAAAAAAACCAAAAAAAAAAACCAAACAAACAAACAGAACAAAAAAACCCCAAACAAAACAAAAACAAACAAAAAAACAAAACAAAAAAACCCATAATTATCTATAATTTGTTGAGTACTACATACAACCTTATGAAAACATCAGATTTTTTACAGATGAAAATACTGTCTATACATCAGGAACCCAGTCTCTGTCAGGGTACAGTGAATACCAGTCCTACCCTCCATTTCACTACCCAGTCGATTCTCTCCCTTGTTTCGCTACCCAGTCGATTCTCTCCCTTGTTTCACTACCCAGTCGATTCTCTCCCTTGTTTCGCTACCCAGTCGATTCTCTCCCTTGTTTCGCTACCCAGTCGATTCTCTCCCTTGTTTCGCTACCCAGTCGATTCTCTCCCTTGTTTCACTAGCCAGTCGATTCTCTCCCGTGTTTCGATACCCAGTCGATTCTCTCCCTTGTTTTACTACCCAGTCGATTCTCTCCCTTGTTTCACTACCCAGTCGATTCTCTCCCTTGATTCGCTACCCAGTCGATTCTCTCCCTTGTTTCGCTACCCAGTCGATTCTCTCCCTTGTTTCTCTACCCAGTCGATTCTCTCCCTTGTTTCACTACCCAGTCGATTCTCTCCCGTGTTTCACTACCCAGTCGATTCTCTACCGTGTTTCACTACCCAGTCGATTCTCTCCCTTGTTTCACTACCCAGTCGATTCTCTTCCTTGTTTCACTACCCATTCGATTCTCTTCCTTGTTTCGCTATCCGGTCGATTCTCGCTCTTTCAATATCCAGTCGATATTTTCTCTTTCACTATCCGGTCGATTCTTTCCCTTTCACTATCCAGTCGACCTCTCTCTTGTTTTACTAGCCAGTAAATTCTCTTTCTTTCGCTGTCCAGTAGACTATTTCTCTTTCAATATACAGCCGATTTTCTCCCTTGCTTTCACTATCCAGTCGATTCTCTCCCTTGTTTCGCTACCCAGTCGATTTTCTCCCTTGTTTCACTATCCAGTCAATTCTCCCCTTGTTTCATTATCCAGTAATTTTCTCTCCCTTTCTTTCACTATCCAGTCGATTATCTCCCTTATTTCACTGTCCGGTTGATTCTCTCCCCTTGTCTCACTATCCAGACAATTTCCTCCCTTTCTTTCACTATCCATTCTATTCTCTCTTTTTTCACTAACCATTCGACCATCTCCCTGTTTCACTATTCAGTCGATTCTCTCCACTTGTTTTACTACCAGTCGATTCTCTCCCATTTTCCACTATCCAGTCAATTCTCTATCCCTGTTTTATCATCAGGCAATTCTCTTCCTTGTTTCACTATCCAGTCGATTATCTCCCTTGTTTCACCAACTAGTCGATTTTCTCCCTTGTTTCACTATCCAATCAATTCTCCCCTTGTTTCATTATCCAGTAATTTCTCTCACCTTGCTACACTATCCAGTCAATTATCCTTCTTTCACTATCCAGTCGATTCTTTCCCTGTTTTACTATCCAGTACATTCTATCTGTTTCCTACATAGTTGTCTGACGAGAAAAAATGAAAACTTCAAAATTTGGTTTGTAAACTTTCACATTTTCGACTTGTCCAGAACCTCTGGGCCAGTGTCAACAAAACTTGGTATAAAAGCATCCTTGGGGGGAAGGGGATTCAAGGTGTTTAAATGAAGGACAACGCCATTCTCAGAGAGGAGATAATAGCGAATAGCAAAAACACACTGAAAAGCTTTTAAAATCTTCTTCTCCAGGGGGCCTCCGTGGCCGAGTGGTTAAGCATCGGGCTCAAAATCACAAAGCCTCTCACCTCTGTCGGCGCGTGTTCGAATCTCGGCCGCGGCGTAAAGTGAGCAAGTTTGCCAGTTTACATGCGGAAGGTCGGTGGTCTCTTCTCAGGTACATTGTATATGGGTTCTCTCCTCCACCAACAAAAACTGGACGCCACCAGATAACTGAAAAATTGTTGAGTGTGGCGGAAAGCAATAAATAATCAATCAATCAATAATCTTCTCCAGAACCACAGGACCAATTTCAATCAAACTTGACACAAATCATTCTTGGGTAAAGGGCATTCAACTGTTTTCAAAATAAGGGTCATACCCCTTTCAAAGGGGAGATGATTACAGAAATGCAAACATATTGTGGGGTCATTTAAAAATCTTCTTCTTAAAAACCACTAAGCCAGAAAAGTTCCAATTTACATATAAGCTTCCTGACATAGTACAGATTTAAGTTTGTTAAAATCATGGTCCACGGGGAGTAGGTTGGGGCTACAATAGGGAATCAAAGTTTCATATGCGAAAATATAGGGGAAAAATCTCTAAATATTTTCTTCTCCAGAACAACGAGGCCAATTTCATTCAAACGTAGAACAAATCATCAATGGATAAAGGAGATTCAGGTTTGTTCAAATGAAAGGCCATGTCCTTTTCAAAGAGGAGATAATCACAAAAATTCAGAATTAGGGTGGGGTCATTTAAAATCTTCTTAAAGCAATATAAGCTGTAAAAATTGTTATTTTGGGGTCCTAAAATTTAATCGAAAATTTTGTAAACATCTACCTTCTAATACCTGATTTTATCGATTAAACTTTTGATATGTTGTATTTTTTGCATTAAATGCAAAAATGTTCGACAGTTGAAATTAAGTTTTCCCGTACCTTAATTTTCCCGACATTATTTCCGTATGCAATGACCTAAAGTTGAACTCATTCGGCAAAGTCAAATGCGCAAGCGCAATATTTCCGGTAAGCACGAAAGATGTCTGACACGAAAGGTTCGAAGCGAGGGAGAAAGCCGACTTTGGAATTTTGCGTAATGTTTCGAGCGATCCCTTAAAACTATCATAACTAAAAAACATACTATCATAACTTAAAAACATATAACATCGTTAACAGTGCCAAAATAATGATGGTAACTAGAATTTTATCTCACCTCGCCGTCCATATTTTAATGACCCGGATACAACCCGATCCACCCCGATCAGCATCAGAATCAATCGTGTCAACATCGGTTATCTTCGGGATTGTCGCCGACGATTAATCAGCTGCCATTGTTAGGGTCAAACGGAATGTCGAGGAATATATTTTTCATCACGTAAAGGTGTGTAAACGATGCATAAGAGAGGAAATTCGATGCAGTTCTTTTTTTTCAATCATATCAACGTTCATTTAACCTCTTTTAATGCCACTATAAAAAATTGCAATTTTGGCAGCTTATATTGCTTTAAGAACCATTGGACCAGAAAAGTTCCAATTTACATGGAAGCTTCCTAACATAGTACAGATTCATGTTTGTTAAAACCATGACCCACGGGGGTAAAGTGGGGCCACAGTAGGGGATTAAAGTTTCATATGCGAAAATATAGGAAGAGATCTTTAAAAAAATCTTCCCCAGAACCACAGGGCCAATTTCATTCAAACTTAGCACAAATCACCCTTCGGTGAAGGGTTTTTGAATTGTTCAAATGAAGGGCTATGTTCCCTTCAAAGGGGAGATAATCACAAATATTCAAAGATGGGGTGGGGTCTTCAGAAAAGTTCCAATTACATTGAAGCTTCCTGACAGTATAGATTCAACCTTTTTTTATATAAAGAATCATGGCCTCCAGGGGTAGGGTGAGGCTGGGGGATCAAAGTTTTAAATGTGAAAATATAGGGAAAAATCTTTAATGATTTGAACAAACTGAAATCCGCACTACGCACGAATGCTTGCATATTAATTGTGGATAATCATTTCGCTTTTCCTCTAGAGAAAAAAAAATATTTTTAAAGATTTTCCCTATATATTCCCATAAAAAACTGTGTTCCCTATTGTGGCCCCACCCTTCCTACGGCGCATGATTTGAACAATCTGACTTCCCACTCGTTCGGGAAGTTTTTACATAAGCTTTGTCTTTTCTGATCTAGTGGCTTTTGAGGAGAAAATTTTTAAAAGATGTCACCATATTTTCACTATTTCTTAATTATCTCACCGTTGAAAAGGGTGTGACCCTTCATTTAAATATTTTAAATCCCCTTTACCCAAGAATGCTTTCTGGCAAGTTTGGTTGAAATTAGCTCTTTGATTCAGGAGAAAAAGTTGAAAATGTTAAACTTTACGGACGGACAGATGGGCACAAGAAAAAAAAAAAAGCTTACTTGAGCCCCCTCAAAATAGATAAATAAATAAATTAATAATAATAATAATAATAAAATACATACATAGACAAACAAACAAACCGTAAATGGTTTAGTACAAAACCGAAATTTAAATTCAAGCATGTATTCAATAATTCATAATTTCAAACTGCAGGTTTGCACTTCCAGTATACACATTCCCTTGGGAATACTTTGTACATGCGTAATTATTTCATGAACATGTTCTTATTTGGCTATGTCATTATTAGCGCACAAACGCTACAACTCATTTTCTCCCCATAAAGCATCCCCAACCCACCCAGCATGTAGCATCTAACTAAGGTAAATAGACTTTTCCACAACACTATTTGAAACGTACATATAATAATTATATTCTTATAACGTTGCAATAGTGTCTCTCTGTTATAAGCCCCCTATTTTCTCATCAAAGTTTCAATATAGATCTAAATCTATTTAGTTCCCTTTATAAAAGACTTTTTTTTTCCCTCTGTACCCCACTTTTTTTTTTTTCTTTTTTTTTTCCTCGGTGGTGCTACACTATTGACAATACAGAGTTAGTGCCCTTTGAATATGTTTGGATACTTCCGGTGCACGTGTTGTAACAAAATGATGCACATGAAAGAAAGCTGATAGCCTCACATGAAGTCATGTCACAACTGAAAGAGAAGTACAGTATTTTATTTACTTTGTTTCCGTTATTAGTAAACGGAGTTTATCGGACGATTGACTTAAGAAGGATTGTCTGGTGGCGATAGCTATCAATACATGCAAGTTGCAACGACATTCATCTGCTAACATTTAGTGATGCAAAAGTGAAAATATATTGAAACATCAATATTGACCAAAAATGCAGTTTAGACGTCGCAACGAATTAATGTTGTCAGAATATATACGTGTACATGACGCAACTACCCAAATAATAAAGCATGTAAGGATTACTTGCATTGTAAAAGAACTCTTGTATTTCTTCATTATTAAATGTACAGGTGTCTGTGTTGAAAAAAGTACTTGCACGCTTATATAGACAATTTTCAAATTAAGGAGGAATGCTACAGTGAAGAAATTTGATATGGATGAAATTTACTTTATTTAGTCAAAAAAATGAAGTTTTAGTTGAAAGTAATTGGGAAAAAAAAATCAAAACCCACACTGACTTGAACCTGTGATCTACAGATCAACAGTCGACATACTAACCTTACTGAGCTATTAGCTAGGCAATTAAATCTAAATGGAATAGATAAATATTGCTGGTATTTATATTTCCATTCATGCTTTTAAAGGAAGTTACCATTATGATGATATAGTATGGCTCCTGAAGGGAAATGCTTGAAAATTTTAAGCATTCTTGATATATAAAATTTAAACTTTATCATCTTAATTCCTTTGTAAATTCCAAATTGAACAAAAATTCATAAGGCTATTTCAATATTAAATGTGTTTTGATTCATTTTCTGATTTTATATATATATATATACACATTTTTATTCCACAGTTTTGCAATAGAAACAAAGTATGAACCCATTTTTACTGGTGGAAAAATTCATGTAAGTATTTGTCAACATACAGAAGTATTTATCAACATACAGAAGTATTAATTAAACGTTTGTGCAAATAAGACCAAAATAAAATTATAGTTTGTTTGGAATTGCCGCCCACCTCATTAAAATTACTATGCTGGAAAAACTTTATTGACAAAATCATTTATATATTTTTTATTGAAAAGTGTTTAATTTTCTTCACTCAATGGATTATGTTTATTTCTTGGTATCTGTAATAAAGCATTTATAAGATCATCGTTGGCAAGTGGCAGTCGCCAAAATGTCAGACCGATGTCTAAATTTTAAAATCATCTTCAATGATGGTTGTTTGTATATTGTTTAACGTCCTACCCAACTACAAAAAAAAAAATAAAAATAATTCCCTCCCTTCTGGGTCTGAAACCCCCTAGGTGGCAATTCCAAACATTTTTTTAAGGATGGCCCAATGGTGAAAAACGGAACCAAGGAGAATAACATGGACAGAGTCCCTTCTTTTTATAATGACTCCTGTTTCCAAACTCCCCTCCCCCCCAAAAAAAATAAAATAAATGACTCATCGATAATAATGTTAAGAAATGCCTCATTAAAATGTGTAAAATATGTATGTATTGTCAAAAATAACCTCAACAGCTAAACATCTTTCCCAACTTGACCAGACTGTATGAATGCAACTACAGACTGTGTGTCTGATTGACCAGACTGTATGAATGCAACTACAGACTGTGTGTGTCTGATTGACCGGACTGTATGAATGCAACTACAGACTGTGTGTGTCTGATTGAACAGACTGTATGAATGCAACTACAAATTCTTTTCCTGTTTTCAGATATCTAACTCTCCCATTGCTTTATAGACTAAACCAATTACAGATTCTTTTCCTGTTTTCAGATATCTAAAGATGGAGTCTACATGTTTTGTGGATGTGGAAATAAAATTCACATACTTGATATAGAATCAGGCCAAACCAAAATCACATTATCCCAGGTTTGTATGCCATTGATCTTCTGACTGTATTTTGAAATGGTCCTAGCAGCAGCTGTTAAGTAAATCAATTAAATTTTGATATCAGCATGATCAAATGAAGAAAATTAGTAAATTTTAAGGATGATTATTGAAAAATTACGAAGGCATCTGTGGTGTTCATGAATTCCAAGATGGTTTGAAAATTGACCATGTTTGGCAGGATGTGAGAGATGCATTACTAAGAGGCATTTTGGAGCATTTATTTTTCTTAGTATGCAATACAAGGTACATGTATTTAGTCAGACAGAACTTACCAGTCTGATGGAACCTTTAACTCTGTCAGACCAAATGTCTGACGGTGATTTAAAACTTTTGACAACTCTGTGAATCAACCTTCCATTAGCTGCTGCTGAGCAATTATGTTAGAATCTGAGAGCTTGAAAATATAGAGTAAAAAAAAACATTACAGTGTTTGAACCCATACTTCATTGAAAGTTTTAATGAAAATCACTGTTAAAAGAAGTAATGTATTTAAAAGGCGTAATGATAAATGAAGATATGAAGAGTGCAAAAAGTCCTTGCATGGATGATTAATGGATTGATATATAATAATTATCTCAAGTTTTGTGTTGACAGGAAGAGGATGAGGAAATCACCCATTTTTGTCTCTCTCCAAGTAATGAGGTAAGTTTTCAAAAATACCTATATAGGTGTCACACTCTGCTTCATTCTTTATTTTGATTTTCATTCTTAGTCTTCACGTTTGTGCAAAATTTACACAATTCAGTGTGTTTACATTCGTCAGTTTCTTTCAGTCTGTCCACTATTGTAAATCATTTATTATTTATATATTATTTTGTGGGATGATGTTTTAGTAAGAATAACTTCTCATTTTTTATTTATGATATGGTAGTTCACTTTTACGTGTTTGGAAAGGCAGTAACTTTGTCGGTGTACTACTAAAACAACGGAAATTAAACCCCAAAACCTAAAAATTAGAAAATTATTAATATTACAGTATATGTGACACATAAATCATTACTGTCTTATTTGCTGCTTTGTGAAGTCAGATTTTCTGTCATTCATATTCATGTAGCATATAGTGCTTTTTCTTTCATTTTTTGGGGTCACTACATATTGTATCTGGTTGTCAGTGTGTTTGTTCATCTGTTTCTCCAAATCTTTATCAACACACTGTTATAAGTAGATGGTTTGGTAGACTGTACTTTCATTTTGTTTAAAAGTGAAACAATGTGTACTTTTATTTTCAGTTTGTAGTTGTGGCCACCAAACACTTGGTATTGAGGCAGTGGAACTGGAAAGAGAAGGTCATTGTAAGGTCATGGAAGGTCAGTGCATAATTTCAGATTGAAACACGATGCATAGCCTTAATTTTGCTATGGTGAACTAAAACAGCAGTGAAATGTAACATAACCACATCTTTATTCGGGGGGGGGGGGGGGGGGACATTAAATCTGTACATTTAATGTAATAGGATCGAATATAGGAGCTGTGAAATCATGTCTAGTGCTCTACCAATTTAGCTTAAGGGTTAACCCTCTAGCAGAGTTCATTGGAAGGCCATAAGTCAGACAATACCATATTGCTCCCTCCAGAGAGAGAGAGTGGGAAAGAAAGAGAGAGTGGGAAAGAAATAGAGAGATCTGCAACTCTCCCTGAGTGTCAAGAACTGTGGGGTAATTACTTCCATCCACCACAAAATACATGGATTCTAAATGTAATAGAGATGGTATGTGTTTTTGCTGAGAATCATAACTTGGACCTCTGGCACAACAAGCACTTACCGATTGAGTTGGAGGGTTAACCCACTAGGTAGAGGCAGTAACATCTAAGGTTGTCTTTAGCATTACCACAGTATTTAATACTATATAAAATAGCCAGGAGCAAATTTATAGCTGTGTGCAGAAATAGATTCTCAAATGCATCTGATTCCACCCAAAGCTGTAATGGAAGTACATATCTCGTAAGATTTAAAATTTTATTGTGAAAAGTTAATTAAGTATGCCTGTTATATTTAGGCTGTTCACATTTCCCCTGTTCTGGCAATGGACTTCGATGTTTCTTCCACACTGTTGGCGACAGGAAGTTCTGACACAACCATCAAGCTATGGGACATCGACAAACAGTATTGTACACACAACCTTAAAGGTCATGCAGGGGTCATTAGGTACTACCTACACTCACATTGTCTGTAGATTATGCCAAGATAACTTTTTTCTAATTGTAGATTATGTTAAGATAACTTGTTTCTAAAATTATCTATCTAAAATTATTTTAAACTCTATGGTTAAGTTTCATTGTGAAGTTCTAAACAAAACAGTTGGCAAGCAATTGTGAAATGTGTGTGAAAGTTTTCAGCTAAACAGTTGGTAAACCGTTGTGTATTTTTAGTTAAACAGTTGACTAGTAATGGTGTAATTTGTTAAGCACACATTTGATTCCTTTAATAACCAGCATTGTGAGGTTTCACCCGGACAATGAGAAGCTACAACTGTTCTCCGCTGCAGATGATTACAAGGTGAAGGTCTGGGACCTGAAAACCAGCAGGTGCTTGGTGACGATAGAGGCCCATTTCAGTGTGGTGACTAGCATAGTCTTCTCACCAGATGGCACAACAATGTACAGGTAGGTCATGGTTGACTTGAGTAACAAATAGGACTTGAATTTTGGGGTTCAGGGTTCAAATCTCTGTTCCACTGAATTATGGGGTTCGGGGTTCAAATCTCTGTTCCACTGAATTTTTCTCCAACAAACAATTGGAAGAAAATAAATGACTAAATGTAATTTGACTTCACCACTGTAGAATTTGCTGCTGTCTGTTTTAAAGTTGACTTCACTTTTTCACAGTGGCGGTAGAGATCGCATTGTATCTGTCTGGAATTTGGACGAGCTGAAAGTAACCAAGACCATCCCAGTGTTTGAGGTAGGCCGAAGATCAGTCGCACAACGCTATAACTATGTGCATGTTTAAGGTAAAGGTAGGTTACCCAGGCCGTACTTGTGTTTGAGGATCAGAAGAACAAGGCAATACCTCTGTGTAGATAGGTGTAAATCAGGTGAACAAGGCCATACCTGTAGGTCTAATTTGGATAACAAAGCTTTAATCAGGTAGGTATAAATCAGGCCATACCTGTGTTTGAGGAAGATCAATTGACCACATCTGTACTTAGTACTTTTAGGGGGATTGTAGGTAAGGAGTAAGGGTTCCAACTTTGAGATAGGCCATAGATCAAGTGTATTGTAAATCAGGTGACCCAAGACCAGTCCTGTGTTTGAGGTGGGTCATATGTCAGGTAGTGAAGGTACCTGTAGGTCAGATGTCAGGTAGTGAAGGTACCTGTAGATCACATGACTAACGCTACATTTGTGGTTGAGGTTAGTCATTAATCAAGTCAACCAAAATTTCATTCCTGTTTGATATAGGTTTAAATCAGGTGAAAGAGCCACATTTAGGTATGAGGTAGATCAGATAACTTAAACCTTACTTTTGTATGAGATAGATCATGTAACTTAAGGTGGTATATGTATATGAGGTAGATCAGGTAAATAATGTGGTACCTGTGTATGAGATAGATCAAGTAACTAAAGCCTTACCTGTGTATAAAGTAGATGAAGTAATTAAGGCTTTACCAGTTCATAAGGTAGATCAGGTAACCAAGGCTTTACCTGTGTTAGGTACATGTAAATCAGAGACCAGTAAGATATTGCATTAAAAATGTATGATTTTAAATCTGATGATCTCGAACTGAAGATCTGACGTCCCTTTCTCAGTGACTAATGGTATTGTGTTGTTGTGAATGTGTCAGTAATGGGTTTTTTTTTAAGAGTGTGGAGGCAGTAATCATGCTGCCACAGGACAGAGAGTTTCCTGAGCTGGAGGTCTCCGAGAAGCAGTCACCACACATCATAACAGCTGGCAGTAAAGGTAGGGGTCAAATGTTTATCACTCTTGCCTCAAAAACAGAAAATCAATATCTGGCCGTTTTGATGGAGAAATTTCGTCTTTTTTTCCTCTCAGTTTTATTTTAAGTTTTAAGATTAAAATTTAAAAATTATCAACCATCAGAGCTTCCCTCAGAATCCTAAAAACTTTGTTCCATTTATTATCATCATGATCATAATAGGATGGTCTTTGAAATTTGAATTCTGTTCTGTTATTTAGGGACTTTACGAGTTTGGGATGTAGAAAAGTCTAAATGTGTATATACAAGGAAGGAGCTGATTGGTCGAGTCCGCGACAATGAGGAAGAAGATCAAAACATCGTACAAGCAGTGTACAGTCCAGCGCTACAGAGTGTTGCTGTTGTTACATTTGACAACAACATTACACTATGTAAACTAGAGGATTTGTCTGTTAAAAAACAGGTTTGTTTGTCTTTATGTCGAAAACAGGTCTGTATGTTAAAAAACAGGTCTGTTTGTCTTTATGTTAAAAACAGGTCTGTTTGTCTGTATGGTAAGAACAGGTCTGTTTGTCTGTATGTTAAAAAATAGGTTTGTTTGTCTTCATGTCAAAACAGGTCTGTTTGTATGTTAAAAAACAGGTCTGTATGTATGTTAAAAACCGGTCTGTTTGTTATTATGTTAAAAAACAGGTCCATTCATTTTATGTCAAAAAACAGGTCTGTTTGCATGTCTGTTAAAAACAGGTCTGTTTGTCTTTATGTTAAAAAACAGGTCTGTTCATCTTTATGTCAAATGTCTGCCATCTGTAAAAGAATATTTGCATAACTAGAAATAAAGAAAATAATGCAAGTCATTTTACAGTTTACATTTTCATTCTGTTCAACCTTGGCATAGTTTATAATTTTTGTCTGATTATGCATATCTTTTTGTGATACTGTACTTCATGTGATGGTATGCCAATATGTTTAGTGAAATCAAAATAGAGAGAGCATGTCTGTATGCCGTCAGTAACAGGTGCTTTTCTACACTTTAGTTTTGTGGAAACACAGACCAGGTAGTGGACGTACAGTTTTTAGGACCCAATGATTCTCACCTGGCGGTAGCAACCAACAGTGAGCACCTGAAAGTGTTTGAGATCGCGACCTGGAATTGCCAGCTGTGCTCGGGTCACACGGACATCATTCTGGGGGTTGTAGTGGACAGGAAGAGAAACCTGCTGGCCACCTGC